>JAJJWW010001481.1:0-480501 GCA_023531295.1 Papaver armeniacum | reverse complement strand
CAACCAAAGGTAGTTCATCTTCCGTCTCTCTTCTTAGAAATTTTTAGGGATGCTAACAAGTTAGGGCTTTGTACATTTGTGTTGTGGATTTGAACTTAATTTTCGATTTTGCTTTTTTTGTTTTCGTTCGCATGGATACGTAATATTCACCCACTTAATGATAGTAAACGCTCAAATTCAACGATGACAGCCGAAGAATGAACAAATGATTGTATCGCCCATTATTTCTTTTTTCTTCCTCTAACTTTTTCAAATCATTGTCTTCATCGTCTTAGAGAACAAGTTTTGGTAAAATTACCTTCATCATATGGCTTCAAATCGTCCCAAAGAAGGAACCGATTATGTTAAATCGTTTGGCTATGTAGAGAGATTTGTGTTGTTTGTAAAGAGGTATTTTTCGACAACCTAAATTATCGACCTTGAAGCTTTCTCGTAGCGGCAATTTTGCTTCAAGCTTTCGCAATTTTGCTTTTCGGTTTCAAAAGTTGTTGTCCTAGCGGTTTGACTATATTTGGTAATGACTTTCTTGAAGTTCCATTGGATGTTTTATTGGTCTTCATTATATTTTAATGCGATTTATGTCGAATATATAGTTCATTGTCTTGATCTTTAATTTGTCCACCTTTCATGTTGTCATCCGAGATTAAACTCTCATTCGATGAGAGAAATTGGATTTAATGCTAACAATTCTCATTCGTTGTCATCCATTTCCAATCCAATTCCAAGAAAGGCATAGTAAAAAGCAAGCGGAATAATATCAAACGTAGTTCATGACATGATCTTAGGTCATATTCCATGTGGGATTGACAGTATTGGCGGTGATGTTTTTACTGCTTGGATAGTGAAGATGGTTCTGATTCCGAGTGAGAGTTTTGTGTTTTTATCATTTTTTCTATATATGATTATGTTTTTTGATGTATGAATTTTGGAACTAGCGAGTCTTGTATGACAATGGTTGATATTACCTACTGATGGCAATTCGATTCAAAGTGAATACATGACCTTTTTTTTTTACCTTTCTTAGATTCACTATATCACTAATTTTAGTTATATGTCGACAAACATATTACCAGTTAAAACAACAGTTGCACAATTTTTACAGGTTATAGTGGATAAGTCTATTGTGGAGCATGTAGTTGAATTTACGGATCTTAAGCATGACTACAGTGTGCAATGTTGAGATATTGGAAGATAAACCAAGCAAGAGGAAATTAGAGAATCTAATTACCAAGTTAATTCAAGGGTTGCATTGCCATGAATGTATGTGTCTAACTTATATGAGAATTTAGTACTTGAAATGTGTATAGGAGGCTTGCATCCTTTGATAGAATTCTTGATAGCACTAAGACCATCGGGGTAGTACTTGAGCGGTGGTGGTTTGTACATAAAAATGACAAAATTGTATCAACGAAAAGGTGTTGATCTCAAATTACGACATCCAATTCACATTACAAGGTCATATACGGCGGTACTTTGGCTCACCAAGTAGGTGAGCTATGTGTTTCGTGCAAGTTATGATTTTCTTATTACCACAAACATGCACTTGAATAAACCGGACAGAAGAATCATTTTTATACAACTTTTCGGTATTCTAGTAAAGATCATGGAGGGGTAATCCCAAATCAATTAATTCACTCGACCGGATTATGGTTTGTTTCTAATTAAGCAAAGTGTTGTAAAGAAGTCTTGGATTAATACCAAGTTTATAAATGGTTTTGAAACGCTTATCGACGCAAAATATATGATACTTCGATTCTCCGAACACAGACTGGCATGACTTATGTGAAAATGCGGGGGTACAACAACCACACCCAACAATTCGTTTGGCAATCTGAGAGGACTTACTCCAATATACTTTCTAGGGAATCAACTAGACAGTTAGACTCAATCTAGAGAAAAGTATATACAAGAGTTTATATCTCTATTTCACAATGTAATCAGCAAATCAAACAGATAGAAATCCGCGAGCCTGATTATTATGTGAAACAACTTGAACAGTACCAAAGACCAATGTTCAAGTGTCAATCAATTTAAATCAACAACCAAAGGTTGGATTATCTAATTGATTGATCTTAACGCACAACCTGTGATTTTTCAATTATATAACAAAATATAATGCGGAAAATAAATAACACAGACACCAGAATTTTGTTAACGAGGAAACTGCAAATGCAAAAAAAACCCCGGTACCTAGTCCAGCTTTGAACACCACATTGTATTAAGCCGCTGCAGACACTAGCCTACTACCAATGAACTTCGGACTGGACTGTAGTTGAACCCTAATCAATCTCACACTTTGATTCAAGGTACAATTGCGTTCCTTACGTCTCTCGATCCCAAAGACGATACGACGCACTTGATTCCCTTAGCTGATCTCACCCACAACCAAGAGTTGCTACGACCCAAAGTCGAAGACTTGATAAACAAATCTGTCTCACACAAAAAAGTCTATTGGTATAGATAAATCTATCTCCCACAGAAATACCTATGAGTTTTGTTCCGTCTTTTGATAAATAAAGGTGAATAGGAACCAATTGATAACCCAGTCTTATATTCTGAAGAAACAGACCTAGTATTATCAATCACCTCACAATAATCTTAATCGACTAGCGAAACAAGATATTATGGAATCACAAACGATGAGACGAAGATGTTTATGATTACTTTTATCTTGCCTATCGGAGATATTAATCTCGAGTCAATTATTTAAATTGTACTCAACACGATAGAATATGCAAGATCAGAACATGCAACTACAGAGAAAATAGTTGGGTCTGGCTTCACAATCCCAATGAAGTCTTCAAGTTTTTAACCTACAGGGTCTCGAGAAAAACCTAAGGTTAAAGTAGAATCGACTCTAGTTATGCAACTAGTAACACACGAGAAAAAATGGGGATTAAATTTCCCGGTTGCTAGAGTTCTCCTTTATATAGTTTTCAAATCGGGGTTTGCAATCTAAGTTACCTTGGTAACAAAGCATTCAATATTCACCGTTAGATGAAAAAAACTGATTCAACCAAGCTAATATCTTTCAGTAGTTAGATCGAACTTAGCTTGTTACACACAAATGAAGTGTACCCTCATTTAGGTTTATGTAACCGTACTTAAACGTGTACACCAAGTTGGTTCAATAATAGTTAACCGAGGTTAGCCATATGAATACTCTCATATCAACCTTGTTCATCTTAACCATAACTAGTTCAAATGACTCAAATGAAACTAGTTAAAGAGTTGTTCAATTGTTATATTCTCATAGAATTATACAAGAACACAATTGAAGAAAAATCGGTTTGATTCACTCGAATCAATTCATGAACATTATAGCCACGGTTTGCAAAGATTGCATTCCTTATTTTATAAATGTTTAAGTTCATGAACATAACCGATTTTAGAACTTTAACCTTCAAGTATGCAAACTGTTACGCATACTTGAAATACCTGGACCAAAATTGGTTTTCGCCAGTACGCAAACGGGTACGTGAACTTCCAAGTACGACAGAAATATTCGGACATGAACCTTACGCTAGTATGCGAACGGGGACACATACTTAGGTTCCGGTTTCTCAAGCCAACAGGTACGTGTACAAGTACGCATACTATGGTTCCCGGACATGGATTACATATGTGCAAGAGTACACAACATGACAAATCCAATAATGTTTAAGTGTTCTAAACTCTTATTTCAATCATTGAAACTTTCTTAGAGGATGACAATAGCCGTTTTCACATACTACTAGCATCAAAGCAATTTTCAAGTTATTGAAATAATCATAACGAAACATTCCAAGTTTACATCAAATTATTGTATCACACAAACCATGTAAGATGTTGCTCGACAATTTTCACATGATAAGATGATCTTGGTCGAAGCGAAAGCTTTCCAACACATATTTCGAGAAAATGTAAGCGAGTTACACTTAGCTCGAAATCTCAACTGTGTATAATAGAAAACTATATCGTAACACGACTTATGTCTTAATATAGGAGATAGAGTAGAAATAAACTTTCCAAGTGATAGATGAGTTTCAGTATCCACATACCTTTTGTCGATGAAGTTCCACAAGATCTCCTTAGTAGTTCTTCGTCTTCAAATGATGAACGTTGTGAAGTCTAAGGCTCAACTACACAATCTATGTCCTAGTCCGAGACATCTATAAGTAGACTAGAAATCAAAACTTATAGTTTTGATCACTAACACTGACAAACATGCTTGAGATAGCAACGCATGCGAGTTCGACCGATCAATGCTCTAACAATCTTCCCCTTTGTCAATTTTAGTGACAAAACTATCAATACATATGGATTACAAAATAAATAAAACTTTGTAGCTTCTCATCCAAATGCTTGATCTCCTTGGCATCTTCAACACGACTCGAAATCTTCGTCACTTCCAAGTACTTCATGATCCTAAACGTGTTCAACTCAGCATCATAGTTGTTGAAGATCTGTAGCGATAACAGTGAGAAAAGAAATGCTCCCAATCATTGTTATACAAAGGTCATATTATTACACAGCATCAAGGTTCAATTGTATCACAACTTTTACAACAATACTATGGTGATATGTATCATTGTTATAAGTCAATACTTCATCTCAACATGAAAACCACTCCCCCTTACATAATGATCTGTAAACCATATGTATTTGTAGTACGAAACTACACATTAATTCTCCCCCTTTTTGTCATTGGCAAAGGTACGAAAACTAGTGGGATCCTCATGAAATTTTCATAGAGATACTTCATGACCAAAAGAGAATAACATACCAACTTATTTAGATGCAATCATATAGCCGAAGCTAAATGCATTCATCAAGGAGTTTATAAAGATACAAGATAAACCTTACAATATCCCACAACCGCACTCCCCACAAAGATTTGGCAATTAAGCACAAGTTCAAAAAGAACTCTCCCACATAAAATGTCATTTCCGAAAGAACAACAAGAGTGACCTTACTTTTACACGAAAAGAAGGATTTTCTTTGGACATAATCAAATCACATGAGAACATGAATTTGTATCCAAAAGTCATAATTGAATTAGCCACAAAAATGATCAATTCAATTGGCCATGCTCAACATAAGAGAACTCACAGAGCAACACAATATATGCACAAAATTGTGGATCGTGGAAAGACCAATATCATGGAATAAACAAAGATTCATTCTATTTTTCATCACTATTTGCACAATGACATGTAATAGATTAAATCTTTGTAAACAAAAGTTTTATCCTTTCTTCCATCAAAAATGACATAAAAGGCTTTAACTTTTGTATTCAAAAGTTCATTCTATCTTTTATCAATACATTCATATCGACATAATAGAGATAACATTTGAACAAGTATGGTACAGTCACAGGTTCACGGACGTAAGCAACATATCCCATAAAAATTTACAATATATAAAACCATAAAGATTAATACTGCAGAAATCATCTTCCAAATAACTTAGAATTTAAATAAATAAATTTAAAAACATGAAGATGAAAACGTTGGACATAGTTATGTGTACTCACAATAATGGCTATTCCAAACCCTAGTTATCCTTCTTAAAAACACAAGAATAAAATTCTCATAAGAAGTTTTCCTAGACAAAATAGACTTAAACATGATTAGCAACCAAGCAATGGACAAGGGCTAGTTCGGCAGATGATTTCTTTAGTTCCTTTTTCAGAAATGCCAGATTCTTTGAAGCAATCTCAAGCTATTCACAAACGACCTCAAAATCTTGAACAAGATTTCCAACCAATCGAATGGACATCTGGATTGGAAGATCTTTTTCATGATCAATTGCTTTATAGCCGACAATGGATACGGGTTCTTCAAGAAGTTCAAAGGCATTGGCATCATCATACTTGTCTTCCGATTTGTATCCTTCCATTGTGCACACCATTCCAAGAGAGACTTGACGTTACCGAACCAATATATATCAAAGGAAGACTTTGATATATATTTATCACTTTTTACACATGAGAACCCTATGGTTACTTGTGGACGTTTGAAGGCGGTTCGGGTGCACAGAGTTCATGGTTATGACCCAGGGATTGATAGGTGTAGAATACACCGTATTTACTATCTAGTAGTTACGCTTTCTTTGCTATTTTTCTTGTGAATTATGTACTTTACGTGTGTTTTTGAGTTATTAGGTACTCTGGAGTCGCACGGACGAAAAGAAGAAGAAACTATCCAAATTGAGCCAAAAGGACAAAATTGTCATTTCATGGGCGGACATTATCTGGAGCTGAGCCTAGGTTAAGGGACAATCCTCTTGGAGAAATATTAAATGACAGCCACCAAATGTTAAGGGGCTGCCAGCTGGGTAGCCCTTATCAAGGTGACTCGACACTGGATATAACCCTACTCCCATAACCCCTTATCTGCCCTCCTGGGTGGCTATATCCACCATCATCTCTTACAACAAACCAAAATTTCAGAGAAGTTTTTATCATTTTCACCTGAAGTTCATACGAGAGAGAAATGGAGGCGGCTGTGGTGATTTTCATGGGAGATCGAGAAGGGACGGTTGTCGCTGAGAGAGCAGATTGAGATGGAAGATGGGTGAGGGTTTCATTTGAAGTCAGAAGCAGATGGGTTCAGGGCTGAATTAGGATTTGATAAACAAGAAACCAGTTGAAGTTGGTCTGTATCGATTTAGTGAATGGATCTGTCGAATTGAGAAGGAAGTTAGGGTATTGGAAGTTGATTATCTGCTGTTGAATTAAGGGGTGATTTGGTGGAGGAAATGATGATTAATGGCAGGAAAATGGATGAGATTTAAGGGTTTGTGTCTTTTCTCAACTACTGGTACTGTAAATTGAAGATTGAGATCGATGGTGTTGTAGTTGTTGATTGAAGCTTCGATGGAGGAGAGCAAGGAATGAAGAATTAGTGGTGAAACTAGGGTTTCTACTGAATTTGTCTAGCTGTTGGTGGAGAAGGTTCTCAGGCAAGGATTCAATTGGAACTGGTACAGTTGCAAGATGGTTGAGTTACAAGGAGCTTGAGTCGATGGAAACGGAACTGGCAGATGATAATGGAGATGCTGTGATTCAGCTGGTGCTGGTGATGATGCAGTGGTTGTCTTGAAATGAAAGATTGCAGGTGGTAGCTATGCATTGCAGGATCTGGTGTAGTCGAATCCGTTTGACTGAAATGCTTGAAATAGATAGCTGCTGTTGGAACTAAAGGTTAAGGAGGGAGTTGCAGGTGGAATGTGGCTCTGATGTTTGCACAGGTTATGAATAATGCTGGAATTTCAGGTCATTTCTATTGAATTGGAAGTGATTTGTCAGGGCTTAATTCTGATGGTTGCCACTGTTGCAAGCAAGGTGCAAGGGATTGAAAGCAGTGCTGGGTGTGCTGTGTATTGCAGAGCAGGTGATGGAATTGGCAAGAATCAGTTGCAGCTGGTGATTGAGGTGAGGCTGGTGGCATAGAGGCCTAGAAGAGAATGGGTTTGAGGCTGTGATTAGATGGCTGGAGCTAATCTGTGTTAGGCAGAGAAGATGGTGATGGAGACAGCTATGGAGTGTAAGCTTATGGAGAAGCCACCAGCTGCCACAATGGAGATACAAGGAGTTACAGGCATTGAACTGCATGCAAGGGTTCTAGTGATGATAAGTTGCAGGTCTGGATTGTATAAAGGCACTGGTGGTTTTGAGCTTTTGAGGTTAGTCCAGGGGAATGGAGCTGCAGCTGTGGTAGAGAGGCATGCTAGGTAGCAGGTTGCGGCATTTGTGACGATGGTGGTGATATAATGAAGGCAGGGAGGAAAATGATGAACTGTCGCCGCATAGAACTTGCAGGGCATTGCAGGTTGCATGTGTTGTGTGGTGCTCAACAGATGGGATGGCCTGAGATACAATTACAGGCAAGAGATGGAGTTGAAGGTGCAGGTGCTGTGATTGCAGTGAGCTGGAATAGCAGGGAAAGATGTGGATGAATCTTTACAGCCCAGAAGTAAGCAAGTTCTGGTGGTCAGTGTGAAAAAGTCAGTAGCTGAAATGGAGAAGGCAGTGGTGATAGTTATAAGATGGAAGGAGCTGAAACTTGGTAAGAAATTGCAGGTAGTGTTGCAATGGAATTGCAGGAATAGAAGAGTGCTGGAAAACAACAAAGAATTGATGTTCATTGCCAGGGAATGTTATGATGTATATGGCATAGATGAATGCTTAAGGAATGCAATTTAGAATGCTTGCCAGGGAAATGGTGGTGAATGGTTTGCAGGATAGCCAACATGACTGGAATTGCACTGAAGCACAATGATAGTGCATCACAGATTAGGCATGTGCAATGGCCTGCCAATGCCATTCAACTTGCTCAGGCCAAGGTCACTCAGGCCTGACTAGAGGTCGACTAGCCGGAAAGTCATCTGACTCGGTGTTTGACTCGGCCTGACCGAGTTGACCCGCCGTTGACCCGATCCGACCCGTTGACCGGTGACCGGGCGGACTTTGCCGGTCACCGGAACCGATTTCCGGTCACTTCTCCGGCCGATTTCCGGCCACAATACCAGACTTCCGGCGACCGTTTTTGGGTCATATTTTCTACATGGGTTTCTCCCTCTTATGGGCTTGGTGGATTTTCATCTAATGGACTTTGAAGACTAGACCTAATTTTAGAAGTTGGAGAAAAGCTATAAAGGGAAGGTCTTCTACAACTTATAGGAGATCTTATTCTTGGAATTTTGGGAAGCCGTTTTGTTTTACGCTTCTAGGGTTTGCTTTTGTTCTTCTTCTTCACTATTTTATTATTGAATATTGATTATGATGAACTCCATAGCTATGAGTAGCTAAACATATTATTGGTTATGGGATAAAAGTTGATTTCTCAACATGCTTTTGATTCAATGAATTAGTTTTGTCTCAGGAATTATTGTTTGTGATTCACAAATAATAGTGTTATAAGATTTGAAAACTTGTTAGGTTGAGTCCGGAATCAATCCGATTTGCGTTCATCTCTAAAGCTATATTCGGGTTTTCAATACGAAAAAGTTGTTTATCCCTGATTCTAAGTAGCACAATTGTGGTTAGTGCTTGTAGTGATATATCCTACTAATCACAAGTGAATCATAACTCTTGTTAAAACGTTTAGTGCTTTTACACATTCGTTTGCATTGATGAGTCTTATTCCATAAAACTTAATGCTTTTAGGGAGTTAAACTTAATTGTGCTTTTACACTTTAGGTTGCTTTCTACGAAGAATTCACATATGCATCTTTTAATGTGGTTGTGATGAAAACAGGGAATTAACGGGTTATACTTGCGATCAAGGTATCCTAGGACTCTTAATAAATACGAGATTAAAATACCAATTCTAATCATTGATGATAATACATGTTTGTGAATGATACTATCCCGTGACCAATATCTTCTCCTTATTGATTTCTCGAATTACTTACTTTGCTTTCAATTACTTTTATTTGCTTAAATACAACAAACATACCCCCATTGGTTACTTAGAAACTAAAATTTTATAACAACGAAAGCCTCTCTGTGGATACGAACTCTTTCTTATCGCATACTATATTTATATCTAGTTGATTGAGAAAGTGAAATTATATTTGACGGATTGACAACCGACCAAATTTTGGCGCCGTTCTTGGGGAGGCATACGGCTTGTTATTGAGTTTTTAGTTTCTTTTTACAATTTCTGCTTTTATCTTTGCTTTTTGTTTGTCGTCTTGTTTCTCACTTGGTTGCTAGAATTGTTTTCATGTATCAATCCCTGGCTACTAAAGATTGGAATTATCCAAGGTGCGGGATAGCTACTCGAAAAGGCACAATACTCCAACCAAGGCGGAACACAACGGACGAGCACGAGTTGGAAGTAGGAGAAGATATTTTCCAACAACAAGAAGAAGAAGCAATGGGTGATGCAAATCGTTCACTCAAGGACTTAGCTTCTCATAGGCTTGATACACAATAGGGGTGTATTCAAACGAACTCTACTTTTGAGATAAAGCCGGGGTTGCTTAGAGAATTACCAAAATTCCATGGCATGGTGAATGAAGACCCAAACAAACATCTTTTGGACTTCCACACCATTGTCACGGCTATGCTTCCAACGAATGTTGAGGCGGATGGTGCAATGTTGAAAGTTTTCCGTTTCTCTTTAATGGATAGTGCTAAGGATTGGTTGTACTATTTACCTCCCTCAGTGTCACAACATGGAATGGGTTGAAGAAACTCTTTTTAGAGAGATATTTTCCTGCATCAAAGGCTACTCAAATTCGCAAGGAGATTTGTGGGATGAAGCAAAACGTGGGAGAATCCTTATATGAATGTTGGGAACGGTACAAGAGATTGGTTGCAAGCTGCCCTCACCACCAATTTAGTGACGCTATGATCATCCAATACTTCTATGAAGGACTCCAATCAAGTGATAGGAATCTTATTGACGCTACGGGTGGTGGTGCACTAGTTAGCAAGACAAAGGGCACAAGCTAGAGAGTTGATTGAAAATATGGCGGCGAACTCCCAACAATTCTTAAGTCGTGGTTCTATGTGATTCTAAGAAGGGTGAGTGAAGTGAGCGAGGTGGAGGAACTTCGTCAACAAATGGGTAACATGACAAAGAATGTTGCAACAAGTTGCATCCGCGGTTATACCAAGTTCTCCTCAATCTTATGAAGACGAGCAAGCTAATGCGATCTTTCCAAATCAACAAAGAAGGTATGATCCCTACTCAAACACTTACAATCCGGGATGGAGAGATCACCCCAATTTTAGCTATGCTAACAAGCAAGGTGCAATTCAACAACCTACTTTCAACCGTCCGAGTGGATTTCAACCACAACAACAACAATTTCAGCAACCTCAAGCACAACAATCAATGCAAAATCAAGGTTCCGATATTGATTCAAAGCTTCAAACAATGATTCAAGGTATTTCTACCATGTTTAAAGAGAGTCAACAAGAGACTAAGAGTGCTATTAAGGAGTTGCAAACACAAATGGGCTCCATGGCTATTGAGTTGAACCAATTGAAGGCGCAAAATAGTGGGAAACTCCCTTCTCAACCTATTAACCCAAAAGAGGGTGTCAATGCTATTACGTTGAGAAGCGGTACACAACTTATGCAACCCGAAGTTGCTGATTCGGGCAAGGTGGACACACCCAAGGAACCTGTTTTGGAGGAGAATAATGAGGATACTCCCCAAACTTCTAAGGTACCTATTCCTAACTCTAAAACTCCGGTTTCTACTTATGTTCCTCCTCTACCTTTTCCTCGCAGATTTGCAAGTTCTAAGAAGGCGGAATTAGAAAAGGAGATTTTAGACGTTCTTAAAAAGATCCATGTGAACATACCACTCATTGATGCTATCAAGCAAGTTCCAAAGTATGCAAAGGTGTTGAAGGACTTGTGTACCAACAAACAAAGACTCAAAGGTAATGAAGTGCTTAGTGTGGGGGAGAATGCCTCGGCAATCTTACAACACAAACTCCCACTTAAGTGCAAGGATCCTGGTAGTTTTGACATTCCCGTCACAATTGGTAACACAACTTTTAACAAAGCTATGTTGGATTTAGGTGCATCCGTTAATGTTATGCCTGCGTCAATGTATAATTCACTTGATCTTGGTCCTCTTAAAAAGGCTGAAATTGTATTGCAATTAGCCGATCGCTCTAATGTCTACCCAATGGGTATTGTTGAGGATGTTCTTGTGCGGAGTTAATCAACTTGTATTTCCAAATTGACTTTTGTGTGTTAGAGATGGATGAAGGTTCACCGGACTCGTCTCTTCCATTGCTACTTGGGCGTCCCTTCATGAAAACGGCGAAAACCATAATTGATGTGGATAAGGGAACGTTGACCATGGAGTTTGATGGAGAAACAATACGTTTCAACATTTTCGAGACGATGAGATATCCTAGTGATGTCCACTCTTGTTTCTCCATTGATGTTATGGATTCATTGGCACAACAAATGTTTGAATTAAACGGTGATGATGCTTTGGAAACCGTGTTAACTACATCCATGGATAATGGTGTAGAGTGTGGTAATGAAGTCAAGGAAGCCCTTGGTGATCTTAATTCACTCCAAGGATGCCCGAAACTCATAATATCTCTTTTATTTCTTTACCATGCAGTGATGAAAAGCTTGTACCTTCAATTGTTAAATCTCCAAAGTTAGAATTGAAACCTCTTCCCGACCACCTTAAGTACTTGTACTTGGGTGATAATGAAGAGTTACCTTTGATTGTTTCTAATAAGCTTAATGATTTACAGGAGCAAAAACTTTTAAGGGTGCTAAGGAAGTACAAGACGACCATAGGATGGACAATCGCCGATATCAAGGGTATAAGCCCTGCCGTTTGTATGCACAAAATTCGTTTGGAGGATGATGCAAAGCCTAAAAGGGACGCGCAACGTCGTTTGAATCCTCCCATGATGGAAGTTGTGAAAAAGGAGATACTCAAGCTTTTGGAAGTGGGTGTTATCTACCCCATATCCGATAGCAAATGGGTGAGCCCGGTACAAGTAGTACCAAAGAAATCAGGTGTGACGGTGGTGGAGAATGATAAGAATGAACTTGTCCCAACTCGTGTGCAAACCGGTTGGAGGGTTTGTATTGATTATAGAAAATTGAATGCCACCACTAGAAAAGATCACTTTCCTTTACCTTTTATTGATCAAATGCTTGAACGTTTAGCCGGACACTCTTACTATTGCTTTCTTGATGGCTATTCAGGTTATAATCAGATTGATAGCGCCGGAGGACCAAGAAAACCACTTTCACTTGTCCTTTCGGTACTTTTGCTTATAGAAGGATGCCTTTTGGCTTATGCAATGCTCCAGCTACTTTTCAAAGGTGTATGGTAAGTATCTTTTCTAATATGTTGAAAACATAATCGAAGTGTTCATGGATGACTTTAGTGTCTTTGGTGATTCTTTTGACCTTTGCTTGAACAATTTGTCTCTAATCCTTGAACGATGTGTTGAAACAAATCTTTGCTAAATTGGGAGAAGTGCCATTTCATGGTAACTCATGGCATAGTTTTAGGCCATATAATATCTTCTAAAGGCTTGGAAGTCGATAAATCTAAGATAGACCTTAATCGTGTTTCTAACCCCTCCCACTACGGTGAGGGAGATACGTTCTTTTCTTGGTCATGCAGGTTTTTATCGTAGGTTCATCAAGGATTTTTCCAAGATAGCATCACCACTTTGTAATTTATTGCAAAAAGATGTGGTTTTTAACTTCGATGAGAAATGTATGGCGGCATTCAATCGTTTGAAAGAACTTTTGATTTCAGCCCCTATCATTAAACCACCGGATTGGAGCAAGCCTTTTGAGCTCATGTGTGATGCAAGTGACTATGCGGTTGGTGCGGTGCTTGGGAAACGTGTGGGGAAGCTTCCTCATGCTATCTATTATGCTTCTAGAACGTTAAATGAGGCTCAACAAAACTACACAACCACTGAAAAAGAGTTATTAGCCATTGTTTTTGCTTTAGAAAAGTTTCGCTCTTATCTAATTGGTACAAAAGTTGTTGTTTTTTATGATCATGCAGCGCTTAAGTACTTGCTTACAAAGAAAGAGGCGAAACCGAGGCTCATACGATGGATATTACTCTTGGAAGAGTTTGATATTGAAATCAAAGACAAGAAAGGAATTGAGAACACCGTTGCGGATCACTTAAGCCGACTTGTTGTGGACAAGGAGACTATCCTGTTGCGTGAAAGTTTCCCGGATGAGCAACTATTCTCAATTACCTTTGGAGAACCATGGTATGCCGATATTGTTAATTACTTAGTTTCTAAACAAATCCCAAAGAACTTGTCTCGTCTTTGAGAGGGACAAACTTAAGAGGTTAGGGAACCAATACATATGGGATGATCCATACTTATGGAAACATGGTAGTGACCAAGTAATACGAAGGTGCGTGCCCGAATCTGAATTTAACTCTATCTTGTCTTTT
This sequence comes from Papaver armeniacum, assembly GCA_023531295.1. NCBI lineage: Eukaryota > Viridiplantae > Streptophyta > Magnoliopsida > Ranunculales > Papaveraceae > Papaver > Papaver armeniacum. Next base: position 466,579 of record JAJJWW010001481.1, on the reverse strand, counting down.
TGCCACTCATATGCTTGCGGAGGACATTTTGGGAGTAAGAGAACCGCGCACAAGGTACTTGAAAGTGGTTTTTATTGGCCAACTTTGTTTAAGGATGCACATATATTTTGTACAACTTGTGATAGGTTCCAAAGAACCGGCAATCTAGGTGTCCGAAATCAAATGCCACAAACTTTTATTCAATTTATTGAAGTTTTTGATGTATGGGGTATTGATTTTATGGGGCCTTTTGTCAACTCCCATGGGAATTTTTATATCTTACTTGCGGTTGATTATGTCTCGAAATGGGTGGAAGCTAAAGCCACCCCAACTAATGATTCTAAAGTTGTTTCAGATTTCGTGCAAGCTAATATATTTGCAAGGTTTGGCATTCCAAGGGAGATAATTAGCGATGGGGGTTCTCACTTCAAAAACAGGATTTTGCAAAGCTTGTTGACGAGGTACAATGTGTCGCACAAGATTGCAACACCTTATCATCCCCAAACCAATGGACAAGCCGAAGTGTCTAACCGGGAGGTGAAATCAATTCTAGAAAAGACGGTGAACCCAACAAGAAAGGATTGGAGCATGCGACTTAATGATGCTTTGTGGGCGTATAGAACCGCATATAAAACACCTATTGGAATGTCTCCTTTTAGGCTTGTGTATGGTAAACCTTGTCACTTACCCGTGGAAATTGAGCATAAGGCGTTTTGGGCTATTAAACAATGCAACATGGAGATGGATGGGGCTGGAAAGCAAAGGAAGTTACAACTCCAAGAGATAGAGGAGCTTCGCAATGATGCATTTGAAAGTTCACGGATTTACAAAGAAAAGACGAAAGCATTCCATGATAACATGATTTCTAGGAAACAATTTTGCATTGGGCGAGAAAGTGCTTTTGTTTAATTCTCGCTTGCAATTATTTCCGGTAAATTAAGGTCACGATGGATCGGACCTTTATTGTTACTAATGTGTTTTCTCATGGTGCGGTGGAAATTCGTAGCATAGCTACGGGGAAAGAACTTAAAGTTAATGGGCACCGCTGAAACCATATTATGAGAATTTCACTTCCCGAAGTGGTGGAAGGAGTTAACTTTGTGGATGTACTCCCTACCCGAGGAGTCATAGAAAGCAAGGAGTTAGTCGGGCTGACGACTTTAAACCAAGCGCTAATTGGGAGGCAACCCAAAGGATGAGTATTTCTTGTCTTGTATTTATTTCTTTTCTTGTTTTTTAGTTTTTCTTGTTTTGTTTTTACTTTGTTTTTGCTGATTTCTTATTAGGATTTCCCACCTTGACTTACTTTGGACGATTCAATTTACATTGAGGACAATGTAAAGTTTAAGTGTGGGGGAGTGGTGTATGTTGTAATTTTTTGCAATTTTTCAACTTTTTTGTGAATTAGTGAATAAGAAAACTCCAACTTATGGTTAGTTTAGAGTCACATAGTATACATGTTGCTAAGATTACATCGAGAATCTCACAATAGTGACTGAACTTAGAGATGACAGAGAACATGATCGGGTTTCTTAATTGTATGAGAGTTAAAGTTGGATTTAACCATGCCAAATGGCAAATAAGGTGCAGATCGAATTCGGTATTAGAACAAAGTGATTCCCTATAGTGGAGACTACCCATGTTACATAATGTGAGGCACCAACCTTCAATTCTTTGTACTGTCTAAATTTGTGCTTTTAGAGTGTGTCACCGTACGTAAATTCCTCAGAATGGTGAGCTGTCCAACTTCCCACCATAGAAGCACTATTTTGATCTCTTGAGTGCTATTTTTATCAACCATGTTGGTGACATCGAATTGCTAACTTACATACCACTTGTGATTTTGTTCGCAGCACCATCCCACCTTATCTCTCTCTACACCAACAGTCCATAGAAACACCATCATCATCAACAAGAGGAGCATCACAAATTCGAAGGAAAGTTGAACACGTTCGAGGTTTACAAGCAACGGTACAGAAATGGGCGATTTGATTTGAGTAAAGCAACAAAACGGGAGCGGAATTTTTATAAGTTGAAGACTATTATACAAGAGTGGAAATTATTAAGGATGAGAATTCGAGAAGTCTATGATATCAAGACATATAAGTTGTGAAGATTCAAGCGGTAAAGTACTTATACCATGGCATTGTACTTACATTTTATTTTTGTATTTTACTTTCTCTTGTCTCAAAAAAAAAAAAAAAAGAGACAAGAGAAAAGTTTTAGGTTTGTTAATAGTTTTTATTTTGTTTTATTTTTATTTTTATTTTGTATTTGTTTTATTTCTTAAAAAAAAAAAAAAAAAAAAAATTTTTTGGGTTTGTATAGTTTGTTTTTATTTTTGTATTCTTTCAATAAAGCCTATGGAAAGAAGGAATATCTATAATGAAGTTTCAAGCGACAAGGAATTTGAGAGAAAGAATCATATTGTCAAGATTCTACGAAGTTCGAGAGTTATCATCAAGAGTTGAAGACCGAAGACGAAGATGAAGACACCGATAGAAGACCGAAGACGTTTCTATGGATGCTGTGAGAGTGGTGCTAGCTGCACGCCGAACGGATACAAGGTAAGTAAGCATATTCCCACCTTCGTTAAATGGTTGATTTCCTTTCGAAGAGATCGTCAGAAAAATGGGTTTTCAAAAATATATATAAAAGATGTGGGTTTTCAAAATATTTCGGAGGGTTTTACCTTCCTACCATTCAATGTGTCGCAGGATTCTCTCTTCATTCCTACCTGGACACATGTGTGACCCATAAAGAGCTGTTTATTATTGAGAGCAATATCATAAAACCCTTTCTTGTGAGGCGAGTCGAGACTTTTGATCACTCCGAACCCGAATTTTAGTCGAGAAGGGATGGTTATCTCTCTCTCAACTTTTAAGAATGAGATTGTGTTCATTTATGTGTCTAACTTCTTATGACTAGTGTGCAGAATCTCTATGTCTTCTTAGCGCATTGGATGCTATCATTACGGAGAACTAGTAAGTTGGAAAAATAGGTTTTGTGGGTATATCTCTAGTAAACCCTCACGAGACTATAACTCGTCCACTAGGGACACCTAGGGGTTTAAAGGCTTGTTATTTATGCTACAAGTGACCGTAGCCTCGACGACACGGAGTTGTTGTATTTTATTGTTTTGTTTGATTTGCTCGAGTACTAGCAAAGTCTAAGTGTGGGGGAATCTGATAGGTGTAGAATACACCGTATTTACTATCTAGTAGTTACGCTTTCTTTGCTATTTTTCTTGTGAATTATGTACTTTACGTGTGTTTTGAGTTATTAGGTACTCTGGAGTCGCACGGACGAAAAGAAGAAGAAACTATCCAAATTGAGCCAAAAGGACAAAATTGTCATTTCATGGGCGGACATTATCTGGAGCTGAGCCTAGGTTAAGGGACAATCCTCTTGGAGAAATATTAAATGACAGCCAACAAATGTTAAGGGGCTGCCAGCTGGGTATCCCTTATCAAGGTGACTGACACTGGATATAACCCTACTCCCATAACCCCTTATCTGCCAGTCCTGGGTGGCTATATCCACCATCATCTCTTACAACAAACCAAAATTTCAGAGAAGTTTTTATCATTTTCACCTGAAGTTCATACGAGAGAGAAATGGAGGCGGCTGTGGTGATTTTCATGGGAGATCGAGAAGGGACGGTTGTCGGCGCGAGAGAGCGATTGAGATGGAAGATGGGTGAGGGTTTCATTTGAAGTCGAAAGCGGATGGGTTCGAGGTCAATTAGGATTTGATAAACAAGAAACCAGTTGAAGTTGGTCTGTATCGATTTAGTGAATGGATCTGTCGAATTGAGAAGGAAGTTAGGGTATTGGAAGTTGATTATCTGCTGTTGAATTAAGGGGTGATTTGGTGGAGGAAATGATGATTAATGGCAGGAAAATGGATGAGATTTAAGGGTTTGTGTCTTTTCTCAACTACTGGTACTGTAAATTGAAGATTGAGATCGATGGTGTTGTAGTTGTTGATTGAAGCTTCGATGGAGGATTGCAAGGAATGAAGAATTAGTGGTGAAACTAGGGTTTCTACTGAATTTGTCTAGCTGTTGGTGGAGAAGGTTCTCAGGCAAGGATTCAATTGGAACTGGTACAGTTGCAAGATGGTTGAGTTACAAGGAGCTTGAGTCGATGGAAACGGAACTGGCAGATGATAATGGAGATCTTTGTGATTCAGTGGTGTTGGTGATGATGCGATGGTTGTCTTGAACTGAAAGATTACAGGTGGTAGCTATGCATTGCAGGATCTGGTGTAGTCGAATCCGTTTGACTGAAATGCTTGAAATAGATAGCTGTTGTTGGAACTGAAGGTTAAGGAGGGAGTTGCAGGTGGAATGTGGCTCTGATGTTTGCACAGGTTATGAATAATGCTGGAATTTCAGGTCATTTCTATTGAATTGGAAGTGATTTGTCAAATTAATTTCATGGTTGCCATCATTTGCAAGCAAGGTGCAAGGGATTGAAAGCAGTGCTGGGTGTGCTGTGTATTGCAGAGCAGGTGATGGAATTGGCAAGAATCAGTTGCAGCTGGTGATTGAGGTGAGGCTGGTGGCATAGAGGCCTAGAAGAGAATGGGTTTGAGGCTGTGATTAGATGGTTGGAGCTAATCGTGTTAGGAGAAAGATGGTGATGGAGACAGCTATGGAGTGTAAGCTTATGGAGAAGCCACCAGCTGCCACAATGGAGATACAAGGAGTTACAGGCAGAGAAGGCGTTGCAGGTACAGGCATTGAACTGCAGGCAAGGGTTCTAGTGATGATAAGTTGCAGGTCTGGATTGTATAAAGGCACTGGTGGTTTTGAGCTTTTGAGGTTAGTCCAGGGGAATGGAGTTGCAGCTGTGGTAGAGAGGCATGCTAGGTAGCAGGTTGCGGCATTTGTGACGATGGTGGTGATATAATGAAGGCAGGGAGGAAAATGATGAACTGTCGCCGCATAGAACTTGCAGGGCATTGCAGGTTGCATGTGTTGTGTAGTGCTCACCAGATGGGATGGCCTGAGATACAATTACAGGCAAGAGATGGAGTTGAAGGTGCAGGTGCTGTGATTGCAGTGAGCTGGAATAGCAGGGAAAGATGTGGATGAATCTTTACAGCCCAGAAGTAAGCAAGTTCTGGTGGTCAGTGTGAACAAAGCTGGTAGCTGAAATGGAGAAGGCAGTGGTGATAGTTATAAGATGGAAGGAGCTGAAACTTGGTAAGAAATTGCAGGTAGTGTTGCAATGGAATTGCGGGAATAGAAAGAGTCTTTGGAAAACAACAAAGAATTGATGTTCATTGCCAGGGAATGTTATGATGTATATGGCATAGATGAATGCTTAAGGAATGCAATTTAGAATGCTTGCCAGGGAAATGGTGGTGAATGGTTTGCAGGATAGCCAACATGACTGGAATTGCACTGAAGCACAATGATAGTGCATCACAGATTAGGCCTGTGCAATGGCCTGCCAATGCCATTCAACTTGCTCAGGCCAAGGTCACTCAGCCCAGCTAGAGGTCTGACTAGCCAGTTGAGTCATCTGACTCGGTGTTTGACTCGGCCTGACCGAGTTGACCCGATCCGACCCGTTGACCGGGCGGACTTTGCCGGTCACCGGAACCGATTTCCGATCACTTCTCCGGCCGATTTCCGGCCACAATACCAGACTTCCGGCGACCGATTTTGGGTCATATTTTCTACATGGGTTTCTCCCTCTTATGGGCTTGGTGGATTTTCATCTAATGGACTTTGAAGACTAGACCTAATTTTAGAAGTTGGAGAAAAGCTATAAAGGGAAGGTCTTCTACAACTTATAGGAGATCTTATTCTTGGAATTTTGGGAAGCCGTTTTGTTTTACGCTTCTAGGGTTTGCTTTTGTTCTTCTTCTTCTTATTTTATTATTGAATATTGATTATGATGAACTCCATAGCTATGAGTAGCTAAACATATTATTGGTTATGGGATAAAAGTTGATTTCTCAACATGCTTTTGATTCAATGAATTAGTTTTGTCTCAGTAATTATTGTTTGTGATTCACAAATAATAGTGTTATAAGATTTGAAAACTTGTTAGGTTGAGTCCGGAATCAATCCGATTTGCGTTCATCTCTAAAGCTATATTAGGGTTTTCAATACGAAAAAGTTGTTTATCCCTGATTCTAAGTAGCACAATTGTGGTTAGTGCTTGTAGTGATATATCCTACTAATCACAAGTGAATCATAACTCTTGTTAAAACGTTTAGTGCTTTTACACATTCGTTTGCATTGATGAGTCTTATTCCATAAAACTTAATGCTTTTAGGGAGTTAAACTTAATTGTGCTTTTACACTTTAGGTTGCTTTCTACGAAGAATTCGTGATGATAAAGCGGCAGGTGTCAAACCCACTACTCCTTCAAGGTTTCTCCATGTTACACTTCAATACACGGTAAGGTGCTAACCCGGAGCATTAGTTATCTAATTAAGTATAACTAATCAAAGGAATTAGCCTATAACTCTAAGGATTGAGCTGCAGATACTAAACATAAATATAACCTAACTACAATCGTCCATGGCGTTGGCATGCATTGTGAGAAGAATGTTAGATGCTAGGATTGAAATTATTTTAAAGTTTACATACAAGAATGGTTCAAAATGCGATTTAACATCACAACATGGATTTAGGGTTTCATTGAAACCTAGACCCAACTTAGAACATAAATTAACACAAAATATAACTATTAGTGCCTTTGGCTAATCCGGCGTGTCTCTCTGCACAAACCTCCTCACTTTATTTATACATCCACAAAATCCCCAAAATAAACCCTAATTAAATTTAAAATAGCAATTAAATCAAACCCATACTCTACGAATCGCACTCCTCTCTTGTCAAATCGTCTCCTGGCTCCATGTCAGTAATTAAAGCCCTAGTTCTAGTTTTCTAGAGGTTATCTTCAGGTTGGATAAGCTAAGAAAGAGAAAACCTAGACCCAGAGAGAGGGGTGTCGGCTTGTTGGAGTTGTTGGTTGTGGTGATGGTGTGTGGGGGTAAGGTAAGGTGGTGATGGAGGTGGAGGAGCGGAGCTGCGCTTTCTGTGAGTGACGGAAGAGGAGAAGAAAGAGAACAAGAAGAAGAGAGGAATGGTCTGCTCGAGTGGGGGTATAGGGTTAGTAGCCGTGGTGTGAGGCGGGGGACATCGAGCTTTGATGGGGAAGCTTGGCGAGCATTGGATCTAGGCGGAGTAAAGATCTGAACGGCGAGGGAAGTAAAGCGGTTTTTTGGAAGCGATCTGGTGTTGCCACGGAGCATCAAGAGATGATGTATAGCGATGGAGCGGCCCAGTGGGATGCGGTGGCGGAGATCACGGATGGCTCGTGGTGGACGTGGTCGGATCGGGTCCTGGGTATCTAGCCCATGTCTTCCTTGTTGGGTTGCAACCGAGTTTGCGGGCTTTGCTATCTGCTCCGTAGATGCTCGACTCCGATTCTTCGCCTTTTGGCTCCTCGGATTCTGGACTTTATTTAGTACCTAAAAATACAAAATTAATTAATACAAATATTTATTCTTGAAACAAAGAAAACACGGAATGGGATAATATCCATTCTTGAGCACAAAAGATGAGTAAAATGCCAATAAAAAGGTGTATAAATGTACCTATTTGGCACTGCGTCAAATACCCCCAAACCTGAATTTTACTTGTCCTCAAGTGAAACGGAAATGAAGAAATCTAACTATACCACTCCATCGTAGGTCTAAGATGCATTTAGCGTATGCACTAAGCCTTTAAACCCCTAGGTGTCCCTAGTGGACGAGTTATAGTCTCGTGAGGGTTTACCGGTGTACCTACAAACCTCCCAACTTCGAGTGTAAAAGAGTCTCAAGCATCCAAGGAGCTGTAGGACATGAGCTCTACGCATGCTAATGTGAGAAGTTAGAACTATAAAAGAACGCATTCTCATCCTTAAGTCTTTGAGCGAGAAGTAACCATACCATATGAAAGTAATTCGGATTCGATTGTGATCATAAGCCTCGACTTCCCTCACCATTAGGGTTTTATGATAATTGCACTCAAAAGATCGCTTTTTAGTCTCATGTGTGCGAGCGAGGAGTAAAGAGAAAATCCTGCACATGTTGTAGATAAGAAGGATAACCTTAAAATAAAATCTGAGACTCCACAGGAAGAGTGTGGACAAAAAGAATCTTTTTCTCATGATCTCTAAAAGGAAAATCAACCATTAGCAAGGGGTGGGAGTACTCACTCACTTCTCACCCGGATCGGCAATTAATATCATCTCTCATAAGAAACCATAGAAACGTCTTCAATCTTCGGTCTTCGGTCTTCAAATGTTGATGACGAACTTCAAACTTCACAAATCTTAACAATTTTTAACTTTTACCCTCAAATTCCTTGTTGTTTGGATTTTTTTTTTCTTCTTGAACTCTTCTTTACCATGGTGGTAGCAAAAATAAACTACAATATTTTTGATTTTTTGATTTTTGAAATTTTTTTTTTTTTTTTTTTTTTTATAATAAGTGAAAATAAAAATACAAATACAAATAATGAAACAACTAACTCCATGGACAAAAGACTTTATCACTCAATTTTTCCATAACTTGTATTGTCTTGATTTTATAAATTTTATTAATTCTCATCCTATTTTCTTTTCTTTTTTCTTTGTTGCACGTAAACCTTGGACTATATCAATTTTTTCTTTCAATATTCTGATTCTGCTCCGGTTGCTGACGATGATGTGTTTCTATGGGTCTTGCTGATTGAGAGATAGAATGATGCTAACTACAAATCGGGTATTTAGAAGGAGTTTTCATCTTTAGACGTCACCCCTCATGATTGACAAAACCAAAGCACTCAAGAGATCAAAAAGTAGTCTTGAAAATGGTGCGAAGTTGGGTAGCTCACCATTCTACCCGGAATTTACATAAGGTGACACTTCTATGACTTTCTAGAAAGTTGCAAAAAATGAAGGTTGGTGCCTCACTTGATGTAAAATGGGTAGTCTCACTATGGTGATCACAATTCTACAATGAATATCTAAACAACACCTAATTCGCCTCCGGTATGGTTAAATCCAACTTTAACGCTCTAATCAACTAAGAAACCCGGGACACAAGTTCTCCGGTATTTCCAAGTTCGCTTTTCGGCAATCTCTATGTAAACATAGCTAGAAGCATGCCTGACTCTAAAATCTCTAAAAAGTTGAGGTTTTTTACAAAAAGAGTTTTGAATTTTTTTTTTTTTTTTTTTTTTTTTGAAAAATTAAAAGATAAAATAAAAGACTAAAAGATAAAATAAAAGACTAAAAACTCTAAATGCAAATGCACCCCAAACCTAAATCAAACATTGTCCTCAATGTGTCGCGACATATAGAAAAATTTTAAAAAATCACATACCGAGAGAACTATGCCGATAAGAGAAAGGGAAGAAATTACGGATGTCGGCGGGAGCAAGGTTGAGCTTCATTAATCAAGGCAAAATCCAACATTCTCGGTGGTGATCATATCGGATTAGCACAAAAATGCACAAGAAGACTCAACCGATTCAAGAAAGAAAAAATTAACAAGTCCTACTTGGATTATATACAATGAAAATAATGTACGAAACATTAACATTCTTACAAATATAACAAAAAAAAACGGGCTTTGGTTTATGGGGAATTTGGTTTATTGGGCTTTGGTTTTGTTGGGAGCTTTGGTTTATGTGGAAGCCCAAGTTTGGGTTTATGTTTGGTTTTGTGGGCTTGTTGTTTGGTTTTGTAGGAAGCCCAGCAATTGTGTGCAAAGCCTAGGTTGAGTTAGCCCAGCTGATGTTCAGCCCAACAGATGTGGGTTTAGTTTGTTGCATGGCCCGCTTGGTTCAGGGTAGCCCGGCCTGGTGTGGTCGATCAGCAAAGCAATTGATTGTGGGTTTCGGTTGTGCGAGTGCAAGCCCGGTATTTGGGCTTCAACCTATGCGGCCAGTGCACAAGTAATGTCTTTGAAAATATTACTGTACAATTGAGGAAGTGACAACTTGGGTTCAATACATTTGACAGCACCCAAAGTAGAATCGGTTGGCTCAACAAGCTCAACAAGCTAATTGATGAAGGTGGAAGCTCATACAAGGTTCAAATCAAGATCAAACATGCATAAGAGTTTAGTGTGGCTCAGACAAGGTTTAGCACATGGTTAAGGTTGAGCATCAATGGCACATTCAAAGCAGATCAACAATCGGTTTTAGGGCTATCGAAGTTGTCATGCAATATGCGGCTCGGGGGTGATCACCTAGCAAGGTAACTACGTTATCAAGCAAGTTGGTAGTGGCCTACCTCATTCACACTCGGGGGTGATCACCTGGCACGGATCATTTGGTACAGTTGTTTGTAAATCGGTTTAAACACAACACAAAGACAATAACTCACATCAACACGTAACATACGGCACGGGGTCGCACATCACGATTTGGTAGTTTAAGCACAAAGACAATTCTAAGTAAATCATGGATGAACAGGGAGCAACTCAAATGCGGTTTTCGACTTCCCCGGATGAAACGGGTTTGACGAGGTTGAGTATGCACAATCTTTAACAAAATGTGAGCACAATCTGTGAACACAATCTTAACGGATGCACAATCTTGACCTGTTGAGTATGCACAATCTTAACGGAGAACACACAAGTACAAACCACCAAGGAGTTGTGATATGCTCGGGGCAATACAACTCTTAATGGCTCATGCCCAAGTTTATGCTCGATCACATTAGTACATGGCATTTCATGCAAGACAGAGCATCAAAATTTGACAATACAATACCGTTGGTTATGCTCAAGTTTAAAACACGCCTCTCAATGACACCTTGGTTCTTGCTTTGCTCCCTTGCGTCCTCCTCTTCCTAGTCTTGCTTAGCGGATGTTGCGGTACGTGACTCAACACAGTTTTTCGGTTCGATAATATACAAGTTAGAGCACGAGAATATGCAACTGGAGCTACTTGACCTAAAGGGATCAAAAGTGACAAGTGATATTAAGCTACGGCTTCTGACGCTTATAGCTCGAGTCAAAATGACCAAGATGCGGATGAGATTAATCAAATGCAAGAACAAGTGAATTATACTAAGCTACAAATGTAACTAAGTGACACTACTACTCATGATGACAACAAGTACACTACAAATTACACTAAGCTATCCAAGAAAAGGAAGATTACGGATGTATGATGCAAATACGGATGGAATGACAGTTATACTAGAATTTTTTTTTTTAAATTACAAATGCGTTACGAAAATTAACTAAGTTATACTAATCACGGTCAAATGGATATGCACGGGGTGCAATCAGTGAAGGCAGCAATTGATCACCGTGGCACACGCTAAGTCCCGACAACGGTGCAAAAACTTAGTAGGCCGAGGATGTGTATATAATTTACTTACCTACCAGTAATACAAGAAGTGCACTGCGTCCTATCGTAGACGCAGCAGTCTGGGTCGAACCACGAGAGACTTGTGGTGCTCTAATTGATCTAAGGCTTTGCTAAACTGAGTTCTAAGTGATAACAAGTGACAATAGATGGTTTTGCAGATATTTTTTTTTTTGATACTACTGTTTTGCTTGTAGTGAAATAAACCTAAACTAAGGTAAAAGGTAGTGACAAGGGGTTGCTAAGGTATTCAAATTCACCTCTAACTCCTCTTGTGTGCTCACATTTGAGTTGAGGCTTTCTTGCCACTGTGGATCGATAAGGCGAGGTGTCAAACCCACCACCTATCTAAGGGGTTTCTCCATGTTACACTTCAATACACGCCTAAGGTGCTAACTCGAGCATTAGTTATCTAATTAAGTATAACTAATCAAAGGAATTATTTATAACTCTAAGGATTGAGGCTGTGAGATACTAAACATAAATATAACCTAACTACAATGCATCCATGGCGTTGGCATGCATTGTGAGAGAAGAATGTTAGATGCTAGGATTGAAATTATTTTAAAGTTTAAGCATACAAGAATGGTTCAAAAACAGTTAACATCACAACATGGATTTAGGGTTTCATTGAAACCCTAGCACCCAACTAGAACATAAATTAACACAAAATATAACTATTGACTGCACTGGCTAATCCAGGCGTGTCTCTCTACACAAACCCCTCACTTATATTTATACATCCACAAAAATCCCCAAAATACAAACCCTAATTAAATTTAAAATAGCAATTAAATCAAACCCATACTCGAATCGCACTCCTCTCTCTTGTCAAATCGTCTCCTCTCCATGCTTGGGATGTAATGAAAACCTAGTTCTAGTTTTTCTACGAGTTAGCTTCTAGGGTTGGAGAAGCTAAGAAAGAGAAAACCTAGACCTAGAGAGGTGCGGCTGCTGGAGTTGTTGGTTGTGGTGATGGTGTGTCGTGGGTAAGGTAAGGTGGTGATGGAGGTGGAGGGTAGGCTACCGCTTCTGTGAGAGTGACGGAAGAGGAGAAGAAAGAGAGAGAAGAAGAGAGGAATGGTCTGCCTCGAGGGGGGTATAGGGTTAGGTAGGCTGTGGTGTGGGCGGGGACAGCCGAGCTTTGATGGGAAGCTTCCGGCGAGCATTGGATCTGGGCGGAGAAGATCGAACGGCGAGGGAAGTAAGCGGTTTGGAGCGATCTGGGTGTTGCACGGAGCATCAAGAGATGATGTATAGCGATGGAGCGACCCAAGTAGGATGCAGGTGGGAGAGATCGGACGGCTGCGTGGTGGACAGGTCCAGATCCGGGTCACGGGTAGCTCAGCCCATGTCTTCCTTGTTGCTGTTGCAACCGATTTTGTGCGGAGCTTTGGCTATTCTGCAAGAATTCACATATGCATCTTTTAATGTGGTTGTGATGAAAACGTGAATTAACGGGTTATACTTGCGATCAAGGTATCCTAGGACTCTTAATAAATACGAGATTAAAATACCAATTCTAATCATTGATGATAATACATGTTTGTGAATGATACTATCCAAGACCAATATCTTCTCCTTATTGATTTCTCGAATTACTTACTTTGCTTTCAATTACTTTTATTTGCTTAAATACAACAAACATTCCCCGTGGTTACTTAGAAACTAAAATTTTATAACAACGAAAGCCTCTCTGTGGATACGAACTCTTTCTTATCGCATACTATATTTATATCTAGTTGATTGAGAAAGTGAAATTATATTTGACGGATTGACAACCGACCAGGGATCAAAACACACGGAACTAATGAAGCAACCATTTTAGAAACAAGTTCTGAAGTTATGACAGGAATGTTGGTTCAAGGTTGAACATCAACGGTCAAAAAAAAAAACATCAGACAAACAATAAAGCTATCAGGAGCAAGGCTCAGGGAGGAAGATCAAAGCCAAACAACATACTACATGGACCATTTGTCAAGAAGGAGGTTTCTTCTTGAGAGTGTTGATGGTGGTTTTTAGTTCATGGCTAAAATTATAAAACAACCATGTATTTAATGCTCCGTTGTTCTACAAAGAAGTTGAGCCATTTAAGAGTGATGAGTGCCCAAGCCTCCTTACTTACATATGTATTGAGCAATTCAGTATATTTATATAAAGTTTACCCAGAATGGTGCGTGTAGCAACAACCCCAAATATTCTGTAAATTTTATCTTCTCGCCTGCATTATTCATTAATGTATGGCTTATTGAGTATTTTCCTATGCTATGTTCCCCGACTGAACCCTTAACATTGGTATGACATGACAATTAGTGTTCACTCGCAGCTGAGTAGCATGAGTTTCCCGAAGTATCAAGATTAAGGTCTGCATGAAAATACTCAATTAGAAGATGCGCTAACTGCTCTCTGAGAATAAAATAATTTTGTGCTAACACAAAGAATTTATCAAATCTGTTCAATTTTGTGATAGCTCACAAGATTCAAATTTTGGACTAACTAATTTGCAAAAATTAGTTTTTTGCACCCTGCGCAATATCTCGAACACTTATTGGTCGAGACCAAACCTAGGTAAGCTAGGAAATTAATCCGCCATGGAGCTAGTAGGAGCAAAGTCCTACCATAAATCAGAAAACAAGAAATAAAGAGGAGTTGCGGCAAATAGGAACAACAGCAAGAGGAGGCGTGGCCACGCCACTTGGCCGAACGATTTGCCTCAGCATGCGCCACCTGTGGCCGGCTGGCCACACTCCATGTTGCTGCTTACCGGCCCCTTTCCCATAGACCAATCAAATCACTTTAAACCCGCCACACGCACTTTTAAATAAAGTTGGAAGTTTGTTGGTCGATACCCCTAATTCCTTAAGGAATCTAATCTAGGTTGCCCATGTCATTCTCAAAAAACATTCACGGCCACACGATTTGGCCGGCCAACCTAATGAGTTTGGATTCTTCCCAATGAGATCAAACAAACTCCATGATGTCCACCGGCGGGCCCACTATCATTCCAGCCAATCAGAATCCTCTTAGCCCGCCAGCAACATCCCTGATCGCTAGCCAGAGCTAGGCTAGTAAAACTGTTGAAAAGAAGTTCAACGAGTTAAGACTGGCCATGACAGTCTCAAACTCATCGCATCCGTCCAACTTAGCCAGCCTAGTTGGATGGTTTAGATTTCGTTTCAAACGACCAATGAAGTGCCGGTATGCTCGCCAGCAACCCATCTCCATCCCTGCGCCGAACTACCCACAACATGCCAAGAGCACATCAAACCGGCTGCTCAAAGTAGGCTGGCCGCGCGGGTTACAAAACCCTAATTTATGTTAAGCAGTGGTATATTACTGCCGCAAAACGATCTCGGCCTTCCAACTTCGCCAGCCAAATTGACCGGCCTAGATTCAATCTCGATTAACGGGCAAGGTGCGGATACGCTCACCAGGGGCCCAACTATTGTGCTAGCCAGGCGAACAACTCCCATCACGCGCCAACACCAAAAAATGTTGGCCCAAAATAGGTTGGCCACACGGTTTTTAAACCTAAATTGAATCAATGGCAGCCATTAACTGCCGCAAATCATCTCGGCCGCCCAACTTCGCCATACGAATTGGCCAGCCTAACTCTTATTTTAAGGAGCCAACAAGATGTGGCCATGATCAACGGCCACTCCCCTTCCATAAGCCGTAATCGGCCAATCCAGGACTTGCCCATATGGCTCCCAAACGATTGTCCAAAAGGAGGTTGTCCCGCTGCTTACATAAAATTTAAGGCAGCCATTAACTGCCGCAAATCATCTCGGTCATCCAACTTCGCCAGCCGAATTGACCGACCTAAATTAAATCTTAGGCGACCAATAAGATGTCACCATAGTCGCCAACCATCACTCTCTTATAGAAACCGACCGGCCTGTCTTTGGCGCACGTGAATGGCTCATGACAGATTCCTGAAAATGGCTGGTCATGCTCCTTTAAGACATTAAGCTCCGTGACTGATTTAAGCGAGCTTTATACAATGATGCTTTACATGCATCGATTAATTTGAGCTGCTTGCTTAAAAGCGATGCTTTACATGCATCGAATACATACGATATTTTACGAATATCGGCTTCACAAATAAATCAGTTATTTAACCTAATAGCGTCACATGCTATTCTTTGCGGCAAGTCTCATGACTTGGATCGTCACTCATGACTACCCGCCACCTAGCTTGCGCGTGGTTGGTCAGAATAAATAGGCAAGATCCAACAACTTGCTACATATTTTCTATAAAATACTCGAGACATCAAACGTTTCACAATCTGGGGGATATTCATCAGGGTATTGGTATGGCGGTTTACAACGTGCGACGTGCAACACGCCCATTATGAGAAAGTATCGGAAATGTGGACAGTGAGTGGCAACAGAGAAGTAGTGGGTGTAAACTGACTCATCTTCCCTCATAGTAAGACGTGGTTTTCTACATTTTCACACGACCCCACTTCTCCATCACTCAACTACTCCCACTTCCTATGAGATCAGGGTGCGTGCAACTATGACTGATATACATAGGTTTCGACCTATTTCAATCAACAACAGAGTTTTGGTTATCAACACAAGTATCTAGAAAAAAATACCAAGAACTGATAGCTTACATTCCGCAAGCCAGTTTCATATTATGATACAAGTCATAAAAATAGGCACACCTTCAGAGTTAACCATTCTGATCTCAACACCTTCTTCGCTTCCCTCCCTAAGATCAACCTTTCTCCTTCATTTTGTGACCGAAGCAAGACTGAAACGGCCATTTCTTGGTTTAGGACAGAATTGTACAGATTGATCTCTCGAATCTAAAGTTCTCCTGTGCAGTGCATTTGTTTAGGGTTTAGATTCGTTTCTCGGCGGCACACCCAATTTTACCATTTCCAGGAGAATCAGTTTTAACCCTAAAACAACTGACGACCACAGTGGGAGATTAATCTCTCGGTTGCAATTCCAATTTTCACAAAGATGGTTGGTCTTAGGACTAATTCAACAACTCCAAGCTCCGGTTAAAATCCTTCAAATGATAATGTCTCTCGCCCCAACGCTCAATCTGATCGCATGGTCGATCCACAGGGACAAGGTGAATGCAAAGTTAAATTCAAAGCCTTACTTTACTAATTCAAATCAAAGAGTTTGTCGAAACGATTAGATGTTGGCAAAGAGAATTGACTGAAGAACAGAATGTAATTTAAATGAAAGGTTGAACACTTGATAAGAGAGCACTAGAGCTATCAATTCCACCACTTAACCTACACTAGATAATTTAGTTACTGAAATTGTTCTTATCCCTTGTAACGGATCAGCGGTGAAGATACGAGTCTTTCGCCTTTCCAAAAGGGTTTCAAAGATGGATAGTTCAATCACAACTAGGAGATCAATTCCTAGTATTAGTTATCTTATTACAAAGACAACTAATCACAAATTGAAAACATACAGTGAAGCGTGAGTTGATGCAACAACAAATAATTGATCTAACAACCTAGGATGCAAGACATACTAGGTGAAAGTTATAAGTTGCAACATAAAGACTAAAACAAATCCTTTTCAATTAAGCTCTACAAGAACAATCTCATTAACATAAGACACTAGCAGTAAGCTAAGGATTTCATCAAAGCTCTAGCTAAGAAAGTTAGAACATAGCTTTTTTAGACACAGATGAAGTTTTGATATTCATAAAAATGGAAGCTCTTCTCCTTTCAACTGAGTTCTGTTAAGTCACTTAACAACAAAAGCAAGAGATACAAACTAAGTTTTCCTCCCCTCTCCTTTCATCTCCTTACATAACATAACAGCCCCTATTTATACAACAATTCTTCCCCAAAATCCCTTCTACACAACCAACAAATACACAATATAAAATTCAGGGTTTTTGTTCTCGAGACTCACCACTAAGTATTACTCCTCATTCATGTACAACCACAACCTTTATCTTCACCAATTTGACTGATATTGTAGGTGTTGCAGAAAAGTCAGATTCAGCCCTAATTTTTGACCATGACAGTAGCTTACATCCACCATACCCTCCTTATTGCTGTCACTTTCTGCTGCAGTTGTTGGAGTTCGCAAGGAGCAACAAATTCAACCCAATTGCTTGTTATACTATCATATTTGAAGAGAAAATAGCCGACCTAATCTTGCACTTCATAGCCTAGGGCTAGGTTGAATCGAGTATAAAGACAAGCATAGAAAATAAGCAAGTGGTCTGATAGGGGAAAGATGGTGATGGAGGTATGGGCGATGGGTACTGAAATTGACAGGGATTTGGTTGTCGATGGGATTGGTAGAGTTAGGGTTTGACATTTGATGGGGTGTTGTCGGGGATGAAGGAGAGAGATGGATTAAAGGTCTGTTTGGGTGTTGTTTAGAATGAGGGTCTGGCTTTGGTATATGAGAATGAAGCTTGGGCTAAGCTTCTTTTCTTTAACTCCCAACATGGGTATCACTTGGATTATGGCCCATTACTTCATTTCATGTTCAGATGATACTTCTTCTTGAGCTTCTCATCCACTAGTAGATCCATTAGCTTCACAAGTCTGCTGGCACCCTGGCTGCCTTCTCCACTGCACTTGCCTGCTTACTATAGTTTGGTAACTATCTTGACAGGGTCTTGTAGCTCCACTTCCTCCAAAGCAAAAGTTCAGACCATTCTTTTAATTCCCCTAGAATTGCAAAACAACACTCAGGACAATTGCTAAACATTTTATTTGCAACGAATAAGAAGTACAAGATACAAAATTTGGCATAAAAACAAGCAATTGGGTGCAACAAAATAGCATAAACACCTACAACAAGATAAGAATGTATGCAATATTAGGTGCCCATCAAATACCCCCAAACCTGTCTTTTGCTCGTCCTCGAGTAAAACACAAAACCAACAGAAAAGTCTACCTACGCCACTGGCGCATGACAAAATATACCCAAAAAGTTCTTATGACAAAATATAAGCTCAGATTCCATGAAATGTGACCTGTGCAATTCAGTTTTAGCTCACAGCAAATGGATATGTCGGTCCCCAGCTTTCAAAGGCACAATTCTAGCACTGGAACAACTAAAGACATGTGATAAGAGTGTAAAGTGTATCTACACATGTTTATAGAATGACCGAAGTTATGACTTGCAATCGCTAAGAGATAGTTTTTAGGCTAAGAACTGAATTCAAAGCCAAGCTAGCTGTCCGGCTTTATGAGAATTGTGAATGTTCACCTAAGAGTTGGTGATATTTCAACTTACCCGCGTTGTACATCGATGGCTACACCCTCCATTGCTTTATTACACGACTATTTACAACACATAACAGAACAAAGACATTGACTGCAATATTTATATTGACTACTCTCATTTGAAGCAAGAGAGACACTTTAACATTTTTACTGAAATAGAACACAATAACAAACAATGAGTACTCTTTCTTTTCTCTTTCTTTTTCTTATTTTTTTTTTTTGGACCCTGAATTTTCTTTTCTTATAACTGATTTTTTTCAACTAAATTTTCATCTGACTTTGCAATAACAAGAGATACAAACACAACATGACACAAATTTACTCAAAAGCTCAAAAATACATTACATGACACTTTTAGCAAGAGGCAACCCTTTTCGATGCACCCGGTCAAATTCAATGGTTGCTTTTCTTAACGTATCCTCCACCTTCTATCCCAGCCAACCAAAGAACAAGCTAGTCAAGTCTCATTCAGTATTCTAGATGATTGGCAGCCTACTTAACCGATAAAACACCTGCCCGAGGCCTTACATGCATTGGTAGATCGTGAATGTGCAAATTTTTTATCAATCATGTGAATTGTGCTAGAATCAGGGGTGCCTCATCATCTAGACTAAGAATCCTAAGATTTTATATCATGCACAGGTATCACAGATCAAGGTAAATGAGCTCCATTTTTCATTTTTCATTTTTCTTTCTAAGATGTTAACCATTCACAAGATTCAAACATACCAAATTGCTACAAATTAAGTTCATGTGATATCTACTTGTACCCCCAAACCTATGTTAAACAGTGTCCTCAATGTTTCTAAGGATACACAAATTATAACATGCCATGAAGTTCATGAAGATAAAGAAAGGTTAGAGAGTACTGGATCCAAAAAGTGTTGCCAAACCCGATAATTGAGCAACGATGTAGATATCACAAACAAAACATAGATTATATACAACAAACACTAATTTGGCAAACTGAAACCAAAAGAAAGCAAGGAGAGACAAAGGAATTCTAAACCCGTGGTATGTACAAGGGGTGAACCAGTTCAGTCCACATAGATGGGATCTCGCCCAGTCGGTTGTTTCAATTTCGTGGAATTGGTTCAAGGAATGGCTTCAATCTCTTCCCATTGACCTTGAAGACGTTCTTTGTTGCTACGTCTTCGAGTTCTACAGCTCCATGAGGGAATATTTTTCGTACCAAGAACGGGCCTGTCCATCTAGAATGCAATTTACCTGGAAAAAGATGCAAACGTGAGTTGTACAACAGAACTTTCTGGCCAGGTGTGAATGACTTGCGCAAAATGCGCTTGTCATGGAATACCTTCATTCTATCTTTGTACATCTTTGCACTATCATAAGCATCATTTCTCAGCTCTTCCAATTCATTGAGTTGGAGTTTCCGTTGAGTACCTGCCTTATCAAGAGAAAAGTTAAGTTTCTTTATAGCCCAATATGCACGATGTTCTAATTCAACAGGTAAATGAGAATGCTTGCCGTACACAAGTCTGTAAGGAGACATGCCAATAGGAGTTTTATATGTTGTTCGATAGGCCCATAAAGCATCATTCAATCTCAAAGACCAATCTTTTCTAGACGGGTTAACCGTCTTTTCAAGAATATGCTTAATCTCCTATTAGAAACCTCTACTTGGCCACCGGGTCGTGGATGGTATGGGGTTGCTACTTTATGAGTTATGCCATACTTGCGAACTAATGACTCAAAAGACCTATTGCAAAAGTGTGAACCACCGTCACTGATTATAGCTCTAGGGGTGCCAAAACGAGAAAATATGTTTTCTTTTAAGAATGAAAGTACCACCTTGTGGTCATTTGTTTTGGTTGCAATTGCCTCTACCCACTTAGAAACATAATCAACTGCGACAAGGATATACAATTTACCTTCAGAATTAGGAAATGGTCCCATGAATTCAATTCCCCACACATCAAACAGTTCAACAATCAAAATAGGGTGCAATGGTATCATGTTTCTTTTAGAAATACTTCCTAGTTTCTGACAACGTTCACAGGCAATACAATAAGCATGACAGTCTTTGAACAACGATGGCCAATAAAACCCACTCTGCAAGACTTTTGCAGCAGTCTTCTTGGCACTGAAATGGCCTCCACATGCTTGGTCATGACAAAAAGATATCACATCTTTCTGTTCACTGTTGGGGACACATTTCCTAATGATTTGGTCCGGGCAGTACTTAAAAAGGTACGGGTCATCCCAAAAGAAGTATTTAACTTCAACCAAGAACTTAGAACGGTCTTGTCTAGACCAGTGCAACAACATTCTTTCCGTGACAAGATAGTTCACAATGTCAGCAAACCAAGGAAACTCAGATACAAGCATTAATTGTTCATCGGGAAAAGACTCTCTAATAAGCAAGGAATCATCAAAAGACTCAACATTTAATCTAGACAAATTATCAAAGAACAACATTTTCCGAACCTTTCTTATCTCGAATTTCGAGATCAAATTCCTGCAATAACAATATCCATCGGATGAGACGAGCTTTAGCATCTTTCTTAGAAAGAAGAAATTTCAGAGCAGCATGATCAGTGTATATGATGACCTTAGACCCTATCAAGTATGACCTAAACTTGTCCAATGCAAAAACGACATCAAGCAATTCCTTCTCAGTAGTTGAGTAGTTAAGTTGAGCATCATTAAGAGTCTTGCTAGCATAGTATATCATATATGGAAGTCTATTGACGCTATTGTCCTAAAAAAAAGACCAACAAAGAAAAATCGGACGCGTCACACATGATTTCAAATGGCAATTTCCAGTCAGGTGGTCGGACTATAGGGGTTGAAATTAGAAGAGTTTTGAGTTCTTCCCATGCACGCACACAAGCATCATCAAATACAAAAGCAACATCTTTACCAAGTAGATTACAAAGTGGTCTAGAGATTTTACTGAAGTCTTTAATGAATCTACGATAGAACCCAGCATGGCCTAAAAATGATATAACCTCCCTCACAGAGCGAGGTTGCGGCAAGTGTTGAGTAAGGTCAACTTTAGCTTTATTTACTTCAATTCCTTTTTCAGAGATGATATGTCCTAGAACTATGCCCGAGTCCACCATAAAATGACACTTTTCCCAGTTCAACACCATATTTTTATCTTTACATCTAATCAACACAAGAGTGAGATGGCTCATACATTCATCAAAATAAGATCCAAACACAGAAAAATCATCCATAAAGATCTCAAGGAAATTATCTATCATGTCAGAAAAAATGCTCATCATACAAATTGAAATGTGGCGGGTGCATTACACAACCCAAAGGGCATGCGACGATAAGCAAATGTACCATAAGGACATGTAAATGTAGTCTTTTCCTGGTCCTCGGGTGCTATGTGAATCGGGTTATTGGTTGTAACTGAGAATAGTCGTCAAGAAACATAATAACTATGCTTGAGACAACTTTTCTAACATTTGATCTATGAAAGGGAAAGGAAATGATCTTTCCTTGTAATCGCATTCAACTTCCTATAATCAATGCAAACTCGCCACCACAGGTTACTCGAGTAGGAACTAACTCATGTTTATCGGTTTGAACTACGGTAACTCCTGACTTTTTTCTAAGACAACCTGAATGGGACTAACCCATTTGCTATCTGAAATCGGGTATATGATACCCGCATCAAGAAGCTTAAGGATCTCACCTCTAACAACTTCTTTCATGTTAGTATTTAGTCGCCTCTACATTTCCCTAGATGTTTTAGCATTATCTTCAAGATTTATGTGATGCATACAAACTGTGGGACTAATACCCTTAATATCTGAGATTGTCCATCCTAAGGCTTCTTTATGCTCTCTAAGTACTTCTAAAAGCTTACTCTCCTGTTCTATATCTAAAGCAGACGAAATGATTACAGGCAAAGTATTAGAAGAACCCAAAAATGCATATTTAAGAGTATCAGGCAATGGTTTTAGTTCGAGCTTTGGTGGCTCAACAAGAGACGAGACAGACTTGGATTCAGAGAGTGGAAGTGGCTCCACTCTAGATTTCCATTTATTCGTGTCCATGAGGGGTGCAGATTCAAGCAAAGAATTCACTTCACTTATGTATTCATCATCAAA
This sequence comes from Papaver armeniacum, assembly GCA_023531295.1. Taxonomy (NCBI): domain Eukaryota; kingdom Viridiplantae; phylum Streptophyta; class Magnoliopsida; order Ranunculales; family Papaveraceae; genus Papaver; species Papaver armeniacum. The sequence continues at coordinate 443,900 of JAJJWW010001481.1, read as the reverse complement.
CAGATCCAAGTTAAAATTATTCAAGCAAGCATGCAGAGGATCAACAAACATGTTACTAGACAACGAATCCTGAACCAAACTTTCAATCATGTTGATTTCATGCACATCATCATCATCATCAAGATCTAAATGTTGCTGGCTAGCATTAAAAATATTCAACTCCACAGTCATGTTACCAAATGACAACTTCAACACTCCATTACGATAATTAATAATTGCATTGGACGTCGCCATGAAAGGACGTCCTAAAATGACAGGAATGTGACAGTCTGGGTTTTGCACAGGCTGAGTATCCAATACAATGAAGTCCACAGGAAAATAGAATTTATCAACCTTAATCAAAACATCTTCTACTACACCACGAGGAATTTTGACTGACCTGTCCGCCAATTGCAAAGTTATAGGTGTTGCTTTCAACTCTCCAAGACCTAGTTGCACATATATTGAATATGGCAGTAGGTTTACACTAGCCCCTAAGTCTAGTAACGCCTTATTGACCGTATGGTCACCTATCTTGCATGTGATTTTGGGACAACCTGGGTCTCTAAACTTAGGTGGAGTCTTGTTTTGAATGATAGAACTTACAATTCAAAGCAAGAAAGGCACGCTTATGCACATTAAGCTTTCGCTTTTGTGTGCACAGATCTTTCAAGAACTTAGCGTAAGTAGGGATCTGCTTAATTGCCTCGAGAAATGGAATGTTAATATTGACTCGTGATGCGTGTCGTAGGTGCAATCAAATTAATTAATGTTTCCACTCAATTAAAAATAATATAATGGAAGTCAAGTTCGTTCCCACGAGGAGCAAGAGATTCTAGTTGTAAAAATTGTCACAAAAGGGGGGTGTAAAGAGCAAAAGAAAATAAACAAAGCAATTAAAAGATAAAGTTGAAAGCAATAAGAGAGACAAGATCAAGGAATCATTCTTCGTTGCAAAACAATGATTAAAGTTATGTTCTTTTCTACTTGTTATTAGTCACGGATTATCACCAACCGTAGGATAGCAGTCCGCTTAGCTAACCCCAAAATCCCTAATTTCACCGAGTAACAGTCCGCTTAGTTATCGATTCTATTCAAAAGAACCATCCTGAGGTTCGCTTACAAGATGTAATTCCTGAATGCATTAAGATTTATGAATTTAGGTTTAGTACTAGTAGTTAAACTCGGTTCGCTTGGTTCACTTTCTAGCGTTGTTTTTACACACAATCGCTCCACGGAATCCCTCCGCAAGGTCTCGTGTTTTCTACTTGTGTAAAGTGTCGAGAACGATTACGTATTCCCTAACTTATACTAGATATAGATCAATTAACAAATCAATTTAGCGTGCACTCCAAACAATCTATCAATCAATCATGAATGAATAAACATTCCTATTAGTAAAAACAATCGATAATCATGTGAAAAATCTCAAGATAGAATTGAAAACAAAAACTTAAATCATATATTAAGAACTAGGAATTCATCCTCAATCAATAATAAAATTAGCTACTCATGTTTTTGAAATTCACACAAATAATAATTAAAAGGAGAATTTTCAAGTTCACACAAATAATTAAAAAGAAGAATTTTCAAAAGCAAGCAAAAACACAAGTGTTGTGTGTGTAGAGAGGTATGTAAAAGATGTAGAAAACTTCTCTATTTAAAGGCTTCAATATTCTCCAACTCTTCCAATGATTAGAATCCTTTTCCTTTAGAAATTCAACTTCCAAATTCAAGTCTTTCTCAACTCTTCATCTTCTCTTTCCAAATTTGAGCCAAATTCTCCATCCAATTCCTAGTCCAAGTCTTCACACCCATGAGAGAAGTCCATAGAAAATTCGGAATTTTTGCTCACGAAAATCGGGATTGTGGCGGAATCCGGTCGGAATAGTTGCCGTCGCCACCTGAAAATTACATCAGTCGAGGGAATATGCGACGGAATATTCCGTCGATCCACCGTTAGGACTAACGGTCAAACGGGTCAACAACCAGGTCAATCATTAGTCAACGGGGTCAAAGAGAAGGAGTGAGTCGGAACAGAAGTCAGCATTTAACTCAGCTGACTGGTCTTACTGGGGTGAGTTGAATCGCTGAATCACCGAGTTATCCGAACGAGCCACTGAGTCAACTCATCAGAACTGAACTCCAGCCGAGTTCTGTTTGTATTCTGGTGATTCCCGGCCGAGTTCAGGCCATTCTTTCCTTCATTCCTGTTGAGAGTCCTAGCACATACATCTATAGCAATTCTCCATTCTTGCGAAGAGCTTCACCACTCGATTACATGCCCAGTATGCCCGAAGCACCATCATTCCACCAAAGCAGAACTTATTCCAACCGCATTATCATCTCAATAATTCAAGCCACTGTTCTTCTCGCAATTGCAATTGCAAATGCAACTCTCATTCCTGTGACCTTGCAATCATTTTGCTAATAGCAGCATTATCACTCTGCTTCAGTTCCTGCTACTCTTTGAACCTCCCCTGCAATGCCATAACCAGCTCCAGACCCTCTAATCCCATCAACACCAGCTGCAATAACAGCTCCACTTCACCTGCAATCTCATCTAAACTGTAACAGCACAATCAACAACTCCATGTTCTGTAGCTCAAATCAGCCGTTGTCTCAGTCATTTCAATTCGACCTCCAATTTCTACCAGTTTCAACCCAATGTTTCCCTGTCTCTCTATTCACAATTTCTGCCATTAGACTCAAACCCAATCCATCTCTTATCACCCCCGAGTTTAATCTCACTCAACAACAAAGAATACCACAAATCATCAACACTCGCGTCTGATTTCTTAGATTGACAACACCACCAACAACAAGTCTCTATAGTCCACAACATTTATCCTGTATTACCAACTCGAACTCACCAGATCCTAGACCCATCTCCAACTTCTTTAACAGAGTCCTATCCGTTTCTGTCTTCATCTGCTCATCAATCTCAACACTGAGTCGATCTCTCACTGAGCTTCATAACAGCGGCAAATTCATCCATCGCAGACCCTAATTGCTTCTCGATCTGGTTATACATCAGCAGCTCTACACAAATTTCATCTTCTTCTCACTGAGTTCTCGATTTCACTCAGCAGCAGTCTGTTCTTCACAGACCCATCTCCACAGACCGAACAACAGAACAGCTATTCAACCTTAAAACCATGAACATCTTCTCGATTCTGTCGTTTCCACCTTCCTGAGCTTCAATCAGATTTCAATCTCCCTCTCGGGTTTAATCCATTCTTCTCATTCGAACTCAAAGAGCAGCAACATACTACATCTCTTCACAGATCGAACCCATCTCTTGATTCTTCATTTTACAGCTCTTGAATCCATCGATTCCAGCAAATCCCATCACCGATTCACACCCATTACTCTCTGCATCTCTCGGTTGAACATCGACCACCATTTTTGAGTGTTCTTCTCAATCTGGGACTCACAGTGCAGACGCCTCTCTTCTTAACTCCAATTTCTCGATCTTTTCCTCTTGATTTTAACAGCAGCCATGGTTGTGTTTTTTTCTTTCTCACTTTCAGGTTTTCTTGCAAATGATTGAGAAATCAATTCTCAATTTTAGGTTCGATTATAATTACACGGATCCTGGGTCGGGTTTGGATCCTGATATAAGCCATGGATAGGGCCGACCCAATTGGATGCTATCCAAAGATAACCATCCTCTGGATAAGGGCTACCGGTGTTAGTAACACCCATCTTTGAGAGTGATAAGGGGTACCCTGAATGAGAGCCCCTTAACCACCTCTGGGCTCCAAATAGTCTTCGCCCTGTAAAATGACCTTTTTGCCCTTTTGGCTCAAATTTGGTGATTTCTTCTTCTTTTCCTCCGTATGACTCCCGAGTACCTAATAACTCAAAAACACACGTAAAATACATAATTTACAAGAAAAATAGCAAAGAAAGCATAAACTACTAGATAGTAAATTAGGTGTATTCTACACATATCAACTCGCCTGAACAATTCCAATACCTCGTTATACTGCGTTCCTTTCTTTTGTTGCTCTAACCTTTGAGGAAAAGGAGCTACGAAGCATTTGCTTAACATTTAAAACATTCACATCATCAGATTTTTAGATCTAGGTACATTCTCGATTGATTTTCAACAACCGGGTGTATCATGCAATTGTGACTTAGACACGACTCACCCTTTCCAGAATGCTTACATTGTTATCAATGACTTTAGCACTACGAAGAGTAGTAACGGCATGTGCGCCTCATTACAAGTAGACGTACTTGCACGAAATGTGCCTTTTGGGTTTTGTTCAGGCTGACTTGGAAACTTACCCTTTTCCCTGTCATTAAGCGCATCGCAGATCTGACCTATCTTAAGTTCTAGACTTGTAAAACGTTGGTCAGTGGTCTTCTGATTTTGCAAAAATTTGGGTCCTCTGGCTGCACCGACACTTTCTTCAATGCTTGATAATTTCTTTTCGTAAGGATGTTGTGTGTACGATTGTACACGGGGTTTCTAGGTACGAATATCCTTGTGCGTTACTGATGCACCCCTTGTACAGGCCCTTGGACCATGAAAAGTTAGGGTGGTTCCTCCACCCTGGGTTGTAGGTATGTGAATAAGGGTTATGTTCTTGCTTTTGATAGAAAACATGGGCTTGTTCAGGTCTGGACTCTTGAAATGCATGCAATTGTGGACAGTTATCAACAAGATGATCAGAACTATTACACGCAACACAAATATAAATCTCAACTTGGTTACAAGAAGTGGAAGCAGCATATTTTATATTTTTCTCCAGTTCTAAAGCCTCAACTCTTCTAGCCAATGATGCTATTTTAGCATTACCCTCAAAGGCAGACTCTATCTTATGGACACTATCCCTGTTGGTTAACATCCTAGGTTCTCTAACAGACTCCCATTGCTGAGTTTTCTCAGCAACTTCATGTAAAAAGGTCCATGACTCGTCGGCACTTTTATTTGTGAACTCACCATTGCACATTGCTTCAACCATGGATCGAGTGGCAAAATCCAACCCTTCATATAGAATTGTTGAGAGTCTCCACTGTTCGAAACCATGTGAGGACATTGAAGTAACAAATCATTGAACCTTTCTAGATACTTGGACAATGTCTCACCATCCATTTGAACAAAACTATTGATACTCTGACGAATGGTGGCTGTTTTGTGATTTGGGAAGAACTTTTTGAAAAATTCTTTCGTAAGATCATTCCAAGTTCTAATGGACTGAGGCCGCAAAGCATATAGCCAAGATTTGGCTTTTTCCTTTAAAGAAAAAGGAAACAAACGCAATTTTAGGGACTCTTCTGTCAACTGATTGAATCTGAGAGTCCCACAGATTTCCTCAAAATCTCTCATGTGGTGGTAAGGGTTTTCAACATCAACCCCTCGAAACACAGGGAGCATATGGATCGTGCTCGCCTTTAACTCAAAATGACCAGCAGTTTCTGGTAGAACAATACAAGAGGGATGGCTTGTCCTCGTAGGGTACATGTAATCTTTGAGACTCGCGGGGTTGGACTATCTCGTCACCCATTGTCTCGGGTTGGTCGCCTTTCCTCGATGCACACGGGAATCTCAACTACGTCCTCTCGCTGAATTCTAACTAGGCGATTTGTTTGGTCTCTAAAAGTCACAATCATAGCCTAGATAGCACTTCAATCATGTTATAACAACCATTCCAACAAAGCACAACATAATTCAAAAACTCAGGGTCATATAAACGAGTATCAAGATTATGTAATCACAAAAACACAGTATTTTGCAGAGAGAAGCACATTGAAATAACAGTTCAGCTAGCAAGTAAGCTACCCAAATGTCACAGGATCATACACAAAGGTGTTATAAGTGGCAGGGGTTTGACAATGCTCAGCAACTAGTTTCGTTTGCATGCAATAGGGTGTATCATTTAAGACAAGGATATTAAAGGCATGATACCGCCGGTATAAAACCGGGTTTAGGCACAACCAACAGGTTGTCTCGCAATCTTTTTCTCCTCACCTTTGGTTTGTACAACAGTCTCTCAGGTACCTGTGAAGCTCAAAAGAGGAATTTCAGCACCCAGAATTGCAAAGATAAAACAAAGAAATACATAAAGTAGCCAACTATCACCGATGTTTATCAACTTAGAATAGCAAAATAAATACTGTGTTGCGACTACTCTGATGTGCTGACTGACGATTATGCTATTACTGCTCAGAACAGAATGGATCTAAATCCGTGACGTGAGTACAGATGAGTTGCAAGTGGGAACATATGATATGCAGGAATGCTTGGTGGATATTATACAGGGAGATGAGAACGTTAACTACTAACAAAAGCTAAGTTATACTAGAATATTCACAACTACAGAATGCTTCTAATCAAATGATTAAATGCAAGCTAAACAAGTAAGGATTGTACCCCGCTTTTAAACTAAGAAGACTGAAAGTAATCAAAATCCTAACAGACAAACTACAAGACACCACTACCACTGAGATGCTACAGATGGAACTGAAACACCATTAGCTGCAGTTATGCGATGAGACCAACTGAAACACGATGACTGGAAATTTAGAAGTGATGCAAGTTATACACAGATGTGATATGCCACATAAATGGTATGCTACAGAATGCACTATTTAGGTTACAGATTGCAGTAACTAATGAAATGAGAAAGAAAAAGAAAAACTAGCTACAGAATGTTATTGGACCACAAAAGATCTGATATGCTGACCAAAGTACAGGGATACGATTATCTTACAAAAACAAAGATGCTGGTATGACAATGCACTAAAACAGAATATAATTAGACTGAAAAGATGATGTGTAGATGCAGAAGAATGAAAAATTAAAGCTACATCTAAACACTTATATACAAAACTAAAATAAAAACCAGTAAAGTTAACAATAGAGCAACTACACCACTACCGAGTCCCCGGCAGCGGCGCCAAAAACTTGGTAGGACTAGAAGATATTCCTACAATTAAACTGCAAGTGCACAGTGCCTTATTGTGTATAGTGCAAATACGGAATCGATCCACGGGGGACAAGGTGAATGCAAAGTTAAATTCAAAGCCTTACTTTACTAATTCAAATCAAAGAGTTTGTCGAAATGATTAGATGTTGGCAAAGAGAAATGAGTGAAGAACAGAATGTAATTTAAATGAAAGGTTGAACACTTGATAAGAGAGCACTAGAGCTATCAATTCCACCACTTAACCTATACTAGATAATTTAGTTACTGAAATTGTTCTTATCCCTTGTAACGGATCAGCGGTGAAGATACGAGTCTTTCGCCTTTCCAAAAGGGTTTCAAAGATGGATAGTTCAATCACAACTAGGAGATCAATTCCTAGTATTAGTTGTCTTATTACAGCATAACTAATCACAAATTGAAAACATACAGTGAAGCGTGAGTTGATGCAACAACAAATAATTGATCTAACAACCTAGGATTCAAGACATACTAGGTGAAAGTTATAAGTTGCAACATAAAGACTAAACCAAATCCTTTTCAATTAAGCTCTACAAGAACAATCTCATTAACATAAGACACTAGAAGTAAGCTAAGGATTTCATCAAAGCTCTAGCTAAGAAAGTTAGAACATAGCTTTTTTAGACACATATGAAGTTTTGATATTCATAAAAATGGAAGCTCTTCTCCTTTCAACTGAGTTCTGTTAAGTCACTTAACAACAAAAGCAAGAGATACAAACTAAGTTTTCCTCCCCTCTCCTTTCATCTCCTTACACAACATAACAGCCCCTATTTATACAACAATTCTTCCCCAAAATCCCTTCCACACAACCAACAAATACACAATATAAAATTCAGGGTTTTTGTTCTCGAGACTCACCACTAAGTATTACTCCTCATTCATGTACAACCACAGCCTTTATCTTCACCAATTGGACTGATGTTGTAGGTGTTGCAGAGAAGTCAGATTCAGCCCTAATTTTTGACCATGACAGTAGCTTACATCCACCACACCCTCCTTATTGGTGTCACTTTCTGCTGCAGTTGTTGGAGTTCGCAAGGAGCGACAAATTCAACCCAATTGCTTGTTATACTATCATATTTGAAGAGAAAATAGCCGACCTAATCTTGCACTTCATAGCCTAGGGCTAGGTTGAATCGAGTATAAAGAAATGCATAGAAAATAAGCAAGTGGTCTGATAGGGGAAAGATGGTGATGGAGGTATGGGCGATGGGTACTGAAATTGACAGGGATTTGGTTGTAGATGGGATTGGTAGAGTTAGGGTTTGACATTTGATGGGGTGTTGTCGGGGATGGAGAGAGATGGATTAAAGGTCTGTTTGGGTGTTGTTTGGAATGAGGGTCTGGCTTTGGTATATGAGAATGAAGCTTGGGCTAAGCTTCTTTTCTTTAACTCCCAACATGGGTATCACTTGGATTATGGCCCATTACTTCATTTCATGTTCAGATGATACTTCTTCTTGAGCTTATCATCCACTAGTAGATCCATTAGCTTCACAAGTCTGCTGGCACCCTGGCTGCCTTCTCCACTGCACTTGCCTGCTTACTATGGTTTGGTAACTGTCTTGACAGGGTCTTGTAGCTCCACTTCCTCCAAAGCACAAGTTCAGACCATTCTTTTAATTCCCCTAGAATTGCAAAAAAACAGCCAGGACAATTGCTAAACATTTTATTTGCAACGAATAAGAAGTACAAGATACAAAATTTGGCATAAAAACAAGCAATTGGGTGCAAAAAAATGGCATAAACACCTACAACAATATAAGAATGTATGCAATATTAGGTGCCCATCAATGGCCAATGGAGAAATTCCAACCTTGATCGAGTTGTCACGAGTACAGGAAATCCACACGAGGAACATGGACCTGATGAAAGAGGCGATAAACAACATACTCAATTTCCTCATCAGGTTGATATCAGACTGGAACGGCTTCTCTGCTTCAGAAATTCCAGCACTGAGGGCTAACTCTCCAACTAATGATCACCCTCAAGTCAATAGTATCACTACCAACCAGAGGCCGGTGGACCAGGAAATGGCTTCTCTAGTGGAAAGTTTATGTGAGCTTCTACACCTCTCGAAGGACCAACGAGCGGAGACGTTTGCTGCGATCAATCAGATAGCTATGGATACTCGTTTGGCTCCTTCACGTCCTGAAGCCTCAAAGACATCATAGATGTCCATAAATGTTACATTTATTGAAGATAACATGATGGCAGAAGAGGGCCATAATAGAAGTGTTGGCAGCATCTTTAGCATCAGATAACAATCCTTCAGATATTTCTCTTTTAAATAATCTTGTTACTTTAAGGGGTAAACAAGAAGTTCTAATGCAGCAAAAAAGAGTGATAATTCATCAAAAGTCTAGAGTAAGCTGGTTAAAAGATGGAGCATCTAATTCAAGATACTTCCATATTCAAATGAAGTTAAGGCAAGCTCATAGTATGGTTACTGAGCTTGAAAATGATGTAGGTACAATTATCACAGACCAAAAAGAGATTGCAGCTGAATTGGTGAACCATTATGAGTCAAAATTCAGATATCAAGAGGTTAATACAGATGAATCTTTATTTTCTTGTGTTCCAAAGGTAATTACAAGTGAAGAGAATACAATGATAACTGATATTCCATCTGTTGAAGAAATTAAAACTGCAGTTTTTGCTCTAAATCCTGAAAGTGCTCCAGGTCCTGATGGGTTTGCAGGTTGGTTCTATAGGTATGCATGGAAGGTTATTGGTACAGTTTTCACAAATGCAGTCCAATTCTGTTGGAGAAATGGGTTCATCCCTACAGGGCTAAATGCAAATTTCTTGAAACTGCTTCCAAAAGTGAGTAATGCAAAAAAAGCAAAACAGTTTAGACCTATAGGACTTATGAATTTCAGCTTTAAGGTATTTACCAAAATTTTGTCTTCTAGATTGGAGAAAATTATAGACAAAATTGTGTCTCCTCAGCAAGGTGCATTTATAAAAGGGAGAACAATACAAGAGCAAGTTGCTATGGCATCTGAAATGATAAATGAAATGGAAACAAAGAGAAGGGGGGGAAATTTTGGTCTTAAACTTGATATTACTCAAGCATATGATTCACTCAGCTGGTCTTTCTTATTTCAAGCCTTGCATAGCTTTGGTTTATCCGACAAAGCATTGCACTGGTTACAAGTTTTGTTACAATCTACAAGAGTTTCAGTGTTAGTTAATGGTGGGCCTGAAGGGTATTTCCAAGTTGGTAGAGGATTGAGATAGGGTGACCCATTGTCACCTATGCTCTTTATAATAGCTGAAGACATTTTGAGCAAAAACATTATAAGAATGATCCAAGATGGTAGCTTAAAATCAATGGTGGAGAGAGGTGGAGTAAAACCTTCACATATTCTCTTTGCTGATGATATTTTTCTGTTTAGCAATGGTGAAAAAAGAAATGTGAGGAGATTAATGTACTTATTGACTAAGTACCAAGTTTCATCAGGGCAACAAATAAATCTGGAAAAAAACAAATGTTTCATGGGTGGAACCAGTCAGAGTAGAAGGGTGCAAATTTCAGAAGAATGTAATGTAAAGTTGGCTGACTTTCCAGATAAATATTTGGGGATACTGTTGACTCAAGGAAGTGTTAGAACAAACCATGTTTGGCAGGTGGTGGATATGATGCAGGAAAGTTTAGCTGGTTGGAAGGGTAAAATTTTATCTTTGGCAGGTGGTGGATATGATGCAGGAAAGTTTAGCTGGTTGGAAGGGTAAAATTTTATCTTTCCAAGAAAGACTCATTTTAGTAAAGCATGTTCTTGGTAGTTTTCCCATTTATTCAATGTCAGTGTATAAATGGCCTAAGAGGGTAATAAGGGAGTGTGAAACAATCATGAGGAATTTTTTATGGTCAGGAGACCCTTCTACAAAAAAGATGATATCCCTGCAATGGAATAAGACATGTTCTCCAATAAGGGAAGGTGGTATTGGTCTGAGAAGAATAGAGATTATCAATAAAGCTCTTTTAATGAAGCTACTATGGAGAATACAAAATGGTACAGATGATTTTTCAAGATTTTTTCAAGGAAAATACAAGAATAAAAAAGGTGAATGGATATCTTATTATAAGAAATCTTCAATTTGGCCTGGAATTAAATGGATAATTGATGCAGTAGAAGATCATACTATATGGATTGTTGGTGATGGTAGCAATATTTCTGTGTGGAAAGATAGATGGATTAAGGAGTTACCCTTACAGGAAATGTACCCTGACAATGCATATTTGTTGTAGTTTCCCAATATGATGGTGGCAGATCTTATACTTGATGGTGAATGGATAATTCCTACAGAAATTATGGCAATGATAAACATCATGGAATTACCAACTCTTAGTGGAGGAGTAGACAGAATAGTGTGGACTGGAACTATTACAGGACAATTCACTGTGAGCTCAGCAGTTGAAGTTTTGAGATATAAATTCCTAGAATTGCATTGGACCAAAAAGGTATGGCACAACTCAATCCATCCTAGCATTGCTAGTAATATATGGAAACTAAGTAGAAATGTTTGTGCAATTGATGAGAATATGAAAAGGAGAAATTTCAGCTTAGCATCTAGATGCATTTTCTGCAAAAATAATGAAGAAACTAAAGAACATATGCTTTGGTTCTGTGATTACAGTGAAATTCTTTGGAAATGGTTGGGAGGTGTATTTAATTTTAAAATCCAAGAACTTTTGAAGACATTTTTCACTTAGCTAAAAACAAGAGTCCAGCTATCCAAGAACTATGGATATTAAGTGCTTTCTGCACTATGAAGGAAATCTGGTTTTTGAGGAATGAATGTACATATGGAAATGGAACATGTAATATCAATAGTTCTAAAATGAGAATCATGAAAGTCATATGTGACAGTGAAGTTAGAATGAGGAACAATCAATATGACTTACAAGTTCTCAAGTATTTTGGATTGAAGACAAGAAGGGTGAAGACTCTCACAATCAAAGAAGTATATTTCCAGCTTCCAAGTCAAGGAAAGGTATTGCTCTGCTGTGATGGTGCTTCCAGAGGCAATCCAGGGATGGCTGGTTATGGAGTAGTGGGGAGGACACACAATGGAGATTTTTTGATTGCAATTTCAGGAGGAATTGGAGTTTCTACAAATTATTATGCAGAAGTTTTTGCTATACTTATTGCAGGAGAATGGGCAGTGAGTAATGGTTTCAGGGAAATTATCTTTAGAACAGACTCACAATCAGTCAAATATGCCTTCCAATATAACAAGGTCCCTTGGTTTGCTGTATCAAGATGGGAAAATATATCTACTGCTGTTCTATCTTGGAGTTTTACCCATAGCTACAGAGAAGCTAATCCATCTGCTGACAAAATGGCCAAGAGGGGTGCTCTTTTGAACTGTGGTGAACAGAGAATCTATGAAGTGAAACCAAACTTCCTGGGCTGCCTTGAAAGCCCAGATCAAGTGTTTTTTAGATTTTGTTAAAATTTTCCATGGGCCTTTGGTTTGTTATTTCTTATTACAATTCTTTGGTTTGTAATTTTTTAAACCTCTTTGGTTTCTTATAAAAATTTTATTGTTTAGCAAAAAAAAAAAAAAAGAGGGCCATAACAGCGCCCTGCATGTTACTGCATGCATCAAAGATTCAGATTTCAAAAGGGCTCTCATTGATACGGGAGCATCCTCAAATGTTGTTCCGCTTAAGACTCTCAAGACAGCCAAGGTTCGGCCAAATAAAATTGTGTAGCAGCCTACGATGATGACAGATTTTGAAGGAAACCAAACCAGCACGTATGGGTACATCTATCTGGATTTATCAGTAGGGCATGTCCGGTCAAAAGTGAAATTCGAGGTAATAGAGAAGGATCCAGACTACCACATGATACTAGGAAGACCGTGGATCCATGATAATAAGATTATTCCCTCAACATATCACCAATGCCTGAAAAATATACTGAATAAAGAAGTCGTTCGCATTCCGATTCATTGTCTCCATATGCACCAATTTGCGGCGTGGAACTGTTTTCGCCAAAAGAAAATTCACAAGACTCATTAAGCAAGGTTCTCAGCACTCCACTCCCGACATGGACGTCGATCGAGGAGGAAGACCGGCTCGCATCAGCGAACAAAAAGACCGGATCTCGCGGCGCGCCCCTCTCTGATGGGACACGCCAATCCTTCTTCATCAAACAAAAACTTGGTTCATCTTCACACCAAGAGGGGGGCGGACTTTTGTGGCGAGTCGTGACCAAAAGGGGAAAACTGTATATCGGCGCCGTTGTTAGCAATTAACATGGGAGACTGCCGCCCAGTCTCTCCGCCCAATAGAATGCAACCAGAATGACACACCTGCGGAAAGAACTACCCGGACGCTCCACGGCAGTTACAAGATGGCACCGACTCCACTACGGATGAACTCGAAGTTGTCAACATCGGAAATGAAGAATCTCCAAGGCCTGTCTCCATCAGTTCGACTCTAGTCGCAGATGAACGCACGAAACTTGTGAATCTTCTTAAGGATAACCAAGACATATTCGCATGGACATACGAGGAAATGCCCGGCCTGGATGAAAAACTGGTCACTTACCATCTACATATAATACTTGGATCCAAGCCAGTCAAGCAATCTCCCAGACAGTTCAGACATGATGTGGAGGAACAAATCAAGACTGATATTTAGAAGTTATTAGCCGCCGGCTTCATCAAGTCGATTCACCATCCCACCTGGTTGGCTAATGTGGTTACGGTAAAGAAGAAAAAGCGGTCAAATTAGATCTTTGCGTCGATTTGAGAGATCTGAACAAATGCTTTGCCCCAAGGACGATTTTCCCCTTCCCAATTTTGACATGCTAGTAGATGCTACCAGCGGACATGGTATGTTCTCCTTCATGGATAGGTACAACGGCTACAACCAGATAAAGATGTATGAACACGACGCAAGTAAGACAGCTTTTTGAACTCCTCTCGGAAACTTTTATTATCTTGTGATGCCTTTCGGTTTGAAAAATGCTTTGGTGCTACCTAACAACACGCCATGACCAATTTTCCATGACATGATGCACAAGCAAGTTAAAGATTACGTAGATGACATAATAGTCAAATCGAAAACTCGAGCAGCCCATACGAACGTTCTACGGCAAGTGTTCGAAAGGTGTCGTGAGTACAAACTGAAAATGAACCATTTTAAATGTGATTTTGGGGTCTCTTCTGGCAAATTTCTAGGATTTCAAGTCACTGCTGAAGGAATCAAGGTTGATCCGACCAAGACCCAAGCTATCCTCATGATGCCTCCTCCGCGAACTGTGAAAGAACTCCAGTGCTTCATGGGAAAGGTAAGCTACATTCGACGTTTTATATCTGGTTTGGCTTAGCGTATCGCTTCATTCACCCCCTTGCTGAAAAAGGGAGCAAGTTTCATTTGGACCACGAAGCAACAAGAAGCGTTTCGGAAGATTCATCAAATATTGTCATCACCCGGTTGTTATGAAATCTCCCATACAAGGAAGGCTGTATGCCTCTACACTTTGCTTCCGATCTTTGTTGTTGTGGCTCTCCTCGTTCAAGAAGATGATGAAGGGATTGAACACCATATATACTACTTCAATCGTACTTTGAGGGATCTTGCGAACTCGGGTATCTAAAAATGAGAAAAATGATGTCTATCCCTAGTTCACGCCATTCAGAAATTCAGACATTATCTACTGTCGAACAAAGTGGTGCTAATAGCTAGAGCCGACCATGTCAAGTTCTTACTCTCAAAGTCGGCCTTGATAGGTAGGCCGGCCAACTGGCTACTCCAAATGTCAGAGCTCGACATAACATGCACTCCTCCGAGGGCTATTAAAGGGAAAGCAGTAGCAGATCTACTAGCAGCATTCTCGGGGGAAAAGTACTACCGCACTGCATGAAGACCTTCCTGGGGAATTTCCAGAAATCTCTTTTGTCAAAGAGGAAGCGTGGCTATTGTATTTCGACAGTTCTGCTACCCCCATAGCGATATCTTGGAGAGAGTGGGTGTAGTTCTAGTGTCTCCAAGCGGGTGAAGTCTTTTCGCATTCTTTCAAGATGGACTTTCAGTGCACCAACAATTCGGAGAATACGAAGCTTTCCTCATAGGATTATCACTAGAAAAACAAGCATGAGCCACACACCTAGAAGTAAGAGGCGACTCTAAACTACTGGCCAGTCAGATGAATGGAGTATACTCACTCAAAGAGGTAACACTAGCCCCTTATAGATCTGAGGCGCAAAAGCTATTAAACTACTTTGTTGATATGACCATAATCCATATCGGCCGCAATAACAACAAACACGCTGATTGCCTAGCTACGTTGGCCTCGACGCTGCAATTCGAAGGTTTGGAAGATACTTTTATCGTGAGGAGACGAACTGTGGCGTCAACATGGCTATCACAGTCCAAGATACGAAGCCAATGATTGGATAACTCCAGATTATTCAAGAGCTTAACAATTTGCTTTCCTAAGGAAATGTTAGTCTCAAAACCACAAAAACTTCTTCATGCTTCATGGAGTGTTATACCACCGGAATCAGATAGGTCTCTGTCAAGATGTCTCGGAGACGAATAAGCACAACTACAACTTAAGTATTCATGGTGAGATCGTGAATAAACATTGGTGGTGACTCTTTACTGACGTCTTCAACACCTTGGCTACTGGGCCGGATATGGAGACCCAATCCCGAGCGCTCCAAAGGTCTGCTCCAATTGTCAAGCGCCACCACATCAATTGGAAGTTCTTAACGTTGGATATCTTTGGGACGGCGATAACCATAAGTCAACTACCTCCATGACGGTGTGCTTTGACCGCCAACAAGAAGGATGCATCCAAGATGAAGAAAAGGGCCAAAAGATTCGTGTTTCATGAGGGAATCCTATACTATAAAATCTTTGGAGGCGACTGCTATGATGTTGGCAAAATCGAAATCCAGACTATGTTGAAACAAACACATGAAGGTGAACACCAAGGGAACAAGAAGTTATTCCTCCAAGTGCACGAAAAGTATTGCGGCCAACTATGAAGGATGATGCGGCGGCATTTGTTCGGAAATGCCATGAATATCAGATTCACGGGAATCTCATCCACACGCCTGGACTCCCCTTCATTCGATGAAGTAGTCCATGGCCTTTCTCAGTTGGGGACTTAATATTATTGGGAAAATCAATCCACCATCGTCAAAAGCTTGACACAGTATATCATAACATGACGGAATACTTTACCAAATGGGTTGAAGCCATCCCTCTTCGAGGAACCACCGGGCGACAATTGCGGCATTCATTAAGGAATACATCATTTGCTTAGGTTTTGGCGTACCTAAGCACATCCTCGATACTTGGTACTCCCTTTGCCAACAAACAAGTGCGGGAATTGCTTGAAGAATATGGAGTTAAGCGAGTCTTCTCCACTCCTTATTACCCTCGAGGAATGGGAAAGCCGGCAAGCCCAACAAGACTCGATTTGAATTCTCGGTCGACGAGTGCCACGATAACCCCGGGACGTGGCACGAACAACCGCATATGGCGTTGTGGGCATACGGGCGGCACCTAGGAGATCTGCGGCATTTCCCCTATTCACTTGTCTATGGCGCAAACGCAATTCTCCAAGCGAGAGATTAAAATCCCGTCGGCTAGGATTGCGGCGACAAGTGGAGTTCAATAGAATGAGGTAGAAGCATCTAGTTCCCGAGAATAACATAGTTGGATACTCTGGACTCCATAAGAATTAAAGCGGAAGAGCATGCTCGGGCATATAGAAGAGGATCTCCAAAGCATATGATAAAGCCGTAAAACCTCTAGTTTTACTAATAGGGGATCGGTATTAAAAGCGCAAACACATTCGAAGAATACATGTCGCACCAAAGTTTTCTCCAAAATGGGAAGGTCCTTACGTGATCACCAAAGCATATAGCAGTGGGTACTACAAGATTTTCAAAGAGGATGGAGGCAAATTGGAAGTGGTCATCAATGGAAAATGGCTCAAGGAATACTACGCGACCATTATTCCATCCCTCGCCATCTCATGACACGGTCAATCAGGCACTCTTCATTCCTCTCATATCCAGGTTATCAAAAATTTTCATTAGTTAAAGCATATTAATGTAAACTCCATTTGCTTATCAAAACCCAATGCAATTCATTTTCAAAAAAAAAAACCCAAAACAAAGGAGAACAATCAAAGCGTTCTCATGCCTACTTATTCAAAATAACAAAATATAAGTATGGTTGAAAAAGGCCATCCAACAAGTTGTAGTCCCTTGAAAGCATCATTTTCGGCCTATCACGATACCTTTCGGTCCCTACTCTTCAAGCTTTGGATCGCTTTGTTCCACCTTCTCATTCCGTGACCAAGGCCTTTTCCTCCTCCAAGATAGCTTTGGCCGAAGCGACATTGGCAATGATACCAGCTCGATCAACTTTGATGATGTCAAGACATTACGTCAGTAGACTCCGTTGAACTCCATGGATTCGCGGGTAGATACCATGTTTTCCAACTTTTCAACAGTGGATTCAGCAACATTACGAATGGATGTACTTTCCATCTCTGCAACCATGGGCAAAAGACAGTTCGCTATAGTAACCAAAGCAGACGAACAATATCGCATTATGTTCCTAGTAGCAATGTGGCAGTACTTCCTCCATATTTTCGTGTACAAAGGCACAAACTCCTTAGTACCGAGGAACTCACCAACATCCGGTAGCTAGAAGATAAAAACTTCATGTGAATATCAAACGGCAAGCCTGCATTGGGGTACTCGTAGGAGAAGATACCCAAATCATCGTCTTCCAGGTCGGTAGCAGTAGGCGTGTTTGAGCTTGAAGGAAGAGGAGTGGCGGATCATCGTGCGTCGACCAGCTTGTTACACATGTTCGGCGGGGTACGTA
The DNA here is from genome assembly GCA_023531295.1 of Papaver armeniacum. Classification (NCBI taxonomy): domain Eukaryota; kingdom Viridiplantae; phylum Streptophyta; class Magnoliopsida; order Ranunculales; family Papaveraceae; genus Papaver; species Papaver armeniacum. The sequence continues at coordinate 426,083 of JAJJWW010001481.1, read as the reverse complement.
CCTCTGCAACAAAAAAAAGAGAGAAAATTTTATTACCTACCGGCCATGGCAAAAAAATACATATTCACCAGTTAAAAAGTATACCGGTATCATCTTCTTGACTCGGAGAATCCGGACAGGGGAGTTGTCACGAGAACCAGAGATTCGCTCACTCTGAAAAAAAAAACGATGTTAGAGTCAAAAAGAGAAGGAGGAATTACTACTTCAAAATCAAGATGTAATTGAAGTCATACTCTGGATACAAGCGCTGCGTTTGGTAGAAGAGTCTCGGCTGGGTTGAAGATGATCCACTCCTATCTGACATGATGAAAGGATATGGGTTTAGCAAGAGAATATCTATTCCAAATCGAGAAGGATAGTCTAATTTTACCTGCGTATATACGCTGCAGAAACCCTAACAGGAGGCGGATGCTGAACGATCTCAACAGGACTTATCCGATAGACAAGGATTCAACGCCAACCAAGTCGTGCTTCTTGTTAAAACCCTAGTTAAAGCCGGGAGAAAGGCGTCGGATAATCAAAGAAGAATGCTTTTAGCGAGCTCAAAATCTGGCGAGAACATGCTCGCTAGCATGGCTAGATCGAAATCGGCATACCCGAAAGGTGCAATCGTGGTCTGGCGGCACAGTTCGATTCGAAATAGTTACCACTTCCGGGGTAACGTTTATTCACTTTGACTTGATCATTTATCTCTTGACAGTCACCATCTAGTGCTTACCCCGGCAATGTCAGCATTACGTGCTAAAGCGGGGGACTTAATGTTGATGGTGGTTTTTAGTTCGGGGCTAAAATTGTAAAACAACCTTGTATTTGATGCTCAGTTGTTACTGCAAAGAAGTGAGCCATTTAAGAGTGATGAGTGCCCGGCCTCCTTACTTACATATGTATTGAGCAATTCAGTATATTTATATAAAATTTACCCATAATGGTGTGTGTAGCAACAACCCCAAATATTCTGTAAATTTTATCTTCTCGCTTGCATTATTAATTAATGTATGGCTTATTGAGTATTTTCCTATGCTATGTTCCCCGGCTGAACCCTTAACATACGTATGACATGACAATTAGTGTTCACTCAAGGCGAGTAACATGAGTTTCCCAAGTATCAAGATTAAGGTCCGCATGAAAATACTCAATCAGAAGATGCGCTAACCGCTCTCTGAGAATAAAAGAATTTTGTGCTAACACACAGAATTTATCAAATTTGTTCAATTTTATGATAGCTCATAAGATTCAAATTTTGGCCTAACTAATTTGCAAATATTAGTTTTATGCGCCTGCGTGATATCTCGAACCCTATTGGTCGAGACCAAACCTAGGTAAGCTAGAAATTAATCCACCATGGAGCTAGTAGGAGTCCTACAGAAATCAAAAAACAAGAAATAAAGAGGAGTCATGGGAAAATAGGAACAACAACAAGAGGAGGCGTGGCCGCGCCACTCAATGACCGATTTGCCTCGGACGGCGCCACACAATGGCCGGCTGGCCACACTCCATGTTGCTGCTTAACGGCCCCTTTCCCATCGACCAATCAGATCTCTTTAAGCCCACCATGCGCACTTTTAAATAAAGTTGGAAGTTGGTTGGTCGATACGCCTAATTCCTTAAGGAATCTAATCTAGGATGCCCATGCCAGTCTCAAAAAACATTCACGGCCACACGATTTGGCGGCCAACCTAATGAGTTTGGCTTCCTCCCAATGAGATCAAACAAACTCCATGATGTCCACCGGCGGGCCCACTATCATTCCAGCCAATCGGAATCCTCCTAGCCCGCCAGCAACATCCCTGATCGCTAGCCAGAGCTAGGCTAGTAGCGTTGTTGAAAAGAAGTTCAACGAGTTAAGACTGGCCACGACAGTCTCAAACTCATCGCATCCGTCCAACTTAGCCAGCATAGTTGGATGGCTTAGATTCGTTTCAAGCGACCAATAAAGTCTTGGGTATGCTCGCCCGACAACCCATCTCCATCCTTGACCGAAATCAAACTACCCACGGCATGCCAAGAGCACATCAAACCGATTGCCCGGGCCCTTCTATGGGTGTGGCAAACATTCATGTTTGCTATGTAAGCACCCACTATGGAGTCAAAAGCGGCACGGCTAAGTTGCAAATTTTCCACTTAGCCGGGCCCGGTCAGTTTCCACCAAACGGTGTAGTTTACACCGCTTATTAATTGTTTATCAGTTTTTTTTTTTCTTCTCTCCTACTTTTTAGTTATTATTAACATATTTTTATTACAAGAAGACCCCACTAAATATTATATAATCCCTAAAATTTAATAAAAACCCCACCAAATACAAATAACTAATTTTTTCTTTGATAAGGGTCCCACAAAACACAATATAATATGCTATTTTAATAAAATTTGTCAATTTTACCATAGTGGAGAAACTACATGGCATGGAAAAACAACTTTTATACTAGCTCCCATAGGGCCGGCCTCAAAGTAGGCTGGCCGCGCGGGTTACAAAACCCTAATTTATGTTAAGCAGCGTTATATTACTGCCGCAAAACGATCTCGGCCGTCCAATTTCGCCAGCCGAATTGACCGGCCTAGACTCAATATCGATTAACGGGCAAGGTGCGGATCGCTCACCGGTAGCCTAGCTATTGTCTTTGATCGAGGCAAAAACTCCAGCACGCACCAACACCAAAAACGTTGGCCCAAAATAGGTTGGCCACACGGTTTTAAACCTAAATCAATCAACGGCAGCCATTAATCGCCGTAAATCATCTCGGCCGCCCAACTTCACTTCGAGGACGAATTGTGCCCACTAACTCCTATTTTAAGGAGCCAACAAGATGTGTCCATGATCAATGGCCACTCCCCTTCCATAAGCCGCAATCGGCCAATCCAATACTTGCCCATATGTCTCCCAAACGAATGTCCAAAAGGATCTCGGTCGCCTTTGCTTACATAAATTTTAAGGCAACCATTAACCTCATGCAAATCATCCCGCCGTCCAACTTCGCCAACCGATTGACCGGGCCTAGATTAAATCTTAGGAGACCAATAAGATGTCACCATAGTCGCCAGCCATCACTCACCTATAGAGACCGACCGGCCTGTCTTTGGCGCGCGTGAATGGCTGCTGAAAGCTTCCTGAAAATGGATGGTCATGCTCCTTTAAGACATTAAGCTCCGCGACTGATTTAAGCGAGCTTTATACAATGATGCTTTACATGCATCGATTATTTTGAGCTGCTTGCTTAAAAGCGATGTTTTACATGCATCGAATACATACGATATTTTACGAATATCGGCTTCACAAATAACTCAGTTATTTAACCTAATAACGTCACATGTTATTCTTTTCGGTAAGTCTCATGACTTGGCTCGTCACACATGACTACCCGCCACCTAGCTAGCACGTGGTTGGTCAGAATAATTAGGCAAGACCCAGCAACTTGCTACATATTTTCTATAAAATACTCGAGACATCAAATATGTCACAAACGGGGATGTTCATCGGGCTATTGATGCAGCGGTTTACGAGCGTGCGGCGTGACACGCCCATTATGAGAAAGTGTCAGGAAAGGAGGATAGTTAGTGGCAACAAAGAAGTAGTGGGTGTAAAGCTTATTCGTCTTCCCTCATAGTAAGACGTGGTTTTCTACATTTTCACACGACCCCACTTCTCCATCACTCAACTACTCCCACTTCCTATGAGATCAGGATGCGTGCAACTATGACTGATATAAATAGGTTTCGACCTCTTTCAACCAACAACAGAGTTTTGGTTATCAACACAAGTATCCATAAAAATACCAAGAGCGATAGCTTACATTTACTTAAGCCGGTTCCATATTACGATACAAGTCATAAAATAGCTACACCTTCACATTTAACCATTCTGATCTAAACACCTTCTTCGCTTCCCTCCCTAAGATCAACCATTCTCCTTCATTTTGTGACCGAAGCAAGACTGGAACAGCCATTTCTTGGTTTAGGCCAGAATTGTACATATTGATCTCTCGAATCTAAAGTACTCCCGTGCAGTGCATTTGTTTAGGGTTTAGATTCAGTTCTCGGCGGCACACCCAATTTTACCATTTCCTGGAGAATCAGTTTTTACCCCAAAATAGAGAGTTATGTGTATCTTCTCATTGGTCTTAAAAAGGATACACTTACAGGAATAGTCAAGTTGTATGGTGATGAACATGAAGTTCATCAGAGGGATTGACACATTCCTTTTTACTCCCTTGACTTATATCAGAATTCTTATGCACATCTTCAAAAGAATTATCAAGGGAAGAACATGAGTTACAGATAATGTTTGCCTTTTTCGCTTTTTTTTGATCCTGCGCTTGAGGCCGTAGATGCCGGTGCTGGGTTAGAAACACGATTATTGATGTGAATGTAGTAAGGAACACTTATTTGAGGAGCAAGATCATTATTGAGGGAAGGAGAGAAGTTTGATGAATTTTTCTTTCTTCGACATCTTTGATGAATATAACACTGCTTACATAAATTTTAAGGAAGCCATTAACTTATGCAAATCATCCCGTAGTCCAACTTCGCAGGCCGAATTGACCGGCCTAGATTAAATCTTAGGAGACCAATAAGATGTCACCATAGTCGCCAGCCATCACTCTCCTATAGAGACCCGGCCGGCTGTCTTTGGCGCGCGTGTGAATGGCTCTGACGACTTCACGAAAATGGCTGGTCATGATCCTTTAAGACATTAAGCTCATTGACCGATTTAAGCGAGCTTTATAAAATGATGCTTTACATGCATCGATTATTTTGAGCTGCTTGCTTAAAAGCGATGTTTTACATGCATCGAATACATACGATATTTTACGAATATCGGCTTCACAAATAACTCAGTTATTTAACCTAATAGCGTCACATGCTATTCTTTGCGGTAAGTCTCATGACTTGGCTCGTCACACATGAATACCCGCCACCTAGCTAGCACGTGGTTGGTCGAGAATAATTAGGCAAGACCCGGCAACTTGCTACATATTTTCTATAAAGTACTCGAGACATCAAATATGTCACAAAGCGGGGATGTTCATCGGGGGTATTGGTCTTGAGGTTTACAACGTGCGGCGTGACACGCCCATTATGAGAAAGTGTCGGGAAAGGAGGAAAGTTAGTGGCAAGAAGTAGTGGGTGTAAGGCGATTCTTCTTCCCTCATAGTAAGGCGTGGTTTCTACATTTTCACACGACCCCACTTCTCCATCACTCAAATACTCCCACTTCCTATGAGATCAGGGTGCGTGCAACTATGACTGATATAAATAGGTTTCAACCTGTTTCAACCAACAACAGAGTTTTGGTTATCAACACAAGTATCCAGAAAAATACCAGAACGATAGCTTATAGTTACGGTAAAGCGATTCCATATCTTTTTGATACAAGTCATAAAAATAGTCACACCTTCACGATTAACCATTACGATCTCAACACCTTCTTCGCTTCCCTCCCTAAGATCAACCCTTCTCCTTCATTTTGTGATGAGAAGCAAGCTGAAACAGCCATTTCTTGGTTTAGGCGAATTGTACATATTGATCTCTCGAATCTAAAGTACTCCGTGCGGTGCATTTGTTTAGGGTTTAGATTCGATTCTCGGCAAGACACCCAATTTTACCATTTCCTGGAGAATCAGTTTTTACCCAAAAACAGAGAGTTATGTGTATCTTCTCATTGGTCTTAAAGAGGATACACTTACAGGAACAGTCAAGTTTTATGGTTATGAACATGAAGTTCATCAGAGGGATCGACACATTCCTTTTTACTCCCTTGACTTATATCAGAATTCTTATGCACATCTTCAAAAGAATTATCAAGGGAAGAACATGAGTTACACAATCATTTGCCTTTTCGCTTTTTTGATCTGCGCTTGAGGCCGTAGATACCGTGCAGGTTAGAAACACGATTATTGATGTGAATGTAGTCGGGAACACTTATTTGAGGAGCAAGATCATTATTGAGGGAAGGAGAGAAGTTTGATGAATTTTTCTTTCTTCGACATCTTTGATGAATATAACACTTGCTTACATAAATTTTAAGGAAGCCATTAACTTATGCAAATCATCCAAAGTCCAATTTTTGCCAGTAAGATTGGCCAAGCCTAGATTAAATATTAGGAGACCAATAAGATGTCACCATAGTCGCCAGCCATCACTCTCCTATAGAGACCGACCGGCCTGTCTTTGGCGCGCGTGAATGGCTGCTGAAAGCTTCTTGAAAATGGATGGTCATGCTCCTTTAAGACATTAAGCTCCGCGACTGATTTAAGCGAGCTTTATACAATGATGCTTTACATGCATCGATTATTTTGAGCTGCTTGCTTAAAAGCGATGTTTTACATGCATCGAATACATACGATATTTCGAATATCGGCTTCACAAATAACTCGGTTATTTAACCTAATAACGTCACATGTTATTCTTTTTGCGGTAAGTCTCATGACTTGCTCGTCACACATGACTACAGCCACCCTAGCTAGCACGTGGTTGGTCAGAATAATTAGGCAAGACCCAGCAACTTGCTACATATTTTCTATAAAATACTCGAGACATCAAATATGTCACAAACTGGGGGATGTTCATTAGGGTATTGGTCTGGCGGTTTACAGCGTGCGGCGTGACACGCCCATTATGAGAAAGTGTCGGGAAAGGAGGATAGTTAGTGGCAACAGAGAAGTAGTGGGTGTAAAGCGATTCGTCTTCCCCTCGTAGTAAGACGTGGTTTTCTACATTTTCACACGACCCCACTTCTCCATCACTCAACTACTCCCACTTCCTATGAGATCGGGGATGCGTGCAACTATGACAAGTGATATAAATAGGTTTCGACCTCTTCAACCAACAACGAGTTTTGGTTATCAACACAAGTATCCCGAGAAAAAATACCAAGACACGATAGCTTGTAGTTACTTAAGCCGATTCCATAAAAAGCGATACAAGTCATAAAAATAGCCACACCTTCACAGTTAACCATTACGATCTCAACACCTTCTTCGCTTCCTCCCTAAGATCAACCCTTCTCCTTCATTTTGTGACCAAAGCAAGACCGGAACGCCATTTCTTGGTTTAGGCTGAGAATTGTACATATTGATCTCTCGAATCTAAAGTACTCCGTGCGGTGCATTTGTTTAGGGTTTAGATTCAGTTCTCGGTGGCACACCCAATTTTACCATTTCCTGGAGAATCAGTTTTACCCAAAATAGAGAGTTATGTGTATCTTCTCATTGGTCTTAAGAGGATACACTTACGGGGAATAGTCAAGTTGTATGGTAATGAACATGAAGTTCATCAAGGATTGACACATTCCTTTTTACTCCCTTGACTTATATCGACTTCTTATGCACATCTTCAAAAGAATTATCAAGGGAAGAACATGAGTTACTGAATCACTTTTCCTTTTTTTTTTTGATCTTGTGCTTGAGACCGTAGATCTTGGTCTGGAGTTCAAACACGATTATTGATGTGAATGTAGTCAGGAACACTTATTTGAGGAGCAAGATCATTATTGAGGAAGGAAAGAAGTTTGATGAATTTTTCTTTCTTCGACATCTTTGATGAATATAACACTGCCCATAAATTTTAAGGAAGCCATTAACTTATGCAAATCATCCCGGCCGTCCAATTTAGCCACCAAGATTATTGACCGGCCTAGATTAAATCTTAGGAGACCAATAAGATGTCACCATAGTCGCCAACCATCACTCTCTATAGAGACCGACCTACTGTCTTTGGCGCGCGTGAATGGCTCTGACAGCTTCCTGAAAATGGCTGGTCATGATCCTTTAAGACATTAAGCTCCGCGACTGATTTAAGCGAGCTTTATACAATGATGCTTTACATGCATCGATTATTTTGAGCTGCTTGCTTAAAAGCGATGTTTTACATGCATCGAATACATACGATATTTTATGAATATCGGCTTCACAAATAACTCGGTTATTTAACCTAATAGCGTCACATGCTATTCTTTGCGGTAAGTCTCGCGACTTGCTCGTCACACATGACTACCCGCCGCCACCTAGCTAGCACGTGTTTGGTCGAATAATTGGGCAAGACCCGGCAACTTGCTACATATTTTCTATAAAATACCAAGACATCAAATATGTCACAAACTGGGGGATGTTCATCAGGGTATTGGTCTTGAGGTTTACAACGTGCGGCGTGACACGCCCATTATGAGAAAGTGTCAGGAAAGGAGGAAAGTTAGTGGCAACAGAGAAGTAGTGGGTGTAAACTGATTCTTCTTCCCTCATAGTAAGACGTGGTTTTCTACATTTTCACACGACCCCACTTCTCCATCACTCAAATACTCCCACTTCCTATGAGATCGAGTGCGTGCAACTATGGTGATATAAATAGGTTTCAACCTCTTTCAACCAACAACGAGTTTTGGTTATCAACACAAGTATCCGTAAAAATACCAAGAACCGGATAGCTTATAGTTATGCAAGCCATTTCCATATACCGATACAAGTCATAAAAATAGTCACACCTTCACGATTAACCATTCCCGATCTCAACACCTTCTTCGCTTCCCTCCCTAAGATCAACCCTTCTCCTTCATTTTGTGACCCAAGCAAGACTGGGCGGCCATTTCTTGGTTTAGCGCCGGTGTGTACATATTGATCTCTCGAATCTAAAGTACTCCCGTGCAGTGCATTTGTTTAGGGTTTAGATTCAGTTCTCGGCGGCACACCCAATTTTACCATTTCCTGGAGAATCAGTTTTTACCCAAAAACAGAGAGTTATGTGTATCTTTGTAGGATCATAATATCGCAATGCATAGGGCTCGCGGGATCAATAAACGACGGTACCGCGAGGGAGTCGCAGGAAACTAAAATGAACGACGCAATGAGAAACGACACACAAAACAACTGAAAGACATGGAACTGCGAGGGTTAAGAAGTGTCGCGAGATTGAATAGTTGTACACCGGCGACACTTCGCGAGACATTCCAGAAAATAAAGGATAGCTTAGTGTCATCCATTATGTATTACCCTATATAAAGGGTCGAGTGAGCAATTGTAAGGGGATCTTTTTAGAATTGTTAGGCAAGTCATTAGGAGAGAAAGTTTAAGAGTGTTCTAACTTCTAAGTGTAATTCTACTTTCCCCGTGTAACACTTGATGAAATTAATCAATAAACATTCTCAATTATACAACTTTCAATAGACTAATTAATCAAAATATAGTGAGGGTGTAGTGTGGGAAAACTGCTACTACATATGCGCTAGAAAGCAGAGGACGAGAAATTGATTGTGAAGAAATTGGAAAGAATTTGGATTAACGAGAGAAGAGATTCGAAAAGATACTCAAGAATTCATTGAAAAAGAAAGATGGCTAGAAGAAGAAAGCGTCGGGAGCAATAACGATTGTAAGAAGAAGTGGGAGACTTGCTGGAAAGGAGGAATGAAACAGGAGAATCATCAAGGATGAACATGAGAAATGATGAAGAAGGTCAAAACCACCACCAATCTCCCCGGTAGCAAACGCTGGCACATGGATTATGATAGAGTAAGTGTGCATACTTGGAGATCTGATTAAGACGAGAGAGAAGAGGAGCGGGTGGTGAACAATGGACAAGGAGAACAAGGAATGAATGGAGAAATGAACCCGGAAACGAAGAAATGGCAAACGTCGAAAGATTGAGACAAACAATACATGAGGAGAGAGATTTAGCTAGAGGCGGAGAGGAACGAGCAAACTTGACAAGAGAGAATCATGAATTGAGGATGGAAAATATAAGGTTACAAAATAGGAGATCTAGAAGTAGCGTGAGATCAAGTTCTAGATCGAACAGAGAAGAAAAGAAGAAGAGTCTTACCAACGGAGAATACCGAGAAGAAACACAAGATCCGGATCGCGAGCATGGCGAGAGAAGAAGAGAAATAGAAGATTGTTATATTCCTCGGCCTCAAAATCTTCAAAATGAGCGAAATAGGGAAAATCAAGAAAACATGCAACTCCAAGGGCCGAATGACCTATTCTTTGAAGGAAGAACAATCCTGCACGGGAGAGAAGAATTGAGAAGAAACCGAAATCGAGGATGACATTGAGAGACACTACATAGAACAAGCGCGACTAGCTCGCGAAAGAGAAAGAATGAGAGCGTGGAAAATCAAGAGATGGAGGAAGCAATCCGGCGAAATAACCATGACAACCAGCGTAGAGAAGAAGGGAACAAAATCGTACCAATAGAAATATTAATGAAGAATATGAGAGGGTGCGGATGATGAGAGCCGAGAGGCCACCAAGAAGAGAAAACAAACTCGATATAATGGCGTAAATTATCGAAAAGAAACGAAGAAGAGCGTCGCGAGGAAAGAGGAGAAAGAAAATAACGAGCAAGAAGGTCAAAATAGACACGAGCGAAGGAGGAGAGAAGCGAGCTAAAAAGACCAGTAGAATCAAATTTCGAGGCAAATGAACAAATCTTAAGAGAACTAGCTGAAATGAGAGGATTACCGAACAATAGAAGAGAAGGAGGAAGGAGACAACCGGGACCATGTATAAAGCATGAAGAATCCCTTCACGTTAGAAGTACAAATGGGAGGAATACCTCCTAAGTGCAATCTACACCGCATTAACCAACATCTTTGATGGAACAACCCCAAGCGATACAACATATTAAGGCTTATATGAGATGTATGTTACAATGGGAGAACCATGATGCTATATTGTGCAAATATTTCGCGTCAAGCTTAATAGGAGAAGCACTAAAGTGGTTTGAAAGTCTACCAAGGAATACAATTACATCATTTCACCATTTACAAGCCACATTCACTGGAGCATACATAAGTAACAACTCTTGCGACAGTGTATTGAAGATGTATTCGGAGTTGAAACAAAGGATTGGCGAGAGCTTAAGGCGATTGACAGAAGGTGGAGGACCATGTGTAGCGAAATGGCGGGGCAGGTTGAGGAGAGATATCTCATACTCTCATTTGTGAACGCTCTCTTCACGACCGACTTGTTATATATTCAAATTTTTAGAATCAAAAATACAATCATCGATGGCGAACTGCGAGAATTACAAGAAGAATACATCGCTTTAGAAGAAAGACAGAATGAAATGAATTCTTATCCCGATCGCGAATACAAGTTCCCTAACGCCGTGAACGCAAGCTTGTTGCCTCAATTCATAAATACTGATGGGCGAAGCACTTGAGACAAGCAGCGAGAGAGGCGTGAGGGACAACCCGAGAAGATAGTAGCCATAGGAAGCCACGATCAAGAGGAATTTGAGCGAGAGAGAAACTACCACAACCGTAACAGCAATAATAAGATTCAGAGGTTAGATCACATGCAAGAAACTTATGGTGGGCCGAAGGCAAAATGACCGTGGGAGGGCGAGAGAAGTCATAGAAACATTAGTATGGGAACAAATTAAGATGCCTCCACCGAATGCTAGCGTTGAAAAGATACGGGGAAGCTATACTTGTGATGGAAAATGTACCAGCACCTTGGAATGTTGGAATGGAACCACCGCCGAGAGATAGAAGTCATGAGTTTTGTTCTTACCATCGCCTCCATGGGCATCAAACAAACGATTGTAGAAACATAAAAAGAATTATTCTCGGGATGATTGATCGGGGAAGTCGAATCACTTTCTAAAGGGAGAAGAAACAGTGTCGAACATTACCACCACCACCAGAGATGCATAGAATGTGTCGGCGAAAAGGAAAGGAAACATTTGTGATAGAAGTAGAACCAAAGCTAAGAATTTGAATTCTTTATAGAAGTGAGGGGTGAACATACCTCATGAGGTGAATGCTTAGAGACAGATCAATATTATAACAATGGAGAAGCAAAAGATATGAGGAACAAAGGCATAAGAAGTAAATAATCAATAACAGAGGATGCAAAGTAACAAATTGAAGTAATGATGTGCGAGAATCTACACGACCAAGAGTGAAATGAGAATACGACTAAGAAAGAAAAGTGAAATACAACAAGTGAAAGCGCCCGTGCGAATACTTATAAACAAATATCAGCAAATAATGAAACATGAATGATTGAATGATTTAACAAATATAAATGCGCAAATGAATGGGACGAACCTTTATGGCGTACACCCTAGTTCGCGAATAACATTTCGTAAGAGGCAAATGTAAGACCTAAAGTGCGTCATATAAGGGGGTATCTCTCGCCGTGGCTCGGGTGGGAAGGTTACACCGCTCCACAAGCTTTGAGTCATGAAAATTTGGGGCCCATGGAAAGCCTATCCTAAGAAGGTACCTTGGATTCCCAACTATATATGTAGGTTATACCCAGTTGGGCGACCGAGGTCTCTTCTTAGGAGTCGATGTATGCACAAGGCGCCAGGTACACGGTTGAGCGAGTGCCCGGATGGATGAACCTACCCCTGGCCATTCTTGGCAAGTCTTGGCATGCGTTGCCTCGCCTCAAGAAAACTCCACTTAGGGTGCAGTCTCGTAACCATAAACCCTATAGGTATAAGGGATAAGAGACTGCACAAAACAATCGGTTGTTGTTAAGACCTGGATGGGAGGAGCTAGTCTTGTATGGCCCGATGTTTCGCCTCCTTGAAGGGGCAACCTGCAGGAGATGATAAGGGCGGCGCTCTCCATTAGAGGGGTGTCAAAACAGACGCAAATGTCATGAGGCTCTGTTCTGCAAGAGAATTTAGGCTCGTCATATTTGTGCAATGATCCTGCGGAGAGGCAATAATACTAACGCGAGGGTAAGGCGAGATCAATGGGTCTTTACATGAAAGTGTACGGGACGTCCTGCGATTTCGTCGCACGGCCTTCGATGTCATGGAGCTTTGTTTTCGCAAGAAGACTTGGGTCCATCATATTGTCGCAACTAAAACATCCTGCAGGGCAAAAATACTTGGAAAATGATAAGACAAGATCAATGGGTCTTTACATGCAAGTGTAAAGACGTCCTGCCGATTTTGTCGCGATGAAAGGTGGCGGAGGACCTCCTAATTGGGAGGTCTAACTCGAAAGACCACACAAAGATGATAAGGCGGGGTCAATGGGTCCTTGCTTGAAAATGTAAGAGCGGCTGCGACTCGCCATGAAAGAAAAATTAAAATCAAATCCCTAATTGGGATAGATTTATTTAATAAAATATTCGGTGAGCAACTACGCTCACACGAGGTATTAACTAAGAAAGGAAGAAAGAAATCTGGGGAATTACTCCATCAAAAAGTTAAATCGTTCGAACGAAAGAAGTGCAGCAAATTACAAAGAGCATTTAACTCTCTACATCAACATTATCAAATACGAGAGGATGGTTGAGACTTTTACGCGCCTTTATCGGCTTCGCCCCCTTTAATTGGTTGATTTTCATGAAATGTTTTCATTGCCTTCTTCTCTCCGGAATCATCTGGATTTTCATCAGAGTCTTTTTATTTGGATCTTCATCGACGATTTCCTTATCGGAGAGATCCTCGCAGCTTTCATATTCATAATCACTATCGGAGCATTAGGAACTTCATCATCACTTACTTCCAAAGGATCGCGTGAATAGGATCAAGAGACTTCAGCGACAAAATGTTATTCAAAAGAACCTCGCTTTTAGAGGGAATGGCGAAGCAATGCCTTTTGTTGATTCTTACTATCAATGTCCTTACAATAAGACATATAATCAAATCTTCGCTCTCTGCACGGTCGCGAACGAGCAAGATGCGCGAGAGTAGTCCATTCTCCTTGCGAATTTTAGAATAATCGGACACGAGGGTGGAGATAGTGGAACGAAGCTTTTCTCGAGAATCTGCATAACAAATACACAAGATCGGAAAACTCTTATCGAACATTGTTGGCATTTACGGGGTAATAAACCGTTCATGGAATAAATACATAAATTAAGATAGTCAAATAATTTGACTACCTTCCTTTGAGAAGTAAGATGTTGGATTAAAGGCTGCGGAAATTATTCCCCAAACGGTCCATGACATCATCAAATGAATCTCAACTAAGCCCTTCAATCGAGATCGCAAATTCTTTTCATTAGAAACAAGTATGGAATTTTCGGTCGCCAAAGTAAAGTTGGATTTTTCTAAGTTGACACATTGTTCTTGGAATTGCTTCGCTTTTACACTCAAAGTTATTACGCCTTGAATAAGTTTATCTCTCTCGGCGATAATTTCTTCGATTGGTGTTTCAAAATATGTTTAGCTTGTTCGCGTTCTTCACATAACTTTTGACAAGCGGTATCTGCTGCGAGTAGCTCGCCATCTTATTCAGCGAGAACGTTTCTCTTGAGAAAGAGTTTGATTCTCATCTCGATAAAGTTTCCAACTCCAAATTAGTTTTAGTCAAAGTATAAGAGAGGCGAGATAAGTCATTACTTAATGAGTCTTGCTTTTTTGCGATGAATCAAAATTCTCTTTCGACAAGTTATTTATTTGATCAGTTGCATAGGTATGAAGACTATCTAAGAGATTATCTTGCTCCATCCAAGAATCTCTTTCAACTCGAACTTCTTCAAATGATAGACTCAAATCGATATATCTCCATTATTCGTTTCGGTTTAATACTTGAAGACGAGCAAGGATTTGAGTTGTAAAAAAAAAAAAAAAAAAAAAAAAAAAAAATGGGACGGCGAGAGCATACCTTTTAATTCTTCATTCTTCTTGCAAAGGTTATCACGATCAAGGTGGAGACTATTGCACTTGCGGTCATAACACAGAGATCATCCTTGACTTACTAATTTCTTGAACCAAAGATGCTTGCGAGACCTTATCGTGACCAAGGTGCTTACTTAAAATCTCGCAGACGTTGGATTTGATAGGATCGGCGAATTCCTCTTGGCATCATTCACGAGACCTGAAAGAACCTTAAAGGCCACATCTATACCCTCCAAATTTTCCCCCGTTAGAGGAATTTGCTCTACCAAAAAGATGAATCATCCTTTTGCGAAAGAACCTCATGAGGAGAGGAAGTTTCGGGAGAGAAGTGATTGGAGAAATAGTAGGGACATTGATAGCGAGAGGGTGGTATAACATCGTTGGTAGGAGGACAGGTTATAAGGAACTTGATCTATGAGGAGTTGAGGCATAGAAATATTGTCATTGGTAGTAGTACCGGAGGAAGGGGGCACAAAGTTATCTTGCGAAGATTTCGAGAAGGAGATGAAGATGTGAATGAAGGAAATGGAACGTTGGAGTAACAGTTTGGAGTAGCGAGGCTTTTTGGGAACATGGCAGTAGTTTTATCATCCTGCGAATGATAAATTAAATAAAAAACGAGGCAACAATGTATTGTTGATAAAAAATAAATGTTTCTTGAATACCTTGTCGCTGGATCTTGTCTTTTTGAAGTCATAGATTTTACTCAAAGTGGACTTTGGTTGTGCGAGGGTTCTTGTTGCGAAGTAGATTTCGATGGCGAGCCCCAAAGAAAGAAGAGGGTCCTTCACGATAAATCTAGTTACGGGTTGGTTCTTGCTAAACAACAATGGCGAGAAAAAGAACTACAAAGTTAATCATACCAATGTGATTTCAACAAAGAAGGTTAATCTCAAATCGATCAACAACAAAATCAGCCCGAGATATGGCAAAATTAACAAACACTGACGTCATGAGAGTAACAACTTGTAGAGAATAGCTAAAGTGGTGAAGAAGACGGTAAGAAAACGACAATACGCAAACACTTGCGAACGATGATGAAGAAGAAGAACACTTGCAGGCGATGAAGAAGATGAAAAAGGAAAGGAAAAATTCTTCACGGGGTGCTCCTATAAATAGATGAGAAAAACATTATGACCGGATAACATTAAATGCACCTAAAAGAGGTAAATATAGACACGTGTAAGCGGTCACTACCCAAATCCAAGGAAGCTTGACGAAAAGAACTTTAGCGAGAATTCAAATATACAGCATATTTCCTAATAAGCGAGAAGAGATTAAGAACTCGATTATTCTCTCGTAACACATGAGGCAAGAAATGACACTTGAATATAGGAGCTTCGGCACTTCGCAAAAGAATAGAGGCAAGTCGTACTTTACAAGAACAGTATTCTTACGCTCATTCCCTCATCAACAAAAACCAAAGATCACTACAACAATGATTTTTCCTTCAAGATCGCTCTTCAAGCAATATTCAAGGAAAAAGAGGCAAGATGTAGGATCATAATATCGCAATGCATAGGGCTCGCGGGATCAATAAACAGCGGTACCGCGAGGAGTCGCAGGAAACTAAAATGAACGACGCAATGAGAAACGACACACAAAACAAGCGAAAGACATGGAACTGGCGAGGGTTAAGAAGTGTCGCGAGATTGAATAGTTGTACATCGGCGACACTTCGCGAGACATTCCCGAAAATAAAGGATAGCTTAGTTGTCATCCATTATGTATTACCCTATATAAAGGGTCGAGTGAGTCTCATTGTAAGGGGATCTTTTTAGAATTGTTAGGCAAGTCATTAGGAGAGAAAGTTTAAGAGTGTTCTAACTTCTAAGTGTAATTCTACTTTCCTGTGTAACACTTGATGAAATTAATCAATAAACATTCTCAATTATACAACTTTCAATAGACTAATTAATCAAAATATAGTGAGGGGTGTAGTGTGGGAAAACCTGCTACTACAATCTTCTCATTGGTCTTAAAGAGGATACACTTACGAGAATTCAAGTTTTATGGTTATGAACATGAAGTTCATCAGAGGGATCGACACATTCCTTTTTACTCCCTTGACTTGTATCAGAATTCTTATGCACATCTTGAAAAGAATTATCAAGGGAAGAACATGAGTTACACAGATCAATTTGCCTTTTTCGCTTTTTGATCCTGCGCTTGAGGCGCGAATCTTTGATGCAGAGTTCCAAACACGATTATTGATGTGAATGTAGTCAGGAACACTTATTTGAGGAGCAAGATCATTATTGAGGAAGGAGAAGTTTGATGAATTTTTCTTTCTTCGACATCTTTGATGAATATAACACTGCTTACATAAATTTTAAGGAAGCCATTAACTTATGCAAATCATCCCGACCGTCAATTTTGCCAGTAGAATTGACCGGCCTAGATTAAATATTAGGAGACCAATAAGATGTCACCATAGTCGCCACCATCACTCTCCCATAGAGACCGATCGGCTTTGTCTTTGGCGCGCGCGAATGGCTCCTGGCAGCTTCTGAAAATGGCTGGTCATGATCCTTTAAGACATTAAGCTCATGCGGCCCGATTTAAGCGAGCTTTATACAATGATGCTTTACATGCATCGATTATTTTGAGCTGCTTGCTTAAAAGCGATGTTTTACATGCATCGAATACATACGATATTTTACGAATATCGGCTTCACAAATAACTCAGTTATTTAACCTAATAGTGTCACATGCTATTATTTTGCGGTAAGTATCATGACTTGGCTCGTCACACATGACTACCCGCCACCTAGCTAGCACGTGGTTGGTCAGAATAATTAGGCAAGACCCAGCAACTTGCTACATATTTTCTATAAAGTACTCGAGACATCAAATATGTCACAAACTGGGGGATGTTCATTAGGGTATTGGTCTGGAGGTTTACAGCGTGCGGCGTGACACGCCCATTATGAGAAAGTGTCAGGAAAGGAGGATAGTTAGTGGCAACAGAGAAGTAGTGGGTGTTAGCGGTTCTTCTTCCCTCATAATAAGACGTGGTTTTCTACATTTTCACACGACCCCACTTCTCCATCACTCAAATACTCCCACTTCCTATGAGATCAGGATGCGTGCAACTATGACTGATATAAATAGGTTTCGACCTCTTTCAACCAACAACAGAGTTTTGGTTATCAACACAAGTATCCAGAAAAAATACCAAGACCTGATAGCTTGTAGTTCGCAAGCCAGTTCCATAAACTGATACAAGTCATAAAAATAGCCACACTTCACATTTAACCATTCGATCTCAACACCTTCTTCGCTTCCTCCCTAAGATCAACCATTCTCCTTCATTTTGTGACCAAAAGCAAGACTGAACAGCCATTTCTTGGTTTAGGCGAGTTGTACATATTGATCTCTCGAATCTAAAGTACTCCGTGCGGTGCATTTGTTTAGGGTTTAGATTCATTCTCGGCACACCCAATTTTACCATTTCTGGAGAATCGGTTTTTACCCAAAATAGAGTTATGTGTATCTTCTCATTGGTCTTAAAAGGATACACTTACGGGAATAGTCAAGTTGTATGGTAATGAACATGAAGTTCATCAAAGGGATTGACACATTCCTTTTTACTCCCTTGACTTATATCAGAATTCTTATGCACATCTTCAAAAGAATTATCAAGGGAAGAACATGAGTTACCTGAATCAGCTGCCTTTTTCGCTTTTTTGATCTTGTGCTTGAGACCGTTAATACTGTTCTGGAGTTCCGAAACACGATTGTTGATGTGAATGTAGTCAGGAACACTTATTTGAGGATCAAGATCATTATTGAGGGAAGGAAAGAAGTTTGATGAATTTTTCTTTCTTCGACATCTTTGATGAATATAACACTTTGCTTACATAAATTTTAAGGAAGCCATTAACTTATGCAAATCATCCCGATAGTCAATTTCGCCAAGCAATTGACCGGCCTAGATTAAATCTTAGGAGACCAATAAGATGTCACCATAGTCGCCAGCCATCACTCTCCTATAGAGAACCGACCGGCTGTCTTTGGCGCGCGTGAATGGCTCTGGCGACTTCACGAAAATGGCTGGTCATGATCCTTTAAGACATTAAGCTCATGGCCCGATTTAGCGAGCTTTATACAATGATGCTTTACATGCATCGATTATTTTGAGTCGCTTGCTTAAAAAAGCGATGTTTTACATGCATCGAATACATACGATATTTTATGAATATCGGCTTCACAAATAACTCAGTTATTTAACCTAATAGCGTCACATGCTATTCTTTGCGGTAAGTCTCATGACTTGGCTCGTCACACATGACTACCCGCCACCTAGCTAGCACGTGTTTGGTCAGAATAATTAGGCAAGACCCAGCAACTTGCTACATATTTTCTATAAAGTACTCGAGACATCAAATATGTCACAAACTGGGGGATGTTCATCAGGGTATTGGTCTTGAGGTTTACAGCGTGCGGCGTGACACGCCCATTATGAGAAAGTGTCAGGAAAGGAGGACAGTTAGTGGCAACAGAGAAGTAGTGGGTGTAAACTGATTCTTCTTCCCTCATAGTAAGACGTGGTTTTCTACATTTTCACACGACCCCACTTCTCCATCACTCAAATACTCCCACTTCCTATGAGATCAGGGTGCGTGCAACTATGACTGATATAAATAGGTTTCAACCTGTTTCAACCAACAACAGAGTTTTGGTTATCAACACAAGTATCCGAGAAAAAATACCAAGAACGATAGCTTATAGTTCGCAAGCCGATTCCATATACGATACAAGTCATAAAAATAGTCACACCTTCACAAATTAACCATTCAGTCTCAACACCTTCTTCGCTTCCCTCCCTAAGATCAACCCTTCTCCTTCATTTTGTGACCAGAAGCAAGACTGAACGGCCATTTCTTGGTTTAGGCCGAATTGTACATATTGATCTCTCGAATCTAAAGTACTCCGTGCGGTGCATTTGTTTAGGGTTTAGATTCGGTTCTCGCTGACACCCAATTTTACCATTTCTGGAGAATCGGTTTTTGCCCAAAACGAGAGTTATGTGTATCTTCTCATTGGTCTTAAAGAGGATACACTTACGGGAATAGTCAAGTTTTATGGTGATGAACATGAAGTTCATCGGAGGGATTGACACATTCCTTTTTACTCCCTTGACTTATATCGGAATTCTTATGCACATCTTCAAAAGAATTATCAAGGGAAGAACATGAGTTACAGAATCAATTTGCCTTTTTCGCTTTTTTGATCTGCGCTTGAGGCCCAGTAGAATGCTTTCTGCAGGTTCAAACACGATTATTGATGTGAATGTAGTCGGGAACACTTATTTGAGGAGCAAGATCATTATTGAGGGAAGGAGAGAAGTTTGATGAATTTTTCTTTCTTCGACATCTTTGATGAATATAACACTTTGCTTACATAAATTTTAAGGAAGCCATTAACTTATGCAAATCATCCCAACCGTCCAATTTTGCCAAAGAATTGACCGGCCTAGATTAAATATTAGGAGACCAATAAGATGTCACCATAGTCGCCAGCCATCACTCTCCTATAGAGACCGATCGGGCTTGTCTTTGGCGCGCGTGAATGGCTCTGGCGACTTCCCAAAATGGCTGGTCATGATCCTTTAAGACATTAAGCTCACGGTGATTTAAAAGCGAGCTTTATACAATGATGCTTTACATGCATCGATTATTTTGAGCTGCTTGCTTAAAAGCGATGTTTTACATGCATCGAATACGTACGATATTTTACGAGTATCGGCTTCACAAATAACTCAGTTATTTAACCTAATAGTGTCACATGCTATTATTTGCGGTAAGTATCATGACTTGGCTCGTCACACATGACTACCCGCCACCTAGCTAGCACGTGGTTGGTCAGAATAATTAGGCAAGACCCAGCAACTTGCTACATATTTTCTATAAAGTACTCGAGACATCAAATATGTCACAAACTGGGGGATGTTCATTAGGGTATTGGTCTGGAGGTTTACAGCGTGCGGCGTGACACGCCCATTATGAAAAGTGTCGGGAAAGGAGGACGGTTAGTGGCAACGAGAGAAGTAGTGGGTGTTAGCGGATTCTTCTTCCCTCATAATAAGACGTGGTTTTCTACATTTCACACGACCCCACTTCTCCATCACTCAAATACTCCCACTTCCTATGAGATCGGGTGCGTGCAACTATGACGATATAAATAGGTTTCAACTGTTTCAACCAACAACGAGTTTTGGTTATCAACACAAGTATCCGAGAAAAAATACCAAGACACGATAGCTTGTAGTTATAAGCCGGTTCCATAAAGCTGATACAAGTCATAAAAATAGCCACACCTTCACAGGTTAACCATTACGATCTCAACACCTTCTTCGCTTCCCTCCCCAAGATCAACCCCCTTCTCCTTCATTTTGTGGCCAAGCAAGGCCGGAGACGGCCATTTCTTGGTTTAGGCCAGAATTGTACATATTGATCTCTCGAATCTAAAGTACTCCCGTGCAGTGCATTTGTTTAGGGTTTAGATTCAGTTCTCGGCGGCACACCCAATTTTACCATTTCCTGGAGAATCAGTTTTTACCCAAAAACAGAGAGTTATGTGTATCTTCTCATTGGTCTTAAAGAGGATACACTTACAGGAATAGTCAAGTTGTATGGTAATGAACATGAAGTTCATCAAAGGGATTGACACATTCCTTTTTACTCCCTTGACTTATATCAGAATTCTTATGCACATCTTCAAAAGAATTATCAAGGGAAGAACATGAGTTACAGAATCAAATTTGCCTTTTTCGCTTTTTGATCTTGTGCTTGAGGCAGTTATCATTGCGGGTTAGAAACACGATTGTTGATGTGAATGTAGTCAGGAACACTTATTTGAGGATCAAGATCATTATTGAGGGAAGGAAAGAAGTTTGATGAATTTTTCTTTCTTCGACATCTTTGATGAATATAACACTGCTTACATAAATTTTAAGGAAGCCATTAACTTATGCAAATCATCCCGACCGTCCAATTTCGCCAGTCGAATTGACCGGCCTAGATTAAATCTTAGGAGACCAATAAGATGTCACCATAGTCGCCAGCCATCACTCTCCTATAGAGACCATGGCCTGTCTTTGGCGCGCGTGAATGGCTCTGGCGGCTTCACGAAAATGGCTGGTCATGATCCTTTAAGACATTAAGCTCATGGCCGATTTAGCGAGCTTTATACAATGATGCTTTACATGCATCGATTATTTTGAGCTGCTTGCTTAAAAGCGATGTTTTACATGCATCGAATACATACGATATTTTATGAATATCGGCTTCACAAATAACTCAGTTATTTAACCTAATAGCGTCACATGCTATTCTTTGCGGTAAGTCTCATGACTTGGCTCGTCACACATGACTACCCGCCACCTAGCTAGCACGTGTTTGGTCAGAATAATTAGGCAAGACCCAGCAACTTGCTACATATTTTCTATAAAACACTCGAGACATCAAATATGTCACAAACTTGGGGATGTTCATCAGGGTATTAGTCTGGCGGTTTACAGCGTGCGGCGTGACACGCCCATTATGAGAAAGTGTCAGGAAAGGAGGATAGTTAGTGGCAACAGAGAAGTAGTGGGTGTAAACTGATTCGTCTTCCCTCATAGTAAGATGTGGTTTTCTACATTTTCACACGACCCCACTTCTCCATCACTCAACTACTCCCACTTCCTATGAGATCAGGGTGCGTGCAACTATGACTGATATAAATAGGTTTCAATCTCTTTCAACCAACAACAGAGTTTTGGTTATCAACAAAAGTATCCATAAAAAATACCAAGAACTGATAGCTTACATTTCGCAAGCCATTTCCATATTCTGATACAAGTCATAAAAATAACCACACCTTCTTAACCATTCTGATCTCAACACCTTCTTTGCTTCCCTCCCTAAGATCAACCCTTCTCCTTCATTTTATGACCGAAGCAAGACTAGAACGCCCCCATTTCTTGGTTTGGGCCAGAATTGTGTATATTGATCTCTCGAATCTAAAGTACTCCCGTGCAGTGCATTTGTTTAGGGTTTAGATTCATTTCTCGGCGGTACACCCAATTTTTCCATTTCCCGGAGAATCAGTTTTCACCCCAAAACAGAGTGTTATGTGTATCTTCTCATTGGTCTTAAATAAGATACACTTACAGGAATAGTCAAGTTGTATGGTGATGAACATGAAGTTCATCAGATGGATTGACACATTCCTTTTTACTCCCTTGACTTATATCAGAATTCTTATGCACATCTTCAAATGAATTATCAAGGGAAGAACATGAGTTACCTGAATTAGCTGCCGTTTTCTCTTTTTTGATCTTGCGCTTGAGACCGTTGATACTGATCTGGAGTTCCGAAACACGATTGTTGATGTGAATGTAGTCAGGAATACTTATTTGAGGAGCAAGATCATTATTGAGGGAATGAGAGAAGTTTGATGAATTTTTCTTTCTTCGACATCTTTTTCTTCTTACAGGTCTTTCAGAGTTATCAGTCATCCATATAACATTGTCTTTCTTACAGTTGTAAGCAGACGAGATGTTATGTTCATAATCATGAAATGCCTCATTGCAACACTTTTCTTTATTGTAGAATGAGTTTCTCATTTGAACACTTTGAGGAACATGCTTGATAACTTCTTAAGACATCCAAATGAGAATGTTGTGAAGTTTTACATTCCGTATACAAAGATGACATCTTCTTTCAATGTGACCTTTCTTCTCGCAATAATAGCAGTTTACAGGAGTGTTTTTATCCGTTCTCAACTGATTCGTCCTTGTAGACTGACGAACTTTATTTTTAGATACATCTCCGGCTGCAGATTGAAAAAAGTCATTTTCTGTAAGGATTCGCAAGTTCGTCAACGCTATTTGACCGATTAAGAGACGATTAGCCGTTAAAGACTCAACTAGTCAAAATAGAACCATATTTTTTATAAATTAAGCAACTGATAGTATAGATACGAAACTAGTATCACTAGATAGATCTCGAAAAGTTATGCAAAATGGACTACAAGAACGCACAAATCGGATGTCGGATGAGGAAAATATGTCGGTCGGAAATTAGATTTTGAAGTTTGACCAAAGTCGACCTCGTTCACTTGACCGTTGACTGTAGCTTTAAGTTGAACAGACCTTTAGTTAGTAAAATTTTTAGCCCTTAGTAATTGATTAGGGTTACTAATAGTAAATCCAAAACTGGTGTAACCAGAGTGTAATTATAAATTAAGTAATACTTAAAAGAGAAGTTATCTTCTCTTTTGTGTCGCACGTGAAGGAAGGTGGTGGTGGTGGTTTAGAGAAGAAACAGAGAGTTGGAGAGAGGAGAAAATTGATGACTCTTCCATTATAATATATAGAGGATTTGTTAATGAAAACTATGGAAATAGGATTTTAGAGAGATTAGTTTAGGAGGGGTAATGATCTTGTTGATGGAAATTATTAGTAGAATTGATGAAGTGAAACTATTTGGAATTGTGAGAACTTGTGAGTGATTTGAGAATTGAAAATCAGAAGAGAATTATTAGGCTAATATACTTATAAATAGTAGACGGGTTATAGTATTCTTGACATAGTTTGATGAATGGTTTCATGGTGATGGTGATTATGAGGAATAATGGTGGATGGCTTAAGCATGTTCTTATACTCAAGGTAAAGTCTAGAATGAACTATAATTATAGTCTTGATAAGTTTAGTAATGATTTGATTTTCAATGGGTTTAGTTTAAAAGTATCAAAGAATTGATAATAACTTGATGATCATGATTTTATGTGTTTTTGGTTTCCACTTTAATCTTGATTTCTAGACATTCTATAGTTGATTTAGATCTTAGTTTATGTTTGTGATTATTAGTATACTGAATCAAGAATCCGTAGAGACCAAGTTTGATTGATTTGGAGTTGATTTGAGTGAGTTATGGCCTTTTTGGTGTTTTCCTTCAAATCTGAAAATGAGAAAACCTTGTGTCTCCACAACTTTTTGTTAATCGATTTTAGGCGTGTTAGAAGAATAATTGGACATAGACTATTAGTAAGCAAGTTGTAGCTAGTTTCCTAGCTTCGAAATGAGATAAAGAACGTCGAATTTGGATTAGAAATGAACAAGTTATGATCTTTTTTTTAGTGAAGAGTGTTAAATCTGAAAAAATAGGGTTCTTATTAGTGAAGAAGATGAAGTGAGTCACTGTGTTGACTAAGCGAGTCAAACCGAGTTAACTGTGTTGACTCAGCGAGTCATATGACCGAGTCAGATGAATAGGGTTAGTGGGCCAGTTCTCAGAGGTCAGGCCGAGATGACTCGTGGGTTAGGTCCAGACCAGATTTCTTATTTTGGATTTTTGGACCCTTTATGGTCCGAATTAGCTTTCGGTTCCTTCTGCAAAGTTGTAGGGTTTTTCAAGAGCTTTCCAATGACATTGATTTATGCCTAGAACATTAAACGCCAGATTATGGAACCATTGTTAAAACTAGAACCACACTTAGCATATAACTGGAGACTTGTATGAAATTATGTTGTGAACATTGTTTGAGCCTATTAGCTAAGTTCTTAGAGTGCTTGTGTGATTAATAGTTATTCTATATTAACAACGATCGATTCAAAGGATGGACCGGTGGATTGAGGAATACAAGGTAGGCGTGGTTTGTCATCAAATCAGGTGGGAACTCCGTAACTTTCTTGTAATCATTAAGTTACCTTATCTTCGAGCATGATGAGACCTTAATTTCTGTGAGCATGTTGTTTGTAATTGAATGGGTATGTTGTGTGATATGCATTGGGTGGTTCCCCGCGAAGATTGTCTGTGATTCCCCATAGCTTTTTGCTAAGTTTAGTAGAGCAATGCTACGTTGTTTGAATATTACTTAGTAGCCCTAGCTTTACCCAGGATAAATAGTATTACATTTTATTGTCTTAAGATAGTAGTCCGGCTTTACCCAGGTTGATTATTACCTAGTAGTCCGACTTTACCCAGGTTAGATAGTATATATACTACATTTTATTTGGGGATATCACTTTCTGTGCATATCATACTTGATTGTTCGATCTTAGTAGTATGACCGGTTACTATGATCTTGACTTAGGAAGAAATTCTAGGTTCATGACTGGATATGGTCATTATTTGGAGACTTCGGCCTATGAATAATGATCGGGCCTTTTGTGAACCTGTTGTGCGGGGTCAGATCATACTAATCAAAACCTTATTATATTCTAGACTTGGATGGTGGAATTTGAATTTATGAGGTGTACGCATTCCACAATAAAATCTTAAGGTACACTGGATTCATCTTTGTCATTTGAGACTGGAGTTATTCCTAGCATCTTCTTCTCCATTGAGTGAGACAAGGTTAGGGTAACATATGTTTAGGTTGTTTAACTCTGTTCTCGTAGATCCATTCGGTGGTGGATCTTTCATGGATATTGCCACGATGGACGCAATATCTGGGGAAAAGAGTTGAAGCAATCTTTTGCTTCGTGTTGGGTGTAAAAGGTGTTATCTGGTTTCTTCTATTATTCTGTTTTAATTTGATAATATTTTAGAACTGTGAAGCATGTTAGTGATTACTTGAGAGTTATATGTTTTCATTGAGCACCCTTTGGGATGATGTGCTCACTTGTTCCCACTTGATTTCGATGTCGGAAGAAAGGGAGCACTCGATGATATATGTTTCATGCTTAGAGCGATATCGAATCTAGTATTGTTGTATATCTTTAATTATATGTATTCTTTCTTTATTCTGTAAACAACACATTATTATATTTAAATCACTCGAGAGACTTTCATTTTTGTAATATCAGAGTGTATGGGTTTTCCTTTGGGATTAGCTTATGTAATTGAGATTCTTACGATCATTAATCTAGGTTTGATGCTTCAGTTATGTAGTAATCCTATTAGCTAAGAAGATGATTAGTTTGGGGTGTTACATTTTCCTTAACAAAATTTATCTTACCAGTACTTGGAGCATCTATACATTTATATCCCAGAGCGCGTGTATCATGATGTTCTTTACATGCTCCAAGCATAGAAGACAGTTTTGTAGAGATAGAATTGAATTTTTTCAAATTCTCTTCCAGTGCTTTGACTTTTTCAAGAGCGGCACTAAGATCAGTCTCCAATTGTTTTCTCGGGAGAGAAAAACCTTTTCTCCGACATTCAAACAATTTTGTTGAGAGTCATATCTTGCTTCGATTTGCAAGTCTTTCTTTCAACACAAAGAGATTTCAACGAAGATCATCACATTCGAATTCTTTGAACATATATCCTCGTCACGATTCTTAAGAGTAGCTTGTAACAAGCTATACCCACAATCATACCCTTTAAATAGTTTTCTCAATTTTATTTTCAATGCGAGAGGAGTTAGAAATTCAGCCAAGCGGGATGCCGACTTGTTTTTCTTTAGAAGAAGATCAAAGAGAATGATGTCTTGTGATACTTATTCGTTAACATCTTGTCCTTGTTCTCAATCACTTTTATCGAGAGAGTTCATCTAATTGTTCATCAAGATGAGCTTCCCGATTAAGTATGGGTTTAGATGATGAAGGAGATGTGACGAGAATTCTCGGGCGAATCGGGATTTTTAACCAAAGGCTCATGAACTAGTGATGCGTGATTAGAGATAGCACATTTGTCCATATCAGATCGGTACAAACACAAACTTATAAGGTCTTTAATGTGTTTGCCTGCTCTGATACCAATTGAAAATGCGGGGGTACAATAACCATACCCAATAATTCGTTTGGCAATCTAAGAGGAGTTACTCCAATATACTTTCTAGAGAATCAACTAGACAGTTAGACTCAATCTAGAGAAAAGTATATACAAGAGTTTATATCTTTGTTTCACAATGTAATCGACAAATCAAACGATAGAAATCCATGAGCTGATTATTATGTGAAACAACGTGAACGGTACCAAAGACCAATGTTCAAGTGTCAATCAATTTAAATCAACAACCAAAGGTTAGATTATCTAATTGATAGATATTAACGCACAACCTGTGATATTTCAATTTTATAAAAAAAAATATAATGCGGAAAAGAAATAACATAGACAACAGAATTTTGTTAACGAGGAAACCGCAAATGCAGAAAAACCTCAGACTTAGTCCATCTTTGAACACCACACTGTATTAAGCCGCTACAGACACTAGCCTACTACCAATGAACTTGGATTGGGTGTAGTTGAACCCTAATCAATCTCACATTGATTCAAGGTGCGATTACATTCCTTACATCATCGATCCCCATTGATTACTACGCACCTGATTCCCTTAGCTGATTTCACCCACAACCAAGAGTTGCTACGACCCAAAGTCGAAGAATTGATAAACAAATCTGTCTCACCACAGAAAAGTCTATTGGTATAGATATATTGGTATAGATAAATCTGTCTCCCACAGAAATACCTATGAATTTTGTTCCGTCTTTTGATAAATCAAGGTGAACAGGAACCAATTGATAAACCGACCTTATATTTCCGAAGAACAACCTAGTATTATCAATCACCTCATAATAATCTTAATCGACTAGCGAAATAAGATATTGTGGAATCACAAAACGATGAGATGAAGATATTTGTGATTACTTTTATCTTGCCTATCGGAGATATTAATCCAGAGTAAATTATTTCATTAGAGCATTGCTTCAGTCGAACTCACATGCGTTCTATCTCAAGCATGTTTGTCAATGTTAGTGATCAAACTATAAGTCTTGATTTCTAGTCTACTACAAACTAAGTCTCGGACTAGGATAGAAAGTTTAGTTGAGCTCAAGAACTCCATGGCAATCATCATACAAGACGAAGGAATACTCAAAGAACTAGTTGAACTTAATCGACTAAAAAGGTATGTGGAGACTTGAACTTATCTATCACTCAAAAGTCTATCTACTCTATCTCCTATTCTTGAGACAAAAGTCGTTTTGCTATATAGACTTTGATTATACACATTTGCTATTTCGAACCGAGTTTATCTCGCCTATCTATTTCTCGAAATATGTGTTGGTAAGATTTCGCTTTGGCCAAGTTCATCTTTATCTAGTGACGAAAGTCATGTTATGTTTCAATCACTTTGAAAATGGCTTTTACGAAAAATGATTTGTGAATAACAACTATAATGTCCTCTAAGAATGTTTCAATGATTGAAATGAGAGTTTAGATCATATAACCAATGTTGGATATAAGCATTGTGTGGCAACACATATATGTATAAGTCCTTTTTCCTTGAACCGAAGTTTGCGAACTTTGTTAATCAAGAGAACTGGAACAAGAGCCGTGAACTCAGTCCGCGAATCAAGGGAAGTTCTCGACCCGAAAAATTCTGCCGAGTTTGAGAACTCCTTCCGAGAACTTAAGTCCGCGAACTAAGTCTGCGAACTTAAGTTGGTTATATCTAAAAACGATTGTTTGTGAACTTATTTATATTAACTAAGGAATGCTAAATGCAAACCGTGACTATAAAGTTCATGAACCGATTCGAGTTAATCAAATCGTTTTTGCTTCGATTGTGTCTTGTGTAGTTACATAAGATTTCCTTGCAATTGAACAACTCTCTAACTAGTTCATTTGCGTCATTTGAACTAGTTATGGTGAAGAAAAATATGGTTGATATGAAAGTGCTCATATGGCTAACCATTTGGTTAACTATTGTTGAACCAACAAATGTACATGTTTGGGTACGGTTACACAAACCTAAAATCGTGCATTTCATTTGTGTGTAACAAGCTAAGTTTTCGATCCAACGGTTGAAAGATATTAGCTTGAATATAATCAGGTTTTCATCTAACGGTGAATATTGAATGCTTTGTTCTCAAGCTAACATTGATTGCAAACCCTGATTTGAAAGACTATATAAGGGAGAACTCTAGCAATTGGGAAACCTAATCCCCACACCTTCCGTGTGATACTAGTTGTATTAGCTAGAGTTGATTCTCCTTTAATCTTAGGTTTCTTCTTGAAAACCAGGTTAACGACTTAAAGACTTCATTGGGATTGTGAAGCCAGACCGATACTACTTTCTCGTAGTTGTGTGATCTGATCTTGTTGATTCTATCATTTTGAGTACAATCGTAACGATTAGCTTGAGATTAATATCTCCGATAGGCAAGATATAAAAGTAGTCACAAACATCTTGGTCTCATCGTTTGTGATTCCACAATATCTTCTTTCACCGCGTCGATTAAGATTATTATGAGGTGATTTATAATACTAGGTTGTTCTTCTGGAATATAAGTCCTAAGGTTATCAATTGGTTCATGTTCACCTTGATTTATCAAAAGACTAACAAAACTTGTAGGTATTTCCTGTGGAGACAGATTTATCTATTATCGTAGACTTTTCTCGTATGATACAAATTTGTTTATTAAAGTCTTCTACTTTGGGTCGTAGCAACTCTTAGTTGTGGGTGAGATCAGCTAAGGGAATCAAGTGCGTAGTATCCCTGCTAGGATCGAGACGTAGGGGAGCGCAACTGTACCTTGAATCAGTGTGAGATTGATTGGGGTTCAACTACAGTCCAGAGCGAAGTTAGTTTGTAGTAGGTTAGTGTCTGTAGCGGCTTAATACAGTGTGGTGTTTAATCTGGACTAGGTCTCGGGGTTTTTCTGCATTTGCGGTTTCCTTGTTAACAAAATTCTGGTGTCTGTGTTATTTTTATTCCGCATTATATTTTGTTATATAATTGAAATATTATAGGTTGTGCGTTTGAATCAATCAATTAGGAAATCCGACCTTTGGTTGTTGATTGAAATTAATTGATCCTTGAACATTGGTCTTTGGTACCGTTCAAGTGATTTCTCTTGTATTCAATTAGACTCGCAGATTTCTATTTGCTTGAGAAAGAATTGAATCAAGAAAGAGAGATATAACTCTTTGATATACTTTATTAAGATTGAGTCTAGTTGATTCTCTTGAAAGTATATTGGAGTTTGTCCATACATATTTCTAAGAGAAATATTGGGTGTGGTTGTTGTACCCCGCTTTTTCAATTGGTATCAGAGAAGGCAAACACGTTTAAAGACCTTACAAGTCTGTGTTTGTGGCAATCTGAGTATGAGGACAAAATCTCTTCTCTAGCATTTACGCATACCAAGATGTCTCCTAAAGCTTTTAATTATACCAAGTGTCTTGGAAACACCTCAAAGGATTACTCCTTAGTTGATTCTTCCGAATCCCGAGGTAGAAAGATTGTTCCATCAGATGTTGACATCTCTCCCTCTCATGAGGCATGTGACACTTTGGCAAAAGCTGAAATGGAGCTCACTAGAATCTCGAAAAATTCCATTGAAGCTATTGATTTTCAGGATCATGCTCAGCTTATTGATGAATTTGAAAAGTCTCTTGATCGAGAACATGAACTCTATAACATCATTGAGTCTTTCTCTAAAAATATTGAAAAGCTTCTCTAAGAAACTACTCTACAGTGTGAAAATATTAGTGTTCTTGAGGATATTGTCAAGGAAGACTCAATTAGAGAAAAACGAATGATCGAGACGCATTCATCAGATCTAAACAGACTTCGTGTTGAAAAAGAGAAACTAGGTGCATCTCTTGTTCTAGCCCATGAACAATGAAGATCCTTGGAAAAGGAAAACTCTGTCTTAAGGAGAAATTCTTCCCGTACCAACTAATTCTTGTGAATTACAGCGCATGAAGAAATGTTCTTCAGAAGAAGGTTGTGTCAAGAAAGATTTTCGTGACCTACAACCCTCTCATATGTCTTTGAAGTTAAAACAGGTGCACATTGTTGCCTCTCCTCCACGAACCCGTACTTTACGTGGGAAAAAGAATCACTATGCTAGCCATTGTCTTGCCGGAAGAAAAAAATGCGGAATCTTCATAATTTGCTTCTTCCTGCCCAAATGGAGTAAATAGTCCGTCGACTTGCAGGTGAATCTCGTACCCATAGAAAACCGTAAACCTTATAAAAATGATCTCTATTCTAGAAATCATCACATGGAACAAGTTCATCTCAATGGTATAAACTCTTGTGCCACTAATGAGCACATTCCTTGTGCTTATAAGAATGAGTCTGGTAAATCTAAGTCTAGAAAATGGATCCCTATCTATTCTGATCCTCTTGAACCAATTGCAAGAGGCCCTAGATTTAGTCCTCAGAGAAAGCCTTCTGACGGATATGTTAAACATACCGTGTCTTACTCTTCTGGGATGAAAGTCAACCGAAGAAAGGTGAAGAAGACAAAGATCAAACCGTCAGATGATATATACAACTCCTTTATCGATGATCATAGTGGGATTAATTTCCACTCTACCACCTGACTCCAGGTATTCTTTTCCTTGTTTCTAACTTGAGAGGTGCAAGGAAATTAATTGAGAAATGCTCAAGTATGTGTATATTATTTTTATTTGAGTTTTTGTGCTGACGGACCACAAACGTTCGTGTACTCCTCTCGTGAGTTCTTAGGGTTTTCATGACAAGAGTTTCCGACTCATGTTTACAAACACATATATACTTATCTATATTGTGTTTCTCCTTCCCTGACAAAAAAATACATGGAGAACTCTGCAAAATCTCAAGAGATTGTGCATCTTGATATGGAGGAAGACAATCAGGAACGTGAGTTAATTCAGGAGCTGGTTCTAAAGAAGATGCTTGAAAGAAAGGATCACAACTCCTGGATTGATGATTCTCAAAGGATTTAACTCGTTTTCAGAACGATTCAAAGGTCGAGTTTGTAAATATTCAATTGCAAATAAACCAACTCCTAGATGGTCATGCCAGAATCCTTGCTAATCAAAATATTCTGATACGGAATCAAAAGAAGCTCATCATGGATTGCGTCAAATCTAGGAAGCTTGCTCGGGTTGTTGATCGCAAAGTTAGTGTTCTAACTCATGAACATGGTGTGTCTACGGTCAAGAGAATAAAGGAAATCAGTGATATCTTCTTTGATGGATTCATTGAAAGATATGAGGTTCTCAATGAACTCTGATTTTTCCTTAATTTGCCTAGTAAATCTTCTATTTTCTTATTTTGTTTAGAAGAATAACTAGAGTTTGGAATAGCCATTATTGTGATTATACATAGCTATGTCCAACGTTTTCATCTTCATGTTTTTAGATTTATTGGTTTAAATTATAAAATTGTTTGGAAGATGATTTTTGCAGTATTAATCTTTATGGTTTTATATATTGCAATTTGTTATGGGATATGTGTGTTTGCGTCCGTGAACTATGATTGTCCCATACGTTGTCAAAAGTTAAGTCCTTTATATGTCGATATGCATGTGTTGATAAAAGAAGGAACGAACTTTTGACAAATACAAAAGTTAAGCCTATTATGTCAATTATTGATGGAATATAGGTTAAAATCTTTTGTTTTCAAGGATTATGTCTATTATATGTCATTGTGCAAATGGTGATGGAAAATAGAATGAATCCTTTCTTATTCCACGGTATTAGGTCGACCTCCGATCCACAATTTGTGTATATACTGTGTTGTTCCATAAGGTGTATTATGTTGAGCTCTATCGACTGAGTTATTCTTTGGCTTAGTTGTTGCTCCGTGAGGTACTTTATGTTGAGCATGTTCAACTAAATCAATCATCCTTGTTTGGTTATTTTGTTGTTGCTCCGTAAGTTCTCTTATTCGAGCAAGACCAATTAAATTGATTACTTATTGTGGTTAATTTGGTTGTGTATTCCGATTTGATTAATTATGGGTTCTCTTGTGATTAATCTAATTGAGTATTTTTGAGTCTCCATAAGTTCACTTATGTTGAGCATTTCCGATTAAATTAATCATGGGTTCTCTTGTGGTTAATTTAATTGAGTATTTTGGATTCAAATTCATACTTGTATGTGATTTGTTATGTCCAAAGAAATCCTTCTTTTCTTTTGAAATTAAGGTCACTCTTGTTGTTCTTTCGGGAATGACATTTTATGGGGGAGAGTTCTTAATTGAACTTGTGCTTAATTGCCATATCTTTGTGGGGAGTGCGGGCTTGTGGAATATTATAGGGGTTATCTTGTATCTTTATAAACTCCTTGATGAATGCATTTAGCTTCGGCTATATGATTGCATCTAAATAAGATGATATGTACTTTCTTTTGGTCATGAAATGTCTCTTTGGAAATTTCATTAGGATCCCATTTTTCGTACCTTTGCCAATTTTATTGACAAAAGGGGAGAATTAATGTGTAGTTCACACTACAAATACATATGGTTTTCGGATCATTATGTAAGGGGGAGTGGTTTCCATGTGAGATGGAGTATTGACTAAGGGGGAGTGATACATATCACCATAGCATTGTTGTCGGTTGTGATACAATTGAACTTTGATACTATATAATGATACTATGACACTTTGTATAACAATGATTGAGAACTCTTGTTTTCTCATTGTTATAGCTACGGATTTTCAACAACGATGATGCTGAACTTACAACCTTTGAGATCATTGGAGTACTTGGAAGTGACGAAGATTTCAAGTAATGTTGAACATTAGGCATGTGGAATAGGAGCTACAAAAATTAATTCATTTATTTTTGTATTCCATATGTATTGATAGTTTTGTCAAAGGGGGAGATTGTTAGAGCTAAAATTGACAAAGGGGGAGATTGTTAGTGATCAAAACTATAAGTCTTGATTTCTAATCTACTATAGCTAAGTCTCGGACTAGGATAGAAAGTTTAGTTGAGCTCAAGAACTCCATGGCAATCATCATACAAGACGAAGGACTACTCAAGGAACTGGTGGAACTTCATGGACTAAAAGTTCTTGAGACAAATGTGTATAATCAAAGTCTATATGTGGAGACTTGAACTTATCTATCACTCAAAAGTCTATCTACTCTATCTCCTATTCTTGAGACAAAAGTCGTTTTGCTATATAGACTTTGATTATACACATTTGCTATTTCGAGCCGAGTTTATCTCGCCTATCTATTTCTCGAAATATGTGTTGGTAAGATTTCGCTTTGGCCAAGTTCATCTTTACCTAGTGACGAAAGTCATGTTATGTTTCAATCACTTTGAAAATGGCTTTGACGAAAAATGGTTTGTGAATAACAACTATATAACGTCCTCTAAGAATGTTTCAATGATTGAAAATGAGAGTTTAGATTATATAACCAATGTTGGATATAAGCATTGTGTGGAAACACATATATGTATAAGTCCTTTTTCCTTGAACCGAAGTTTGCGAACTTTGTTGATCAAGAGAACCGGAACAAGAGTCGTGAACCCGGTCCATGAATCAAGGCGGAAGTTCTCGACCCGAGAAATTCTCTTTGGAGTTTGAGAACTCCTTCCGAACTTAAGTCTAAGTCTGCGAACTTAAGTTGGTTATATCTAAAAACGATTATTTGTGAACTTATCTATATTAACTAAGGAATGCTAAATGCAAACCGTGGCTATGTTCATAAACCGATTCGAGTGAATCAAATCGTTTTTGCTTCGATTGTGTCTTGTGTAGTTACATAAGATTTCCTTGCAATTGAACAACTCTCTAACTAGTTCATTTGAGTCATTTGAACTAGTTATGGTGAAGAAGAATATGGTTGATATGAAAGTGCTCATATGGCTAACCATTTGGTTAATTATTGTTGAACCAACAAATATACACGTTTGGGTACGGTTACACAAACCTAAAATCGTGCATTTCATTTGTGTGTAACAAGCTAAGTTTTCGATCCAACGGTTGAAAGATATTAGCTTGAATCTAATCGGAGTTTTCATCTAACGGTGAATATTGAATGCTTTGTTACCAAGCTAACATTGATTGCAAACCCCGATTTGAAAGACTACATAAGGGAGAACTCTAGCAACTAGGAAACCTAATCCCCACACCTTCCGTGTGATACTAGTTGTATTAGCTAGAGTCGATTCTCCTTTAACTTTAGGTTTCTTCTTGAAAACCAGGTTAACGACTTAAAAACTTTATTGGGATTGTGAAGCCAGACCGATACTACTTTCTCGTAGTTGTGTGATCCGATCTTGTTGATTCTATCGTTTTGAGTACAATCGTAATGATTGGCTTGAGATTAATATCTCCGATAGGCAAGATATAAAAGTAGTCACAAACATCTTTGTCTCATCATTTGTGATTCCACAATATCTTCTTTCACCGCGTCGATTAAGATTATTGTGAGGTGATTGATAATACTAGGCTGTTCTTCGGGAATATAAGTCCGGGTTATCAATTGGTTCCTGTTCACCTTGATTTATCAAAAGACATAACAAAACTTGTAGGTATTTCTGTGGGAGACAGATTTATCTATTATCATAGACTTTTCTGTGTCATACAGATTTGTTTATTAAAGTCTTCGACTTTGGGTTGTAGCAACTCTTAGTTGTTGGTGAGATCATCTAAGGGAATCAAGTGCGTAGTATCCTGCTGGATCGAGAGACGTAAGGAGCGCAACCGTACCTTGAATCGGTGTGAGATTGATTAGGGTTCAACTACAGTCCAGCATGGGTTAGTTTGTAGTAGGCTAGTGTCCGTAGCGGCTTAATACGGTGTGGTGTTCAATGCTGGACTAGGTCCCGGGTTTTTCGCATTTGCGGTTTCCTCGTTAACAAAATTATGGTGTATACGTGTTATTTCTATTTTGCATTATATTTTGTTATATAATTGAAATATCACAAAGTTGTGCGTTTGAATCTATCAATTAGGAAATCCAACCTTTGGTTGTTGATTGAAATTGATTGATCCTTGAACATTGGTCTTTGGTACCGTTCAAGTGATTTCTCTTGTATTCAATTAGACTGCAGATTTCCATTTGCTTGAGAAAGAATTGAATCAAGAAAGAGAGATATAACTCTTTGATATACTTTATTAAGATTGAGTCTAGTTGATTCTCTTGAAAGTGTATTGGAGTTTGTCCATAAAGATTGCTAAGCGAAATATTGGGCGTGGTTGTTGTACCCCGCTTTTCGGTTTCAATTGTACTCAACACGATAGAAGATGCAAGATCGAACATGCAACTATAGAGAAAATAGTTGGGTCCAAGCTTCACAATCCCAATGAAGTCTTCAAGTCGTTAACCTACATGGTCTCGAGAGAAACCTAAGGTTAAAGGAGAGAATCGACTCTAGTTATGCAACTAGTAACACACGAAGTGTGGGGATTATATTTCCCAGTTGCTAGAGTTATCCTTTATATAGTTTTCAAATCGGAGTTTTCAATCTAAGTTACCTTGGTAACAAAGCATTCAATATTCACCGTTAGATGAAAACCCCGATTCAACTAAGCTAATGAAATGTACCCTCATTTAGGTTTACCTAAACATGTACAACATGTTGTTTCAACAATAGTTAACCGAGGTTAGCCATATGAATACTCTCATATCAACCTTGTTCATCTTAACCATAACTAGTTCAAATGACTCAAATGAAACTAGTTAAAGAGTTGTTCAATTGCTATATTCTCATAGAATTATACAAGAACACAATTGAACCAAAATAGGTTTGATTCACTCGAATCAATTCATGAACATAATGGACTGTCTTATGGAACCACGTTTGGACTTTGGATGCTCTTATTGAAACGTTCTATTTAGATATCAAGTCGTAAGGGGCCTATAAGTGAATTTCACCGCCAACTTCTAACGCCTTTCAGCCATATGGTGTGAAATTTTTATGGTCTAATATGGAAGTCCATGGGTGAATTGAGTTACTTCTTTAACATAACATAAATGACTTGAGTTGGTTTCAGTTAAGGACTATTGGTTTAGGTGTCATAATGCCCCGTTTTTCAGGTTTCGTTTCAAAGTTCGGGAGGATTTGATTAGGAATCCACTAATTCTCGATAGATAATATAACATAATCATCAAAAAAATTATATAACGCCCGTGCAATTCGACATGGGTTAAACACTAGTCAAGAATAAAAAACAAAGCGTGGACAACTTAGCTTAGATAAAGAGCGGTCATGATGCATTCTGGGAAAGGTTAAATCCATGGTTGTGGTTTTCTCTAATTAAAATGAATCATTATGAGTGTTTTATTAATTAGTGTCTTATTAATCTCTGATAATGAATAATTTATTAAATTTTCATCATGTCCTCTTAATAAATCTAATAAATATGTATTTTTACATTAATAAATAATTTTAATAAAAATTATATTAATAGAAATTAGTGGTTAGTAGTGGAAGAAGTAGTGGCTGGTAGAAGTGGTGGTGGTGGAGGCGATAATATCAGTGGTGGTGGAAAAAATAATGCCGATGGGTGTTTTTATGGTGGTGATGTTGGTGAATAGTCGTGGACATTATTAGTTTTGTATATTTACAACATAGGCGACATTGTATCGTGAAAGATGTAGTTGGTCATCACGATTGATAAAAACATATATCATATTTTGAGGATGATATCATACCATTTAGAATAGTCGTGGAAATTTACAACACAGATGACATAACCATTTAGAGAAAAAATGATCATAATCGGGATCACCTAAATGGTACCCCGCTACTTTTAGTACCCGGTTGTATAAATCATGGTTCTAACCATTAAAATCATGGTTCTAACCGTTACACCACCACAAATAAGGGAATTTAATTTCCGATGGAAGTCGTTTCACTTCTTCTCACGTTTGAAACAAAACACCTATGTGAAATCAAATCTCAGTTGGTGGCCTGTATAAACCAGAGAACATAGCCATTTCTCTTCTTCAGTGACGCAAATCAGGCATGATTCACTAATTTCCAATTTGATTTATTGTTCAGCCTCACTGGATTCATGGTGCATCTCGCACACAAATTTCAATCATTTATGCAGGTATTATAGTATCTAGGGTATTTGTGTTGAAGCTCTAATAGTTTATGTTTGCATCATTTTTATTCGATTAGTTTTTGTATTACCATTGGATTGATAAAAGATTGAAGCAACGGAAAAACCTTATATGTTCAATAGTATTTAATCGAGAATGACAAATTCATTGTTTGTATCGTTAATCCTTCGGGAAATACCTTAGGCTATATAAAGCGATGGAAAATTTCCCTTACAATCATAATCAATGCTCCACCCTAATTAAGCACCTAATTCAGCCTGCAAGGGTAATTTTTTCATCAGTTTCTTTTAGATATTAGTGTTTTAGTAGTCTTCATACATTCAATCATTAGTCATAAAGACAGAAACGAAATCGGATGTGAAAAGACAAAGGTACCCAAATACACCACAATCTTTAAATTATCCACCTATAAGTCCTCTTACCGAAAGTGATTGTCTATGGACAAAGTCGAGACAATACAGTCGGTATTCACACTTTGTGTGATCATCTATGGATACTAGATCGAGACGATACAACAATCAAAGTGTGATTACTTGATAATAGGTTCAGACTTAACCAAACTTTATAGGATCA
Organism: Papaver armeniacum; assembly: GCA_023531295.1. Lineage (NCBI taxonomy): Eukaryota > Viridiplantae > Streptophyta > Magnoliopsida > Ranunculales > Papaveraceae > Papaver > Papaver armeniacum. The sequence continues at coordinate 387,181 of JAJJWW010001481.1, read as the reverse complement.
CTATCAAGTAATACGGAGTTAACGTTGTAATTTACTTTAAATTATAATAACAATAATTATAATTGCGGAAAGTAAAAGTAAAAGACACAGCAAGATTTTGTTAACGAGGAAACCACAAATGCTGAAAAACTCTGAAACCTAGTCCAGAATTGAATACTCTCAGAATTAAGCCGTTATACAAAATCTAACAAACTTCGTATAGTTGAGACCAAGCAAATAAACCTATAGTTCACTTAGTTTCTTCAGTATCCTTGCGCTTCCGACATTCAATAAGTGCACGCACTGGAACAATTCCTTTGGATCATATTCCAAACAGTAAAGGAACAACAAATCTGTTTGGTGACAACTCTCTTGATTCTTTCAGATGAAAATATCTCAAGTCATATGCAAAGGCTCTTCCATTTAACCAATAAACTCCTTTTCCTGGTCAGATCAATCTATCCAACAACTACCAAAGTAGCGAGTTTAGATTTGCAATCAATCAATATAGAATCAAACAAGAAACTATAAGGTGATGTCGATATTACACAACTAAACAATCGAATAAATCTGATTCTAGTTGGATCCCAGCCGATCAAGGTTTGTGCACACCCAAAGATATAGAAACCAAATCAGAAATCTTCTTTGTCTTCAAATCTTCTTTAATCTTCAATAAACACCTGCACAACACCACTTGAATCTCTTGTGATCAATCACGCACAAAACGGAGTCTGTTAACAATGGATTACCACTAGACGTCTTTAGATCTACAAACAGTTCTAAAGATCCCATCGACACTTCGATCTAGTTTGAGTGAATCTTATATCAGAAGAGAAGATTCTCAAGAATAAACAAACTATGTGCAATCAATGTTCAACAACCGTTAGTCAATCAAATCAATCGAAAACTAAAATAAACTGCAATTATCTAGTTTCCCACCAATCGTAAGAGATTTCGCCTAATTAGGGTAATTTCCTCTCCGGATAGACGGCTCCACCAGAAACAACAAGAAGATGAAGTTTGCCTGGATCTTAGGATAGTTTGCTCGAAAGACCAAGGATATTTGGACACCAAGGAATTTCCAAAACCGAATATTCTCAAGATATGCAATAAATGCCCAAATCGGTTTTCATAATTCCCCGAAATGCTTTGTCCAATATTTCCAAAATCTCTCTAGAAAATCTCCAATTAGTAAATTCACATTACCAATTTTTATTCTCGAGAGATATGCATTATATTGCTGGTAATTAAAGCATATAAAACTAACAACCTTAATTAAAAGATTCTTAATTTATTTGATCAGGGATCTCGTTGAGTTATTAAGGAATATCTTTGAACAATAATAGATAAGAATTACTGATCATGTTCAAAGTATGTTGACATCTTTAAGTTCAAAGTAAGATGTGCTACCTTATAAAAATATCAGGTTGGAATCAATATTACCCAATATAAATAATCAGGTCAGTCACACAAGTTACCAGGACCGGTTACATCAGTTAACAGGATCGGTTACATCAATTACCAGGACCGGTTACACCAATTACCTTATAAAATTAATCAGGTAGGGACCGGTTACTACCTCATAAAAATAATTAGGTAGGATCGTTTACACATATATATGGTATCTACTTGTGATCGGTCACATCAGTCACAAATATCGATCATACCATCTCAAGGTGATCACTTAGAATTGGTTCATTTGTATTCCAAGAACAACTATGTGATTGATCAAATATCAATACACTAATCATGGGTTTACGGTTCTACCAAACACAAGGATCGGTTCTACTTTAATATGGTTATTGGGACCGGTTACATCAGTTACCAGGATCGGTTACGACAATTACCAGGACCCGTTACCATATTCTCATGGTATTACTTGTGATGGTTACACAAGTCACTAGGATCGGTTACACCAATTACCAGGAAAAAGGGGGAATATTGTTAGAGCATAGCTCGGTTGAGCCCACCAAGCGTTGGTATGTCAAGTTTGGTTGTCATATTTTAGTGAATCAAAACTCATTTAAAGAGTTGCTTGATTATGTACTAGATACAACTTCATATAGGTTAGACTAGAAAGTCGGGCATTGTGATTAGTTATACCAAGATACATAACAAGTTATGATTGGTTCTACTAACTCACACATATTGATAATCCAAAATATGCAATGAATAAAAATACCAATAAGTCTAGCGATTTCCCTTTCGATTCATAGAACAAGTTCATGAATGTACTTCCTTTAAACAAATGTAAACATTGTTTCCTAGGATGAAATCTTCACCTTTACCCATACACATAATCACAATAGCATTCATACGATTATGTCGATGTCTTATATACGAGTTCGAAAGATAAGCGTTATACTTCGTATCCTAATTCCTTAACACTATGATCATGTGATCATGTCTCACTGCTCGAGTATAATCATTCACAGCTTCGCAGTTATGTTTTCAATATAGCACGACTTGAAAGATACGTTACGATTGAAACAATTCAAGTCAAAATATTACTAACCTCAAGAGTAAGGATGATGTCGTCGTTGTAGCTTGTTACTACTTCACATTCTTCAAGTCTTCGAGTAATACTTGTATGTCTCATAATCCTAGACTTTCTAGTCTAACCTATACGAAGTTGTATCTAATAAATAATCAAGCAACTCTTTAAATGAGTTTTGATTCACTAAAATATGACAACCAAACTTGACATACCAACACTTGGTGGGCTCAACCGAGCTATGCTCTAACAATATTCCCCTTTGTCCTTGTAATTGGTGTAACCGATCCTAGTGACTTGTGTAACCATCACAAGTAATACCATGAGAATATGGTAACGGGTCCTTGTAATTGACGTAACCGATCCTGGTAACTGATGTAACCGGTCCCAGTAACCATATTAAAGTAGAACCGATTCTTGTGTTTGGTAGAACCGTAAACCCATGATTAGTGTATTGATATTTGATTAATCACATAGTTGTTCTTGGAATACAGATGAACCAATTCTAAACTTGTTTGGAAGTGTGGTATAATCGATTCCAAGATTGTAAATATGAAAGAGGATTTACAAAGAAAAGATGTCGACATACTTTGAACATGATCAATAACTCTTATCTTTTATTGTTCAAAGATATTCCTTAATTACTCAAGGAGATCCCGGACCGAAATAAATTAAGAATCTTTTAATTAAGGTTGTTAGTTTTATATGCTTTTAATTACCAGCAATTAAATGCATATCTCTGGAAAATAAAAATTGGTAATGTGCATTTACTAATTGCAGATTTTCTAGTGAGATTTCGGAATTATTGGACAAAGCATTTCTAGGAATTATGAAAACCGATTTGGGCATTTATTGCATATCTTAAGAATAGTTTGGTTTTGGAAATTCCTTGGTGTCCAAACATCCTTGGTCTATAAATACCCAGGTTTGCATTTCGAGCAAACCATCCTAAGAGCCATACAAACTTCATCTTTTTGTTGTTTTTCGGTGGAGCCGTCTATTCGGAGAGGAAAGTACCCTAATTAGGCGAAATCTCTTACGACCGCTCGTTTAAAGACTTTTGTGGGATCAAGAAGCGATCTACGAGTACCGTTGGTGGGAAACTAGATAATTGTAGTTTATTTTAGTTTTCGATTAATTTGATTGACTAACGGTTGTTGAACTTTGATTGCACCTAGTTTGTTTATTCTTGAGAATCTTCTCTTCTGATATAAGATTCAATCAAACTAGATCAAGTGTCGATGAGATATTTAGAACTGTTTGTAGATCTAAAGACGGCTTGTGATAATACATTATTAACAGACTCCGTTCTGTGCGTGATTGATCACAAGAGATTCAAGTGGTGTTGTGCAGGTGTTTATTGAAGATTAAAGAAGATTTGAAGACAAACAAGATTTCTGATTTGGTTTTTATATCTTTGGGTGTGCACAAACCTTGATCGGCTGGGATCCAACTAGAATCGGATTTATTCGATTGATTAGTTGTGTAAGATTGGCATCACCTTATAGTTTCTTGTTTGATTCTATATTGATTGATTGCAAATCTAAAGTCTTCTACTTCGGTAGTTGTTGTATAGATTGATCTAACCAGGCAAAGGAGTTTATTGGTTAAACAGAAGAGCATTTTCTTATGACTTGAGATATCTTCATCTGAAAGAATCAAGGGAATTGTTACCAAACAGAGTTGTTGTTCCTTTACTGTTTGGAATACAATCCAAAGGAATTATTCCAGTGCGTACACTTATTGAACGTCGGAAGCGCAGGGATATTGAAGAAACTAGGTGAACTATAGGTTTAGTTGCTTGGTCTCAACTATACGAAGTTTGTTATATTTTGTATAAATACTTAATTCGAAAGTATTCAATTGGACTAGGTCCCGGGGTTTTTCTGCATTTGCGGTTTCCTCGTTAACCAAATCTTGATGTATCTTTTACTTTTCTATTTCCGTAATTATAATTGTTTATTATAATTAAAAGTAAAATACAAAAACATTAACTCCGAATTACTTGATAGTGATCCTATAGAGTTTGGTTAAGTCCGAACCTATTATCAAGTAATTACACTTTGATTGTTGTATTGTATCGATCTCGTATCCATAGACGATCACAAAAAGTGTGAATACCGATTTGTTGTATTTTCTCGACTTTGTCCATAGACAATCACTTTCGGTAAGAGGACTTATATGTGGATAAATTAAAGATTGTGGTGTATTTGGGTACCCTCGTTTTTTCAATTGCTATTAGAGCAGGCAAACACAAAAATATCTAACAATCTGTGTTTGGTGCGATCCAACCTATAAGAAATGAATCCGATGGATGATTTAGTTAATGTTCCAAAGATTTTAAACACTCTTTTAGAAGATATTGAAGAGCATTACTCGGTACTTGTCAAGATGTTAGAAGAAAAAATTGAAGAGAACTTGTCTCATACTGAAGATATCAGTAATATCATGATTGATAGAGGACTGGTCAAAAATACATAAGATCTTCATTTAAGGAAGTCTCAAAAATCTTCAAAACTAACACCCAGACAGTTGAGACCGAATAAGAAGAAACCATTCAAAACCTTTTTTCAAAAAGGATGGCATGATTTAACTCAACAGATTTTTTTGTGCAAAAAATCTGATTTAACAAGTGAAGAGATTATATAAGAACTTAACTTGCCATCCTACCTCAGAATCAAGGAGACTATATCGAGAAACTTCTGAACAATGCCTTGGAGCATTTGCTCTCAAAACTACGTCTCCATTCCAATGGTTTCTAGATAGTGGTTGTAGTAGACGTATGACCGGTGATCTTTCCTGGTTTACAAAGACTGAAGACTACAAGGGAGGATCTATAACTTTTGGAGATGGGAGTAACCTGTCTTATTAGCAAAAAAGGGACAATCAAACTTCCAGGTATACCTGAAATTCATGATGTGGTTTATGTCAAAGGTATGAAAGCCAATCTTCTTTCAGTTAGTCAAATTTGTGATAAGGGTCATAAAGTTATCTTCAATATGGGAGGATGTGATATTGAAGATAAGTCTGGTAAAATAATTTTTTGTGGACGAAGAAGTATGAATAACTGTTATCTTCTTGATATACAGTCTAATCTATACTGTAATTTGACCAAGGTAGAGTCAAATCACTTATGGCATGAACGTTTTGGTCATATCAACTACCGAATGCTGGGTAAGATCATTAATCGTGAACTTGTCAGAGATGTTCCCAAAATAAATACTAAAGTAGAAGGTGTATGTGGTGCTTGTCAAAAGGGTAAGCAAGGAAAAATTCTACACAAACTTTTGCGAGACATAGCCACTCGTGCTCCTCTCGATCTTATTCATATGTATCTCTTCGGTCCTATCCAACAAGCAATTGTTGGAGGAAAGAAATATGCTTTAGTAATGGTAGATGATTACACACGGTTCACATGGGTTGCTTTCCTAAAACACAAAAATGACACACTTGAGGAATTCAAGATTATTGTAAATAGAATCCAAAATTAACAAGGTCGCAAACTAAAGAAAGTAAGGACCGATCGTGGTACAGAATGCAAGGATACGAAAGTATATGAATATTGTAATCAACTTGGAATTACTCATCAATTTTGTGCTCCCATTACACCGCAGGAAAATGGTGTAGCAGAAAGAAAGATTATAAATATTCAAGAAATGGCAAGAGTAATGCTTCACAATAAAAATCTACCACTAACCTTTTGGGGGGAAGCTTTGTTTACAGCCTGCTATCTTATTAATAGAGTTTATCCAAGGTCAAAAACTCTAAACACTCCCTATGAATTATGGTATGGAAGAAAACCCAATCTGAGCTATTTAAGGGTTTTCGGAAGCAAATGCTATATTCTCAAAGACATAGAACATAGAGGAAAATTTGATTCCAAAAGTGATGAAGGAATCTTTCTTGGCTACGCCTCTGATAGTGGTGCATTCCGAGTTTATAATCTCAGAACCAAAGTCATGATGGAATCTATTAATGTTGTTATGATGACATTAGTGATTTTCATCAAGACAATCATATTGATGCAGAACTTCCTCCTTCAGAAACTGTTAGTAAAGAAAAAAAAAAAATTGAAGGAGAACCAACAATTGTTCCTCTTATTAGTGACAATGATGATAAAGATGACAATGAGAGTATTGTTGAACAACCCAATGATACTGAAAATATTGTCCACAAACCTGTTAAGTGGGTTCATCAAAGATATTCCACTGAAGATATCATAGGAGATGCCAATGCTAGTGAAAAGACGAGGGTACCTTTCGATTAATATTTCGAGCATACTCCCTATTACCGATTCCAAGTTTAATCAGCTTTCTTTGGTTATGGATAATAGTTCTTAGTAGTGCTGCCTGTCTATGATGAGTTTCAATAGTACTGAGGAGGACTTGTCGTAGATTGATAATATCAATCTTAGCAACCAAACTGTTTTGGACAAGGAGATGAGTCACATCTTCCTTTTCATTTTCGATGTCTTCGCAACCAAATTTCTTGAAGGTATCATCAAGATGAACAATTTCCTTAGAAGTCATTCCACTCAAGGCTTTCAGAAGTTTTGCTTGAGATCTGGTTTGAGAATACATCCTTTAGTATAAGTTCTCAGACACGTTGGGTACATATACTTGAAATACCTTTAACACATACCAAACATAGATATCATCCTTAAATAAATAATTAAGACAAGATTTGAAAAGATTTTTGCATCTTATGTGTTCTTGAAACACAACTTTCTTCATAAAGAGATTATCTTCAAGATCAGTATCAAGAGATACTTTAGATAGAAAAATTATCCTGTTAGCATGAGTTGTTTGCAATAAAACTTTTCTACACAAGAGACAGACCAGCATCTTTATGTAGATTGTGTAAACTCTCATGTTGAATAAGAGATTATTGACAGATACGGTTGCCCAGATATGTGTGCTTCCTTACATCGGAGATTGGGCATTGTAAGGATGCACGGTTCAACGCAACTAAGCGTTTGGGTGAGGATCTTCCTCACTAAATACCTTTCGAGGAATTCCTTCCTTCTTTCTTTTTTTAGGGACATTATCATGATCCCTTGTGTGGGTTTCGAACCCATCCTCTTCATCAGAATATTGCGAGATGCTATATCCTTGATTATATCTTGTGCCCGGGATGGTATGTTCCTTGAACTTGACCCCCGTGTGGTCTAGATCTCGCCATCCGACAGAGGTGATGTCTTTAGTTCAAGACATTCTATATGTCCACTTAAGGTATCCATTCCTTGTTGGAAATGTTTTTCTAAACACTTGTCTAGATATACCTTTCTACATGTCTCTGTAAGAAGATCTTCAATAAGGATCTTATTCCTTATTTGTGAATGTTCCAGCGATTGAGTAAGAATTTCACACTCTGTAGTCTGTTGATGAACTTCGTTGCATAGAGCCATTTTTTGTTCCTCATAATCTATCAGATTATTTTGAAGACTGAGTGTTTCTTGCTTTCCTTCACAAATTCTTACATTCATTTGAACAAAAAGTTCTAGGACATCATTTAGGCTGTCAATGGTTTTTCCCTTTTCTGAATAGTTTTCAACATGTTTGAAAAATCTTTCCAACACTTTTCGAAATTCAGAACTTGGGAAGACTAGTGAATTTAATCTCTTTTCACACTTGGAAACAAAAGATTTTTCACTAGAGATTGGACTCGGATCCAAAACATGTTTCTTGAGTTTCGGATTCATTCTTTTCTGATCGGAACTGATTCGCAATCAAGTTATTAGTCATAGACTTTTTCTTTGATTTTCGAAAAGACTTACGAGAATAATTTCCATTGACCTTCTCTGAGATATTATTCTCATTATCTTGACATACGTTAACCGAGTTCTTCATAAGTTTAGCTTTGCTTTTCTTACTTTGACTCATATCTTATAGGTTGGATCGCACCAAACACAGTTGTTAGATCTTTTCGTGTTTGCCTGCTTCGATACCAATTGAAAAGATGAGGGTACCCAAATATACCTCAATCTAAAACTTTTCCACCTATAAGTCCTTTCTCCGAAAGTGATTTTCTATGGATTGAGTCGAGACAATACAACTAATCGGTTCACACTTCGTGTGATAGTCTATGGATACGAGATCGAGACAATACAACAACAAAGTATGTTTACTTGATAAAAGTTTTGGACTTAACCAAACATAATAGGATTACTATCAAGTAAATAGGAATTAATGTTTGTGTAATTTACTTTAAATTATAATAACAACAATTATAATTGCGGAAAATAAAAGTAAATGACACGGCAAGATTTTGTTAACGAGGAAATCGCAAATTCAGAAAAACCCCGGGACCTTGTCCAGAATTGAATACTCTCAGGATTAAGCCACTATACAAAATCAAACCAACTTCGTATAGTTGAGACCAAGCAACTAAACCTATAGTTCACCTAGTTCCGTATGTATTCCCACGCCTCCAACTTGTAATAAGTCACGTACTTGGAACAATTCCTTTGGTTCGTATTCCAAACATTAAAGGAACAACAAATTTGTTTGGTAACAACTCTTTTCAACCAAGTGATATGAGTTCGACAAAAGGCTCTTCCGTTTATCCCAATAAAATCCTTTGTCAGGTCCTTAGATCTATCTAATAACAACTACCAAAGTAATTGTCAAGATTTTGCAATCAATACTTTTAATCACAAAGAATTGTATTGATGTCGATATACTCAACTAATCAATCCAATATATCACAAGGATAAACCGATTATAGTTGGATGCTCTTTAACCGAAAAAAAATATTGTGCACACCAAAGATTATGAACCCAAATCAGAAATCTTCTTCGTCTTCAAATCTTCTTAGATCTTCAATAAACACCTGCACACAATCAACTTGAATCTCTTGTGATCGATCACACACAGAACGAAGTTTGTTAACAATGGATTATCACAAGACGTCTTTAGATCTACAAACAGTCTAAAGATCCCCGTCGAAAATTCGATCTAGTTTGAGTGAATCTTATATCGAAGAAGACTCTCAAGCATAAACAAACTAGGTGCAATCAAATTTCAACAACCGTTAGTCAATCAAATCATTCGAAAACTAATAATAAACCGTAATTATCTAGTTTCCCACCAACGGTACTAATAGAGCTTCTCAATCCCAAAGAAGTCTTTAAATCGAGCGGCCGTAAGAGATTTCGCCTAATTAGGTTACTTTCCTATCCGAATAGGCGGCTCCACCAGTAACAACACAACTAGGTAGTTTTGCTGGCTCTGAGTGTAGGATCCAAATATCACAACAACAACACACTTACAGAATCTTCATTAACAACGTCGTGAAACCGTCGCAAAGTGATTTCAGAAATAACATGACAAATGAAGATAACGTAAACTTGAAGAAAGTGCGAAGATCTTGCGAAAACTAGAGTGTCTGCGAGATTTAACATTTATACTCTCGCGAGGATGTCGCAAGGTAAATCCGAAATTAAGGGAAATATTAGGTGTATGTGAGCTGTCATCCACTATGTAATATCCTATATAAAGAGGAGAGCAGGAGAGAGAAAGGGGGGATAATTTTGGTAAGAGAGAGAAATAATTTGGAGAGAGATATTTTTAGAGAGAGATTTATCTTCTTTATCATCTTCTTCCCATTAAATTAGATCTAGATCTCTACAAATTATCCATTAATGGAGATTCTAAATGTAATTCTTATGTAACCTCAAAAATCATAGTGAAGAACCATGGATGTAGATCACATTGATCGAACCATGTAAAAAATCCTTGTGTCAATTTATATTTCTAGCACTTATATTTGAAATTTAGGTGATTAATAAGATTTAGATCTACAAAATATTATGAGGGGTGTAGTGTAGGATTTCCTGCAACTACATATGCGCTAGAAACAGGGAGACAGTAATGGATTTTGTCCTTCCTGTAACTCGTTGGATTAAGAAATTTCCATGAAAATTAGTTCTTGTTCATACTTTTTATTTAGATCTATAAAATTTAGGTTCAAAAATGGAAGTTTTGTGGAAGAAATCACACTTTCAGGGAGAAAATACCGTCAACAATTCAAGGACATGAAAAGAGGAAGAGAAAAAAAAATAGGTTGATGTGATGAAATTCAAAGAAGAAAGCTAATTTTTAATGGAAGATTTCATATTCGGGAGAAAAAGCAAGAGGAAAATTGTTGAAGGAAATAAAGGAAGAACGAAGATAAGGATAAGAACAAAACGCTGTGATTTTTATCACAAACATAAGCTCGCACAGATGGTTTGAGTTGGAGCGAATAAGCAAGAGATCACGGGTTCGAATTCGCAGAGACACATATTTTTATTTTTCAGTGGCGAATAAGAGAATAAGAAAAAAGTTGTGGGGTTAATTTCACAGAGAGGTTCTTGAACAGTTGGTTCAGCGAACAATATGTGAGTTTGAGGTCGCAAGTTCGAATTCACTTGCGAGCATAATTTTATTCTTTTTACAGAAGGGAAAAAATGGATTATTTCGCAAGGTTGTTTCATTATTTCGCAAGCAAGAGGCGGCACGGTTGGTCACCTGCGAGGTTAATGAGTTCATGGTCGCGAGTTCAAATCTCAATGAACGTGTATTTTTCGCATGGATATTTCGCAAGGGTATTTCACTACGAAGAAAGTAAGTTATTATTTCGCGAGAGATAGTTCGCGAAATTAAGCCCGGCAAAGTTGGTCAGAGGTAAAGACAATGAGCTTGAGGTCGCAGGTTCAATTCCCACCTCTCGCGAATTTTCACATATTTTTTGAACTTTCAAATGAGAAGAAATGGAATAAGGTTATGAAATTATGTGTTTCTTTCGCAAACAACAAGTAGCGCAGATGGTCAGGGATTAGGAGTATGGGTTAGAGTTCGCATGATCAATTCTCGCAAAGCTCAATATTTTTCACACTTTTGGAACTACTTTTGAAAAGAAAGGAAGAATAATAGAGTGGCAATATGTGTTTCTTTCGCAAGATGAAGCTAGCTCGGATGGTCAGCAGAAGGGAAGGAGTTTGATGTCTAGGGTTCGAATCTCCCCATTCGCAAAGAGTTTTTGCACTTCGCAAATGTTTACCTTGCGAACGTTCGCAGCACGAACACTTCGCAGATGTTTGTTTGCTTCACGCAAATGTTTACTTCGCACAGTCTTTGATAATTTCGAAAGGATATTTCGCAAGAAGAAAGTAGGTGGTTATTTCGCAGACACACTTCGCAGAGGCAGGGCTAGCACAGTTAGTTAGGAGGCATGAATGCAAGCAGCAGGTCGCAGGATCAATTCTTGCTTCTCGCACATTTATTTTTTGTTATGCGAAATTTCGCATGGAATTTGATTATTTCGCAAAGAAGAAAGTTGATGATTATTTCGCAAGTTAATTTCGCAAGAGAGGTTAGAAACAGTTGGTATGGTGCGAGAAATATGCAAGAGGCGGGTCAAGGGTTCAAATCTCATTTCTCATACTTCTTTTTGCTGCGAGATAATTATATTTTGTGCGATGTTTATACATTTCAAGGATGCTAGCTTCGCAAGCAAATCATATACTTCAAGAGACAACAACAAGAGCAAACCATAAAAAGATAAGTACCTCTTTCTTTGAACATTTTACTTCTACGAAAAATAAAAGATTTTTGATTTGATTACAAAAACCGATTAAATCGCAAGATTACAAATATTACTAAGATTTCGTGATTATAAAGACTTCAAAATTACAAAGATTTCTAGACTTCAAAATTACAAAGATTTCTAGATTTCAAAATGCGATACGATCGCAGAATTATAAAGATTTTCACAACTACAAAGATTTCAGGACTATAATGTATTAGAATTTCTCTTGAATATTTACTTTGCTTTAAATGATATGATATTGTGAGAAAGAATGAAAGAAATTACAGAAATGAAGGAATGAATGAAAGGATGAATGAAAGAATGAAGACATGCGATAATTTCGCAAAGATAATGAGAAGAGATAATCAAAAATGAATGATTGAACGAATTGACAAAAATGAATGAGTGAGTGAATGGGACGAACCTTTATGGCGTACACCCTAGTTCGCGAATGATATTTTGTAAGAGGCAAATGTAAGACCTAAAGTGCGTCATATAAGGGGTATCTCTTGACATGGCTCGGGAAAAGGTTACACCGCTCCCGGAACCTCGAGTCATGGAGATTTGGGGCCCATGAAAGCCTATCCCGGAGAGATACCTTGGATTTCCAACTATATATATAAGGTTATACCCCAGTTGGACGCCCGAGGGTCTCTTCCAAGGAGTCGATGTATGCTCAAGGCGCCGGTACACGGTTGAGCCAAGAGTGCCTCGGGGGCATTTGAAGTGTCTCGGCCATTCTTGGCAAGTCTTGGTATATCTTTCGGCCGAAGAAAACTCCACTTAGGGTGCAGTCTCGTAACCATAAGCCATATAGGTATAAGGGATAAGAGGTCTGCGAAAACAAGCGGGTTGTTGTTAAGACCGGATGGGAGGAGCTAGTCTTGTATGGCCGATGTACGCCTCCTTGAAGGGGCAACCGAGGGGAGAGAAGATAAGGCGGCACCCTCCATTAGGGAGGCGATAAGTGTCAAAAGACGCAAATGTCATGAGGCTTTATTTTCGCAAGGAAATTTAGGCCTGTCATATTTGTGCAATGATCCCAAGAGGCAATAATACAAAAGACAAAGATAAGAAGGCGAGATCAATGGGTCTTTACATGAAAGTGTAAAGACGTCCTGCGATTTCGTCGCAAGACGGCAATGTCATGGGGCTTTATGTTCGCAAGAATATTTAGGCCTGTCATATTGTCGCAATAATGAGGGGTGGCAAAATAAGACCTTTAACTAGGAAGGCGAAATAAGACCACACAAAAAAAAAAAGCGATAAGGCAAGACCAATGGGTCATTACATGAAAATGTAAAGACGTCCTGCGATCTTGTCGCAATAATAAAATTCAACATAAACATTTTGAATGTAAGTAATAGAGATCTTTCATCGCAAAAAAGATTACATGATAAGCTTGCGAGCTTGATAAAATGATTAAATGATAAACTTGCGAACATGTACATAATAATGAGACCGAGGCAATGCAAATGCCGTACACTTGATATTATGATCATATTATTATGCGATACTAATAGTGCAGAATAAGAAAAGATGAAGCACAAGTAAGAACTTTGCGAGAAACAATAAATACACAAAGAGGAATGCATATACTAGAGACAAAATCGGAGAAATGAAGAATGGAAGCGATTTAAAGCTACATCAATTTTAGAACGGAAAAATGAGCTAAGTAACACAGAGACATTAGCTATACATTGCGGTAGATAAGCATTCTCATCATACAAGCATTATACTCGCATCATGAAATCATCGCATAAGCATTTCATGGCATAAACATCGCATACACATTTCATAACATAATCATTACATAAGCATTATATTCGCACAAGTATTTTACAAAAATTCGCAAGTTATTCGAGTTTCGCAATTATTCGTAATTTCGCAATGTGATTATTTCGCCAAATTATTTCTCATAATTATAAGCAACTTGAAGAGATTATACTATAGCATGAGAACAAAGTATGAGACAGAGTCAAGATGAGAATGAAGAAATAACTCGCTCATTCAACACTTTTTCAATGATTATACCCTCATAGATAAAAAACAGAGGCAATTATGGATAACCAAGAAAACATTTTATGTTCTTTATCTTCTCGGCAAGAATCACTTCCAAAGAAGATATTCACCAATGAACAACAAGAATCCTCACCAAAAATGGAATAATAATTTCGCATGAACAGAGGCAATACTTCTTATACTTCAAGGATTAATACTTCTTATTCACTTCGCAAAGCTTCAGAACTTCGAAAAGAGTACAAACATAGCATGAGGCAAAGAACATGGAGCGAGAGTTTCGCATGATGGATTCGCAATACTTCTTATATTTAGAGGATTAAGTACTTCTTATACGTCTTCAAGGATACTTCATACTTCGCATACTTCGAGAGTTGATACTTCTTATTTATTTCGCAAAGCTTCTAACTTCGCAAAAGAATAGAGGCAAATGCGTACTTTTCAAGTCCAAGTATTCTTTCGCTGCGTTCCTTCATCAATAAAGATCAAAGACTACTACAACAACATATTTTTCTTAAAGATCGCTCTTCAAGCAATATTCAAGAAAAAAGAGGCAAGATGTAGGATCCAAATATCGCAACAACAACACACTTGTAATCTTCATTAACAACGTCGCGAAACCGTCGCAAAGTGATTTCGAAATAACATGACAAATTAAGATAACGTAAACTTGAAGAAAGTGCAAAGATCTTGCGAAAACTAGAGTGTCTCGCGAGATTTAACATTTATACTCTCGCGAGGATGTCGTAAAAATCCGAAATTAAGGGAAATATTAGGTGTATGTGAGCTGTCATCCACTATGTAATATCCTATATAAAGAGGAGAGCAGGGGAGAGAGAAAAGGGGGATAATTTTGGTAAGAGAGAGAAATAATTTGGAGAGAGATATTTTTAGAGAGAGATTTATCTTCTTTATCATCTTCTTCCCATTAAATTAGATCTAGATCTCTACAAATTATCCATTAATGGAGATTCTAAATGTAATTCTTATGTAACCTCAAAAAATCATAGTGAAGAACCATGGATGTAGATCACATTGATCGAACCATGTAAAAAATCCTTGTGTCAATTTATATTTCTAGCACTTATATTTGAAATTTAGGTGATTAATAAGATTTAGATCTACAAAATATTATGAGGGGTGTAGTGTAGGATTTAGATCTTAATTAAAAGATTCTCAATTTATTTTCGATTCGGGATTTTCCTTAACTATTAAGGAATATATTTGAACAATAAAAGATAAGCGTTCTGCACATGTTCAAAGTATGTCGACATCTTAACTTAGTAAATCATCTTTCATATTTACTATCTTGGAATCGATTTTGAAAATGCGGGGGTCTAACAACCACACCCAACAATTCGTTTGGCAATCTGAGAAGACTTACTCCAATACACTTTATATAGAGTCAACTAGACAGTCAGACTCAATCTAGAATAAAGTGTGTCAAGGAGTTTTAATATCTCTAACTCTTAATTCAATCCGAATCAAAAATAGAAATCACGAGCCCGATTGAACATAAAATGAGTAACTTGAACGGTACCAAAGACCAATGTCCAAGTGTCAATCAATGTAAATCAACAACCCAAGGTTGGATATTCTAATTGATTGATCTTAACGCACAACCTGGGATATTTCAATTATATAACAAAATATAATACGGAATGAAATAACACGATACACGAAATTTTGTTAACGAGGAAACCGCAAATGCGAGAAAAACCCCGGACCTAGTCCAGTTGAACGAAATAACACGAGACATTAGCCTACTACCAATTAACTTCGGACTGGACTGTAGTTGAACCATAATCAATCACACACTGATTCAAGGTACAGTTGCGCTCCTTACATCTCTGATCCCAGCAGGATACTACGCCCTTGATTCCCTTAGTTGATCTCACCCATAACCAAGAGTTGCTACGACCAAAAGTCGAAGACTTCATAGACAAATCTGTCTCACACAGAAAAGTCTACGGTAATAGATAAATTTGTCTCCCACAGAAATACCCAAGAGTTTTTTGTTCCGTCTTTTGATAAATCAAGGTGAACAGGAACCAATCGATAACCCGGACTTATATTCCCGAAGAACAACCTAGAATTATCAATCACCTCACAATAATATTAATCGACTAGCGAAAGAAGATATTGTGGAATCACAAACGATGAGACGAAGTGTTTGTGATTACTTTTCTATCTTGCCTATCGGAGATATAAAATCTCGAGCAAATTATTCCAATTGTACTCAACACAATAGAAACAAAGAAGATCGGATCATGTAACTACAAAGATAATAGTTGGGTCTCATTCACAATCCCAATAAAGTCTTTTAAGTCGTTAACCTACAAAAGTCTCGAGAAGAAACCTAAGGTTAAAGGATAATCGACTCTATGCAACTAGTAACACACAGGAGGTGTGGGGATTAGGTTTCCCAGTTGATAGAGTTATCCTTTATATATTTTTCAAATCAGGGTTTGCAATCTAAGTTACCTTGGTAACAAGGCATTCAATATTCACTGTTAGATGAAAAACCTAATTTTCCTAAGCTAATATCTTTCAACCGTTAGATCGAACTTAGCTTGTTACACACAAATGAAATGTACCCTCATTTAGGTTTATGTAACTGTACCTAAATGTGTACACCATGTGGGTTCACAAATAGTTAACCGAGGTTAGCCATATGATTACTCTCATATCAACCTTATTCATCTTAACCATAACTAGTTCAAATGACTCAAATGAAACTAGTTAAAGAGTTCTTCAATTGCTATATTCTCATGGATTATACAAGAACACAATTGAAGCAAAATCGGTTTGATTCACTCGAATCAATACATGAACATTATATCCACGGTTTGCAAAGATTGCATTCCTTATTGATAAATGTTTAGGTTCACGTATAACCGATTTTAGAAAAGTAACACATTTAAGTATGCATACGGTATGCGACCGGATTTGAGTTTGTTTTAGTTTTCAAACTCAGTAGAAATTCACGGACGTGAACTTTCTGCTAGTACGCGTACGGGTACGCGCACTTTAGGTAATCGGATGAGTTTGGTTTTGGTTTTCAAACTCATCAAAATTCACGGACGTGAACTTCCGCCAGTATGCGTACGGGTAGGCATACTTACCCAGTCTCCTACAACCTTTTTGTATACACACAAGTATGCATACTTTAGGCTCCCGGTTTTGGACTTATACACTAATGTGCGAACACACTATGCTTATATC
The DNA here is from genome assembly GCA_023531295.1 of Papaver armeniacum. Lineage (NCBI taxonomy): Eukaryota > Viridiplantae > Streptophyta > Magnoliopsida > Ranunculales > Papaveraceae > Papaver > Papaver armeniacum. Next base: position 369,894 of record JAJJWW010001481.1, on the reverse strand, counting down.
CAAAGATGGTTACAAGATTCTAAAATCTTTATTTCAATCATTGAAACGTTCTTCTATAATGATAATAGTCGTTTTCACACACTATTAGCATCAAAGCAATTTTCAAGATATTGAAATAGTCATTATCGAAACATTCCAAGCCTACATCAAATGATTGTATCACACAAACCATGTAAGATGTTACTCGGAAATTTTCTCATGATATAAGATGAACTTGTTCAAAGAGAAAGCTTACCAACACATATTTCGAGAAATATGTAAGTGAGATATACTCATCTCGAAATCTCAAATGTGTATAGAGAAAACTATATCTTAACACGACTTATGTCTCAATATAGGAGATAGTAGAAATAGACTTTCCAAGTGATAGATGAGTTCAAGTCTCCACATACCTTTTGTTGAAGAAGTTCCACAAGCTCCCCTTAGTAGTTCTTCGTCTTCAAATGATGAACTCTGTGAAATCTAAGCTCAACTACACTATCTATGTCCTAGTCCGAGACATCTATAAATAGGCTAGAAATCAAGACTTATAGTTTTGATCACTAACACTGACAAACATGCTTGAGATAGCAACGCATGCGAGTTTGACCGAGCAGTGCTCTAACAATCTCCCCCTTTGTCAATTTTAATGACAAAACTATCAATACATGTGGATTACAAAATAGATAGAAATTGTAGCTTTTCATCCAAATGCTTGATCTCCTTGGCATCTTCAATGCGACTCGAAATCTTCGTCACTTCCAAGTACTCCATGATCCTAAAGGTTGTAAGTTCAACATCATAGTTGTTGAAGATCCGTAGCGATAACAATGAGAAAACAAAAATGCTCGCAATCATTGTTATACGGTGTCATAGTATTATAACACATCATCAAAGTTCAATTGTATCACAACTTTGACAACAATACTATGATGATTTGTATCACTCCCCCTTAGTCAATACTTCATCTCAACATGAAAACCACCCCCCTTTGTTAGAGCATAGCTCGGTTGAACCCACCAAGCGTTGGTATGTCAAGTTTGGTTGTCATATTTTAATGAATCAAAATACATTTAAAGAGTCGCTTGATTATGTACTAGAGTCAACTTCGTATAGGTTAGCTTGAAAGTATTAGGATATGAGACATTACAAGTATTGCGAAGACTTGAAGAAGTGAAGAAGTAAGAAGCTACAACGACAACATCATCATTCCACTTGAGGTTAGTGATATTTGACTTGAACTGTTTCATTCCCTAACGTATCTTTCAAGTCGTGCATGTTGAAAAAACGAAACTGCGAAGCATGAACACTCTAGATAGACATAGTATTAAGGAATACAATATGAAGTTTATTGCTTAACCATTAAACTTTGTACATGAGACATCGATATAATCGTTTAAATGCTATTGTGATTATGTATGGGTATGAGGGGAGGATTTCATCCTAGGAAACAATGTTTTACATGTGTTTTAAGGAAGTAAGTTCATAAACTTGTTTATGAATCGAAAAGGAAATCGCCCGGGCGTTATTGGGATTGTTATTCATTGCATATCTTGTGAACATCCAATATGTGTGATTTAGTATAACCGCTCACGACTTGTTTGTGTTCTTGGTAAAACTATTCACAAAGGCCTGACTTATGTATTGGTATGACTTTTATTAGTGAAACCGATCTTAAGTAATCACCTGAGATGGTATGATCGAGTTTGTAATTGTGTGGGACCGAATCTGGGTAAATGGGAACCAATCCTATGAAGAGGTGCAACACATCACAAAAGGGAATCGATCCTTGTATAAGGTGCAACAAGTTTGTAGCAGAAAGGGGAACCGATCCTATGGACATGTGCAACATGTTTTTAGGTAAAGGGGAACCGATCCTATGGACATGTACAACACATATAAGTTAGATACCATATATATGTGGGGAACCGATCCTAGTACCTAATCAACCGAATTTTGGAAAGCTAGTGTGACTATGTACAGTACTCACATGGAGGTAGAACCGAAACTTGTTTTGGTAGAACCGTTAAACCCATGATTTGTGATTGAGTGTTTCTTGATCAATCGCATAGTTCTTGAAAGTCAGATGAACCAATTCTAAACTTGTTTGGAAGTGTGGCAAATCGGTTTCAAGGTTGTAAGTATGAAAGACTTACAAAGTAAGGATGTCGACACACTTTGAACACAAGCAGTAATGTTTATCTTTTATTGTTCAAAGTTATTCCTTAATAGCTACGGAAGGAAATCCCGGGATCGAAACATATATAAGTTAAGAATCTTTTATTTAAGGTTTTAATTTTATTTTAGGAAAACGAGAATTAGTAATGTGCATTTACTAGTTGAGATTTTCCAAAGATATTTTCGGTCATTATTTTGGACAGAGCATTTCCAGGAATTATGGAAACCGAATTTGGAATATATTGAATATCTTTGAGAATATTTTCGGTTTTGGAAATTCCTTGGTGTCCAAACTTCCTTGTCTATAAATACTTGAAGTTTGCATTTCTAGCAAACTAATCCTTCGTGACAACAAACTTCCTCGGTTGTGTTGTTACTGGTGAAGCCGCCTATTCGGAGAGGAGAGTAACCTAATTAGGCGAAATCTCTTACGGCTGCTCAGTTTAAAGTCTTCTTTCCGATTGAGAAGCTCTACGAGTACCGTTGGTGGGAAACTAGATAATTACGGTTTATCTTGTGTTTTCGATTAATTTGATTGACTAACGGTGGTTGAACTTTGATTGCACCTAGTTTGATTATTCTTGAGAATCTTCTCTTCTAATATAAGATTCACTCAAACTAGATCGAAGTTTCGACAGGGATTTTTAGACTGTTGTTAGTGCTAAAGACGATCTTGTGATAATCCATTGTTAACGCACTCCGTTACGTGCATGATTGAACACAAGAGATTCAAGTTGTTGTGTGCAGGTGTTTATTGAAGATCTAAGAAGATTTGAAGACAAAGAAGATATTGAATATTTCTGATTTTGGGTTCATAATCTTTGGTGTGCACAATACTTGTTTCGGTATAAGAGGATCCAACTATAATCGGTTTATCCTTGTGGTAGATTGGATTGATTAGTTGTGTATATCGGCATCAATACAATTCTTTGTGATTAAAAGTGTTGATTGCAAAATCTTAACGATTACTTTGGTAGTTGAGAATAAGATAGATCTAAGAACCTGACGAAGGAGTTTATTGAGATAAACAGAAGAGCCTTTGTCGAACTCATATCACTTGGTTGAAGAGAGTTGATACCAAACAAATTTGTTATTCCTTTACTATTTGGAATACGAACCAAAGGAATTGTTCCAAGTACGTGACTTATTCTTAAGTTCGAGGCGTGGGAATACAGACGAAACTAGGTGAACTATAGGTTTAGTTGCTTGGTCTCAGTTATACGAAGTTGGTTTAATTTTCTGTAGCGGCTTAATCCTGAGAGTATTCAATTCTGGACAAGGTCCCGGGGTTTTTCTGCATTTGCGGTTTCCTCGTTAACAAAATCTTGCTGTGTTATTTACTTTATATTTTCGCATTATAATTGTTTTATTATAATTAAAGTAAATTGCACAAACGTTAATTCCTATTTACTTGATAAGCAATCCTATTGTGTTTGGTTAAGTCCGAACCCTTTTATCAAGTAAACATACTTCATTGTTGTATTGTCTCGATCTCGTATCCATAGACGATCACACGAAGTGTGAACCGATTAGTTGTATTGTCTCGACTCAGTCCATAGACAATCAATTTCGGAGAAAGGACTTATAGGTAGGAAAGGTTTTAGCTTGAGGTATATTTGGGTACCCTCGCCTTTTCAATCGGTATAAGAGCGAGGCAAACACGAAAATATCTAACAATCTGTGTTTGGTGCGATCCAACCTATAAGAAATTGAATCTAATGGTCGATTCAGTTAATGGCAGGATGTGACTACTTTAAAATATCGTGGTGGAAAAAACGTATGAAGTATGTAATACTGTTATTCCTAAACATGTTAGGAATTATGCTTATGTATGTTTTGAGTGACTTACATAATCCTTTGGCTATCATAGGATTGTATATCATTATAGTGAGTAACAATGATACAATGGCCTATGAGACATGTCGTATCTTGAAAATGCATAAGATTCTACTTAATATTTTTATGAACATCGGCTATTGTGTTCCGGCAAAATCAGGAATCTTAAATATATTTTGAATGTCCTACCAAAATATACACATGTACATTTTCAAATCAAGGACTGTCAATGTTTCGCTTTCCAGGATGCGGTTTTGGAAAATATGTGATCCTGTAAGGAATAAGTTTTCAGTTAATAATTCTATTAACAATGGTTTGCTTCATACACCTCACAACTGTTTTAATGAAGCAAGTGATCTTTTGAAACATCACTGGGTTTATGATTCTGATGATATTTTTATCAAATATCATATCTTGTTCAAATTTATCTATGTATACTCTAGTAAATTCTTGAATAAATTTCAAGTGATATTGCCACTCTCTGGTAATAAAAGAGTAAACTGGTTTTTGGACAAAAACATGTAATCAATCCGAAACAAAGATCCAGGACCATAAAAACCGGTTTTCCAAAAGAAAGACCTGGATATAAAATCGGAATTGTTTTTCCACAAGTCTCTATTTCCGATTTTGAGAGTATTACCTAAAACCAGTTATTTCCGGTTTTTGATATCAAGTCTTCCTATTGTTAGAGCAATGCTCGGTCGAACTCGCATGCGTTGCTATCTCAAGCATGTTTGTCAATATTAGTGATCAAAACTATATGTCTTGATTTCTAGTTTACTTATGACTAAGTCTCTGTCTAGGATATTTAAGTATAGTTGAGCTCCGGACTCCATGGCGATTATCTTACCATGGCGATTATCTTACAAAGATGAAGAACTACTCGAGGAAACAGTGGAACTTCATCCGACTAAAAGGTATGTGGAGACTTGAACTCATCTGTCACTCAAAAGTCTATCCTATCTCCTACTCTTGAGACAATAGTCGTATAAGTATGATAGTTTTCATACATACACATTTGTTATTTCGAGCCGAGTTTACTCGCCTATCTTTTTTCTCGAAATATGTGTTGGTAAGCTTTCGCTTTAACCACATTTCATCTTTACCCGTGACAAAAGTCATGATGACGTTTCAATCTTGAAAATAGCTTTGATGACGATAGTCGTGAATAACGATTGTTATAACATTATAGAAGAATGTTTCAATGATTGAAATGTAAAGTTGGGATTACAATCTATGGATATAAGCATATATAGTGTGTTCGCACATTAGTGTATAAATCCATGTACCGAAAACCAAGTGCGTGCATATGTGTGCATGTGGTATTGGTGAAGGAGACGGGTTGGAGTACGCGTCTTGGCGGAAGTTTTCAACCGAAAATTTCTCTTTGAGTTTGTAGTTTGCAAACTAGTAAACCCGGTCACCTTAGGTACACGTGCCCGTACGCGCACCCACACGGAAATTTTCAAACCGAAAATTTCACGGCTGAAGTTTGTAAACTCAAATCCGGTAGCTAAGGTACGCATACCCGTCTGCGTGCCCAAGCCGGTTATTTCTCAAATCTGTAGTTCATGAACTTAAAACAATAAATTATAAGGAATGCAATCTATGCAAACCGTGGGTATACTATCTATGAATAAAGACCGAAGCAATTGAACAACTCTTCAACTAGTTCTTATGAGTCATTTGAACTAGTTATGAGAAAGATGAATATTGTTAATATGAAAGTGCTCATATGACTAACCATTGGTTAACTATTTGTGAATCAACTAAGTGTACACGTTTAGGTACGATTACTCAAACCTAAATGAATACATTTCATTTGTGTGTGATAAGCAAAGTTTCGATCTAACGGTTGAAAGATATTAACTTGTATCTAATCGGAGTTTTTCATCTAACGGTGAATATTGAATGCTTTGTTACCAAGGTAACTTAGATTGCAAACCCCGATTTGAAAAAACTATATAAGGGGAACTCTAGCAACTGGAAAAACTAATCCCCACACCTCATGTGTGATACTAGTTGGTTTTGCTAGAGTTGATTCTCCTTTAACCTTAGGTTTATTCTCGAGACCATGTAGGTTAACGACCGAAAGAATTCATTGGGATTGTGAAGCCAGACGAAACTACTTCTCTTGTAGTTGAGCGATCCCGATCTTGCCATTTTCTATCGTACGAGTTCAATTGAATAATTGACTTGAGATTATATCTCCCGACAGGGCAATATAAAAAGAAATCACAAACATCTTCGTCTCATCGTTTGTGATTCCGCAATATCTTGTTTCGCTACCATACAATTAAGATTATTGTGAGGTGATTGATAATACTAGGTCAGTTTCTTCGGGAATATAAGTCTAGGTTATCAATTAGTTCTGTTCATCTTGATTTATCAAAAGATGGAACAGAACTCATAGGTTTATCTGTGGGAGACAGATTTATCTATTATCATAGACTTTTCTGTGTGATACAGATTTATTTATTAAAGTCTTCGACTTTGGGTCGTAGCTGTTGATACATGAAAAATATTACCCCTTAGCCGGGCTAGTGTGCCCCGAAAGGGAGGCAAACCCAACATGAAACATGGGGACTTGAGGGCTAAAGCTCAAGTCCACTAAGAAAGTATCCATAAGATGGAAAGGACAAGGGAGGAATTAATAAGAAAGAAGGAGGTTGTATTAGAGAAGGAATGGCATTAGTAGTAATTAAGGAGGTTTAGGACATGTGGCATGATATAATAAAAGGAAGGGCATTTGAAAAGCCTATATAAAGAGGCATATAATACAATAGAAGGGGGTCTCCTTTCTCTCTCTCTCCTCTTGGGATTTGGGTGTGTTGTGGCTAGGACTTGTAGAACCAAAATCAAAATCACCCCTCAACATTTGGCGACCACAACCGGAGGCTCGTGCCTAGCCTAACCATCCAATTCCCATGACATCCCGCGTCACTTTTCCCCTCTAATCAATACTCCCACTCACGCGTTCACACTTCTTCATGTACACCTTCTTCACGTCTTGTCCTGCCTCCCAAACCCAACCACGTCCACGTCTCTTCTCACCGCGCCAATTAACCTCATCTGCGCCTTCCCTCACCTTTCCCCCTACACCCGCGTTCACCATCTCCGACTACACCAAATTACCAGGGACGCTTCATCCTCCTCCGACTATATCAAACCCTAGCCGATCTTCACTTTTAAGTTTGAAGACTTTTCTCCCAAATCATGTCCGCGCCCATGATTGTTGTCGTCGTCAACAAACACAAGCGCTTATTTATTCCTATCCGGTGGCACCAAACTACGTCAAGGAAAGCTAAGTTCTCCTTCAAATAATCGGATCGATTACTCAGTGTGTCACCGGCGACTGATTAAACCAACAAAGAGATAAGTCTAATTTCCCATTCTCTTTCTCCCTCGATAACAATTGTGACTTTTCTGTTATGAAAAGAATTTTCAAAAAAAAAATCTATTTAGGGTTTCGAAAATTGGCTTCGATTAGTTAATCATTTTATTGAGAAAATCTTGAAGAAATGCTTGTTCTGTCACAAAAATTCATTGCAACCCTATGTCCCTGACCTTGAATTTGAAATTGACCTGAGATTTATAGTCGGCATTCCTACCCTATCATTATCCATCAAACCTATTTATTGCAAAACAAAACGAACCTGAGATTGTTGACATAGTTAGAGTTTCTGATTTCGAGATGTAGATGCATTTGAGATTGCATTGGGTTTACTAATATTGCAAAAATTAATAAGGCTTTGATCTTAATTTACTTCCGATTTCCATCTAAATCGCATTAAGTCTGCGTGTCAATGATTGTGATAGCTAGGACTGAAAATCGCCTAATAACTAATTTCAGCTTTGTTCCCTGTTTTCAGAATTAAGTTTCCACGGTCTCTTGAATCAAAGAAGACGTCAATGGCGTAGATATAGAAGGAGGACATCTCGTTGTCACCAGAAGCACGCTCTGCAGACTAGTACTCCGGTCGATAAAACTACTACAAACGGCACCAAGCTTATGGTATCACGCTACCATTGGGTGGATTTCCAGTCCACTCGATTGAAGATTCTTAACATAGCATACCTCCAGCAAAGGCGCTAGAATAGAGCCTTCTAGTCACCTTCTTATCTCGCAAGGGCTAAGTATTATCTTATTTAACTCGACTGCATGTTTCAAACGTTAACCTGCATAAAATATGTTAGTATGAGCTGGGTATTTGATTGTATGCTTTGCGTGAGAAGTTACTTCCCATGTTGCAATCTCGATATCGGTTGTAAAATAACTAGGAATGAGCAGGCCTTAGTTTTTCCTTCAGCTCGTGTAGCTTAGTGATGCTTTGGGATTGATAACCTTCAATTAATCTAGTAAATCGTCCACAAAATTGGAACACGATTATGCAACATGTGCACATCCGGAATTGCTTGATAAACAACAATTTTTATGCTTACAGGAAGCGTCTGAGTTAGACTTTATTACCAGCATTTAACAGATAACAAGTAATGTTGATGTCAAACTCGCCTCTCTTGAAAGAAAGAAAAAAAGGGGGGGGTAGGATGCTAGAGCCAAGAAGATCGCTCTTTGTCAAGTATATTTGATTTCTCACATCTATAACCTCAGCCCCCTTGAAGCTCAGCAAAGAAGCGGCATGGTTCAAGCGCTTTTATCATCAATCCTCTTGCAATCTTGAGATGTACCGCTCGTACAGTGGACGATCACACGATTGCTACGTACCCGCGGCTTGGCCTCAACTATGGTGTCATTGGGAAGCTGCGCTGATCACTACTACAAGTAGGCGTTTGAACTGCAGGTGGTTGATAAACATTGTTGGCCCCGACTATGATGGTACTCTGACTACTATAACAACCAGGTGCATGCTACCCAATGCAAAGATAAGTTTTTGCTTCCTCATGATGATCTTTTACTAGGCATTTATCCCGGAATTTCTCCATGCATTTGTGTTTAGCTAAACGCATGTTCATATGACTGTTTCAATAATGATCATACATCTTAAACTTGTGTTGACAGCCGATACCATGATATCTGTACGAATGTATCTTGTTTTAAATTATCACATGTATGCACGCTGCGTGATAATTTAAAAAAGAGAAATTATTTAGCGACATAGCGTAACATCAGCATAATTGTGTTATGCTCGTGTCTCATGCTACATGGTAACTTGTCTCAGTATTACCGCATACTTTAAGAGCATTTCCCTTGCTTAAGATTTATTTGGCACAAAAATCCCTTCGGAAAAGAGAGAGAGAGAGAGCATGCTCCCAAGTACAACATCATACAATATTCTGAAAGTAATATGTCTGCTCCATAATGTTTCCATCTTTACCTTGTGCACATGTGCGATTAAAAAGCATCAACCATTAATCTGTTAGGAATTTGCACGTTCATCCCATATATTTTTCAATTAAAAGCATGAAAGTCTAAGATGGTATACTTAGAATGTTGACATCTATACCCCATGATATGTCACCTCTTCGCATGTGTAGGCTGTCACTTTCTTCACAAATGATACCACGCGCCTTTATGATAATTGCTTTCATGACGCCGTCACAAATGTTTTGTTTCACGTGTATGAATATTTTCACTTCATAAAATATGCATGTCACCTAGTCGCATGTGTAGAACTTCACAAAGCATCAATATCATTTTGTCTTGAATATCATGATCGTCTACACAACAAGAAAATTCTAGTAACGTGCTCAGGGCACCATGCTAGCAAGGGTCCATAGAGGCCGCTTGAATAAATACAAATTTACAAAAGGTCTCGGGAAAGCCAAGGGCGCTTTGATTGAGTAACAAATTCACAAAAGGTCTCGGGAATGCCAAAGGCGCTGATTGGTGACAAATTCACAAAAGGTCTCGAGAATGCCAAAGGCACCTGATTGACTAACAAATTCACAAAAGGTCTCGGGAATGCCAAAGGTGCCTGATTGACTGACAAATCTACAAAAGGCTACGGGATGCATAGACACCCGTTTGGCTAATGATTATAGAAAAGGCTAAGGGATGCATAGACACCGGATAGGCGCGAATATACAAAAAAAAGAGGCGACGGGTTGATATGCTTATCCGATCGGCCACAGACATACAAAAAAGGTGACAAGTTGCTCCGCGCATCCGATCAACCACAGATATACAAAAAAGGCGACGGATTGCTCCGCACATCCGATCGGCCACAGACATACAAAAAGGTGACGAGTTGCTCCGGCGATCCGATCAACCACGAGAGATACAAAAAGGCGACGGGTTGATATGCTCATCCGATCGGCCACAGACATACAAAATAGGTGACGAGTTGCTCCGCGCATCCGATCAACCACAGATATACAAAAAAGGCGATGGGTTGATATCTTGATCCGATCGGTCACGAGATATCGAAAAAGGCGATGGTTTGCTCAGTGCATCCGTCGGCCCGTGGAACATACAAAAAGGTGACGAGTTGCTCCGCGCATCCGATCAACCACGGATATAAAAAAAACGGGCGACGGGTTGATATGCTCATCTGATCGCCCACGGACATACAAAAAAGGTGACGAGTTGCTCCGCGCATCCGATCCACCATAGATATACAAAAAAGGCGATGAATTGATCCGCACATCCGATCGGCCACAGACATACAAAAAGGTGACGAGTTGCTCCGCGCATCCGATCAACCACAGATATACAAAAAAAGGCGACGGGTTGGTATGCTTATCCGATCGGCAACAGACATACAAAATAGGTGACAAGTTACTCCGTGCATCCGATCAGCTACATAAAAGAGGGGCACGCATAAAGGGGAAGCGCTTTTGCCTAACTTGGAAAAGGAAAGGAAAAGGAGGGTGAAACATATGGACTTACCTCCATTACAAGGGATTCACCCCTCGCCTTGAAGGCGCGTTTTGCCTACCTATACATAACCACGAAGAAGATGCACCTCTATTATTTAACCCCCTCTAAACATCCCCAACCACGCGAACAGTTAGAGAAAATAAAAAGAGTGGGGCTAAGTAAAGATTACGTCCGTCCTCACCGCACTTTTCATACGAGACTCTCAAATTGTGCTAGTAATGTAATCCAAAGGTTCAAGAAAATGTTCAATCATTTCATGCAAGAATTCTCAGAAAATACTTATCCAAACACTCGTCGCGCATGACAGCAGTTTCTTGCAAAAACTATCTCATTTCATAAACTCCTCAAACTTGCGGACTGGGGACTCGACTCGAGAAGACAGCACAAGGGCGCTAGAAAGGAATGTAATATGACTATTGGGTTATTTGACAATTAACCCAATAGTGGAGGGACTAATGTTGATACATGAAAAATATTACCCCTTAGCCAGGCTACTATGCCCAGGCAAACCCAACATGAAACATGGGGACTAAAGCCCAAGTCCACTAAGAAAGTATCCATAAGATGGAAAGGACAAGGGAGGAATTAATAGGAAGAAGGAGGTTGTATTAGAGAAGGAATGGCATTAGTAGTAATTAAGGAGGTTTAGGACATGTGGCATGATATAATAAAAGGAAGGGCATTTGAAAATCCTATATAAAGAGGCGTATAATACAATAGAAGGGGGTCTCCTTTCTCTCTCTCTCCTTTTGGGAATTGGGTGTGTTGTGGCTAGGACTTGTAGAACCAAAATCAAAATCACCCCTCAAAAGTAGCAACTCTTAGTTGTGGGTGAGATCAGCTAAGGGAATCAAGTGCGTAATATCCTGCTGGGATCAGAGACGTAAGGAGCGCAGCTGTACTTGAATCGGTGTGAGATTGATTAGGGTTCAACTACTGATCCCAGACCGGGTTAGTTTGTAGTAGGCTAGTGTCCGTGGCGGCTTAATACGGTGTGGTGTTCAATCTGGACTAGGTCCCGGGGTTTTCCGCATTTGCGGTTTCTCGTTAACAAAACTTATGGTGTCTATGTTATTTTTATTCCGCATTATATTTTGTTATATAATTGAAATATCACGAGGTTGTGCGTTGTATCGATCAATTGTGAAATCCAACCTTTGGTTGTTGATTGGAAATTGATTGATCCTTGGATATTGGTCTTTGGTACCATCCAAGTTTATATCTCTTGTATTTGATAAAGACTCACAAATTTCTATTTGTTTGAGTATAGCTCAAATCGAGAGAAAGAGATATTAACTCCTTTATATATTTTTTATTAAGATTGAGTCTGACTGTCTAGTTGATTATCTTAAAAGTATATTAGAGTTAGTCCATACAGATTGTTAATCGAAATATTGGGTGCGATTGTTGTACCCCGCATTTTCAATTGGTATCATAGCAGGCAAACACGTTAAAGACCTTATAAGTCATGTTTGTAGCGATCTGATTAGGACGAGTCTATCTCTAATAACGCACCGATCCGAAAATTACCGGATGATTTGAAAGCTTGGATTCACCTGAGAGAACTGTCACATCTAAGTCAATATCTAAACATTCTCTTGATGTAAAAACTGTTGATTGGGAAACACTCCTAGAAGAACAGTTGGATGAACTTTCTGATGAAGGTGATTCAGATATTGATAGAGATGTTGATGAGGAAGTCTCAGAGTAAGTTTTTGGATTCGCGTAAAATGAATAAAATCACAACTTCTCATGTCACACCTCTTCTGAGTCCTCTCTATCGAGAAAACAAAAAAATTGAAAAGGATTGACGAAGGTCTTTATGGTCGGAATCGCTCTTGCGAATTGGTCCTCAAAGATACTGAGGAAAACCTGAGTAGAAAGTCACTTGAATGTGATCGTGTATATCAAAAATACTTCTTATTGGAAGAGAAACTTGTAGAAACTGAAGGAAGGATTAACTCTCAACAAGCAAGTTTTGATGACAGAGAAAACGCTTTTCTCGTTCGAGAAAAACGCCTTGAGGTTGATTTAGCTGCTGCTCTTGATAAAATCAAATTAACCACTATGCTAGGAGCAAGTAAAAATCATCGTGATACACGAGGATTGGGCTATAAGGGAATAGATGCTCAAGTATTAGCAAAGAGGTAAAATTTGTCAAGGCTAGTGATTCTTCTCAACAAAAGGTTTCAACGATGGCAAAAGTGAAATACCTTCACCGTGATTAAGGTTCAAAAGAGCGAAGTATATCAACCGCCAAAGTCGGCACACACGGATCGAGGTAAGAACATTCCTTATGTTTGCCACTATTGCGGAATTGTAATGGTTATCAAAAGGATAACTTCGTAAAGACGAAGACAAGATCTGATGCTCCCAATTGGAGAAAGACTAACTTGCAAAAGAATAGTCAATCCAATTCTCTTCCGAGAATTCTAGAAGAGAGTAATAGGAAGAAGGTTAAGTTTGTTCCTAAACGCACTCAGAAGTGGGTACCAAAGAAAGCCAATGATGCTTTGAGTGTGAAAAGGAATGATCTTCCAAAAAAATTCCATGACTATGGATAAGGCAGTATCCATGATGTTGGAACTTAACAAGTTTTTTGGAAAAATGGAATTGGATGTGAAAGGTTCTAAATGTGATCTCTTTCATGATAATCCAAAGGTCACTTGTGGTGAGCAAGACATTTTTCACCCCAACACAACTTGATTGTGTTGTATACTCACCAAGGAATGCCCTGCTATGTATACGGTAAGGGAAGCACGAGAATTGGGGCACACATATTATGTTCGGTAAACTTGTTTTGGTCGTTACTTCTTCGTCCGAACTCGGAATGACCTCACTCTCTTTTTGCATTATCTTCCTCCTTGAATTCTATTCAAAATGGAGATGAGAATTCTTGAATTTGGATGAGTTAATATTGGTATTTGTCCCGTATCTTGTTTTTGAGTGTTTTGCTCTGTTTCGTCGCACTTGTTCCACTTCTCTTAGACTTGGGCACTTGGATTCTTGGAGTAATACTCTTCTAAGCTCATTTGTAGCTTTTACAAGAATGTTGTTGGTGAATCACAAAGAAGGAAGTTCAAGAATGGGCAGTAGTATGCATTACTATGGGATTCTTGAATGTTCACAATCATCTTATGTGAACTATGGTGCATGGTCATTAGTGACTTTGTATGTTCTTCTTTGTTAAGAAAATCTTTTTATACGCCTTTGGTAGCTATTCTTGGTGTAAATCCGGGCGAAAAAGATTGATTCTACCATCTAAGGACAAATCATCTTATATGTGCATTACGAGTTTGTCTTGATACCTAGGAAACTTCTTATGAGAATTTATTCTTGTTTTTGAGAAGGATTACTAGAGTTTGGAATAACAATTATTATGATTACACATAGCTATGTCCAACGTTTTCATCTTCATGTTTTTAGATTCAGTTATTTAAATTCTAAGTTATCTGAAAGATGATTTTTGCAATTTTAATCTTTATGATTTTATATATTGAAAATTGTTATGGGATATGTTGTTTGCGTCCGTGAACTATTATTGTCCCATACGATGTCAAAAGTTATCTCTTTCATATGTCGATATGCATGTATTGATACAAGATCGATGAACTTTTGACAAACAAAAGTTAAGCCTAGTATGTCATTTATTGATGGAAGATAGGTTAAAATCTTTTGTTTACGAGGATTATGTATATTGTATGTCATTGTGCAAATAGTGATGGAAAATAGAATGAATCCTTGTATATCCACATTTTATGTATATATTGTGTGCCTCCGTAAGCCTTATTATTTGAGCATTTCCAACTAGACTAATCATAGATTCGTTTGTGGTTATTTTGGTTGTGTATTCCGATTAAATTAATCAGGTGATCTCTTGTGGTTAATTTAATTGAGAATTTTGGATACAAAATCATTTTGTGGTTTTTGGTGTCCAAAGAAATCCTTCTTTTCTCGTAAAAGTAAGGTTGCTCTTGTTGTTCTTTCGGGAATGACATCAAATGGGGGGAGAGTTCTTTTGAACTTGTGCTTAATTGCCAAATATTTGTGGGGAGTGCGGTTGTGGAATATTTGAGGGGTTATCTTGTATCTTTATAAACTCCGTGATGAATGCATTTAGCTTCGGCTTTATGATTGCATCTAAACAAAGTTGATATGTACTTTTCTTTGGTCTTGAAGTGTCTCCATGGAAATTTCATTAGGATCCCGTTTTCGTACCTTTGCCAATTTTATTGACAAAAAGGGGGAGAATTAATATGTAGTTCACACTACAAATACATATGGTTTTCGGATCATTATGTAAGGGGGAGTGGTTTTCGTGTTGAGACGAAGTATTGACTAAAGGGGAGTGATACATATCACCATAGTATTGTTGTCAAAGTTGTGATATGAGAACTTTGATGATGTGTAACAATACTATGAAAATGTATAACAATGATCGAGAGCTTTTGTTTTCTCATTGTTATGGCTACGGGACTTCAACAACTATGATCTTTGACCCGAACATCTATGGAATCATGGAAGTACTTGGAAAAGACGAAGTTTTCAAGTAATGTTGAAGCACCAAGGAGATCAAGCATGTGGACGAGAAGCTACAAAGTTATATCTATTTTGTAATCCATATGTATTGATAGTTTTGTCACTAAAATTGACAAAGGGGGAGATTGTTAGAGCATTTCTCGGTCGAACTCGCATGCGTTGCTATCTCAAGCATGTTTGTCAATATTAGTGATCAAAACTATATGTCTTGATTTCTAGTTTACTTATGACTAAGTCTCGGTCTAGGATAGTTAAGTATAGTTGAGCTCCAGATTCCATGGTGATTATCTTACAAAGCCGAAGAACTACTCGAGGAACCAGTGGAACTTCATCCGACTAAAAGTTATGTGGAGACTTGAACTCATCTGTCACTCAAAAATCTATTCTATCTCCTACTCTTGAGACAATAGTCGTATAAGTATGATAGTTTTCATACATACACATTTGCTATTTAAGGTAAAGTTTACTCGCCTATCTTTTTCTCGAAATATGTCTTGGTTAGCTTTCGCTTTAACCACATTTCATCTTTACCCGTGACGAAAGCCATGATGACGTTTCAATCTTGAAAATAGCTTTGATGACGATAGTCGTGAATAACGATTGTTATAACATTATAGAAGAATGTTTCAATGATTGAAATGTAGAGATGAGATTACCATCTATGGATATAATCATATATAGTGTGTTCGTACATTAGTGTATAAATCCATGTACCGGAAACCAAGTGCGTGCATATGTGTGCATGTGGTATTGGTGAAGGAGATAGGTTGAGTGCAGCGTGCCGACGCAGCGTCTTTGGCGGAAGTTTTCAACCGAAAATTTTTGCCGAGTTTGTAGTTTGCAAACTAGTAAACCAGTCACCTTAGGTACGCGTACCCACGGAAACTTTCGAACCGAAAATTTCTGCTGAGTTTGTAAACTCAAATCCGGTAGCTAAGGTACGCGTACCCAAGCTGGTTATTTCTCAAATCGGTAGTTCATGAACTTAAAACAATAAATTATAAGGAATGCAATCTTTGCAAACCGTGGGTAGATTGTTCATGAATTGATTCAAATGAATCAAACCGATTTTGTTTCAATTATGTCTATAAATAAAGACCTAAGCAATTGAACAACTCTTCAACTAGTTCTTATGAGTCATTTGAACTAGTTATGAGAAAGATGAATACGGTTAATATGAAAGTGCTCATATGGCTAACCATTGGTTAACTATTTGTGAACCAACTAAGTGCACACGTTTAGGTACGGTTACTCAAACCTAAATGAATACATTTCATTTGTGTGTGACAAGCTAAGTTTCGATCTAACGGTTGAAAGATATTAGCTTGTATTTAATCGTGTTTTTCATCTAACGGTGAATATTGAATGCTTTGTTACCATGGTAACTTAGATTGCAAACCGATTTGAAAACTATATAAGGGGAACTCTAGCAACTGGAAAAACTAATCCCCACACCTCCCGTGTGATACTAGTTGGTTTTGCTAGAGTCGATTCTCCTTTAACCTTAGGTTTCTTCTCGAAACCACAGTAGGTCAACGACCAAAGATTTCATTGGGATTGTGAACCCCGACGAAACTACTTCTCTTGTAGTTGAGCGATCTGATCTTGCCATTTTCTATCGTGCGAGTTCGATTGAATAATTGACTTGAGATTATATCTCCAGATAGGGCAAGATAAAAGAAATCACAAACATCTTCGTCTCATCGTTTGTGATTACGCAATATCTTGTTTCGCTACCAAACGATTAAGATTATTGTGAGGTAATTGATAATACTAGGCTGTTCTTCGGGAATATAAGTCCGGGTTATCAATTAGTTCATGTTTACCTTGATTTATCAAAAGACGGAACAAAGCTCATAGGTTTATCTCATGGGAGACAGATTTATCTATTATCATAGACTTTTACGTGTGATCTTGATTTGTTTATTAAAGTCTTCGACTTTGGGTCATAGCAACTCTTAGTTGTGGGTGAGATCAGCTAAGGGAATCAAGTGCGTAGTATCTGTTGGGATCGAGAGACGTAAGGAGCACAACCGTACCTTGAATCAGTGTAAGATTGATTAGGGTTCAACTACGGTCCGGATCGAAGTTAGTTTGTAGTAGGCTAGTGTGCCTTCGGCTTCATACGGTGTGATGTTCAATCTGGACTAGGTCCCGGGGTTTTTCTACATTTGCGGTTTCCTCTTTAACAAAACTTCTGGTGTCTGTAGTATTTCTATTCCGCATTATATTTTGTTATATAATTGAAATATCCCAGGTTGTGCGTTGTATCGATCAATTTTGAAATCCAACCTTTGGTTGTTGATTGGAAATTGATTGATCCTTGGATATTGGTCTTTGGTACCATCGAAGTTTATATCTCTTGTATTTGATAAAGACTCACAGATTTCTATTTGTTTGAGTATAAATCAAATCGAGAGAAAGAGATATTAACTCCTTGATATACTTTTTATTAAGATTGAGTCTGACTGTCTAGTTGATTCTCTTAAAAGTATGTTAGAGTTAGTCCATACAGATTGCTAATCAAAATATTGGGTGAGGTTGTTGTACCCCCGTATTTTCACCTATAAAAGATAATCTCTTGCTATGTGTTCATACATATTGGGGAAGATTGGTCAAAACCGTAACTAGGGCTTTTCATATTTTCGCAAGTATGAGAAAAAGGAAATCAAGAACCAAATCCGCTAATAATCGAATCAGAATTGAAGATATTGATGAAATCAGATTTCCTAACAGTATTGATAACAAGCATGATTTCACTAGTTTTGTTGACAACTCTTGTTTCAGGAAATACAAAATTCTCAAGAAAATGAAATTTACCACTGAAAAGAAATTTGATTCAGATGTCAAATATAAGGATTATGTGAAGTTTGTTCAAGATCGAGACTGGGAAAACTTTTTGATTTTGAAAATTTTTCACCTGATATGGTAAGAGTTTTTTATGAAAATATTCATAATATTAATCATAAGAAACTTTCTTTTGTTACTTTTTTTGGTCAAGGAATCTACTATGTTGGTCGTAAGATAATATCTAATGCTATTGATTACAATGAGGAATGTAGTCACTTGATTACCGGAGTTGAAGTTGAACACGATACCATCTCAACACATCTCACTCGGACGATCAACTGAATGGGAAAAAAGGTAGATTGCCAACAAAAGATATACCCTTACACCTACGGGTATTTGGTAAACTTGCTCTAGCTACCCTATTTGCAAGTACAAGAGATAAGTCTGTTTGGGACAAAGATTTTGAAGATTTTGTTTACTTTCTGTTAAAAGGAGATCCTCAAATTGATATTTGTCGGATTATTGTCAGTCAGATGATAAAAATCTTAGAGTCTATTGATTCCTCAGGAATAAAGAGGCTTATAGGCTTTCCCTGTATAATTACAGAGATTTGCAAATTAATCTCATATTATGAGATCGATGATATAAGAAGCATTACGGCCGTCTATAATAAGACTATAAGTCAAATGATTGGAGGAAAATCCAGTAATAAAATGGGTGTTAAAAGAATTTCACCAAATTCCTTCAAAAAGTCTCTTTTTGTTCATCTTGAAAATCTTGGTAAACAACTTGATTGTTTTCAGAAACAGCTGGGCTTTGCTGCTCGAAAAGATACAAAAACTCTTAAAGGAATTCAAAAATTTGAATCAGAGTTTTGGAATCAAGAATCAAAAATTGAAGAAGAGCGACAAAAAGCACTTGATCCCAGGGAATGTTCTTCCCAATGATTAAGTTAAAAAGGAAAAATAGACAGTAGTTTTTGATTATTTCAATAAAGTCTATTATGAATAAAAACTATTATGAATAAAATTATTTGATTTATAATTTTTCTTGTGATGGTTTTTTGATTTACATAGCCTGTGCTTGAATGCTTTATTATTGCTATGGATGTTTATGGGATGTTTGATTTCGGTTTTATTACCTTGATATTCGATCTCATAATGTTGTGAACCCTTTTGGTTTGGGTGACTTTTTGATTTAGCAGGATTAAGTTCTATCCCATGTTGGTAGGCTTTATCAAAGGATCATGAGGGGTTCTGGTAGAAACAATATGTGAAAAAGTCACAATATGTTGAATCGGTTTTGGTTTAGCATAAAAGCATATGTGTTTTGATGGTTTTCAACTTTTGCTTGCAATTGTTAAAACCGGTTTTCAACCTTTCTCTGGTAAAGGTTGGTTGTTGTTATTCTTTTGTTTTGCATAAGGATGAAAACATAAGGATATTTCGATATCAATTCTCCCTGGAAGAAGATGCAAATATATTGGAGAAGCGGATGCGAAATTTGAGGTAACAATGTTGTTAGTTGATTGTTTTCCTGTTTAGGCTTACAAAATTTCGGTGCAATTGCGGTGCTATAATGTCTATATTGTTTCAATTGCTTCCGGTTGAGGTGAATAATTATGCAAGTTGATTTATTTGGTTTGTATGAATTATTTATGGCTTAACGAAAGAACGGGTTTACGGGATGGATTGTTTAGTCCAATTCTTTTCCTGATAAGAGAAGTTAAGTTTATCTTAGTTAGACTTATCAAAGTGGAGGTTTCGGTTATTCAAGTCTAATCGAATGCCTTAACAAGAAATGCTAGTTAACTAACCTAGTACTTGTCTTGTTTAAAACTTAAAGGTCTAAGTTATATAGATAATTAGAACCTGATGAGAAAAATAGAGTTTTCTTTATTTTGGTCTTATCGAATGAAGTGGTTGTATTTGTACAATCGGTTTAGCAAAGGGACTAAGGTGTTTAGTTGATTTTTGGTTTGCTAAACTAAATTGGGAAAATTGCTTCGGGCAATTATTTCCTTGATAACATATCAAAACAAATTACTTTGTAGTTTCGGTTTTGATATTGGTTATCAAAAATGGTGTGTGGAACCCTCGTGCTTAACTCTGTAGGTTTGCAAGTCTATTTTGAGATTTGTAGGATTCTTTTCGTGTTGTCCTTTATTTTTTCGTTTCTTTGTCATTTTGTGACAAAAAGGGGGAGAAATATATGGAGTAAACAAGTGATATTGTTATTGATTTTATATTGATTGGTATCACTAAGGAAAAGAACAATTGTGCTTAAACGTTTATCTAACGAAAGAGTGAAAGCATAGACTAAGGGGGAGTAGCATATCATATTATTTGGTATAACAAATACGTGCAGATTGATGAAATCTACATATCTCACCTTTAGGGGGAGTATTAGCTTTGTTATTATAATGTCAACATCGGCATTTAAGGATTGAATGTATGCAGGTTATTGTGTTGTTGAATTCGGGAATCAAGCTTATGTGTAATGAATTCTTGTAATTTGTTTATCCATATGATTGTAAGAGTGTTGTCACTAAAATTGATAAAGGGGGAGATTGTTAGAGCATAGCTCGGTTGAACCCACCAAGCGTTGGTATGTCAAGTTTGGTTGTCATATTTTAGTGAATCAAAACTCATTTTAAGAGTCGCTTGATTATGTACTAGAGTCAACTTCGTATAGGTTAGCTTGAAAGTATTAGGATATGAGACATTACAAGTATTGCGAAGACTTGAAGAAGTGAAGAAGTAAGAAGCTACAACGACAACATCATACTTCCACTTGAGGTTAGTGATATTTGACTTGAACTGTTTCATTCCCTGACGTATCTTTAAGTCGTGCATATTGAAAACGAAACTGCGAAGCATGAACACTCTAGATAGACATAGTATTAAGGAATACAATATGAAGTTTATTGCTTAACCATTAAACTTTGTAGATAAGACATCGACAATCGTTTACATGCTATTGTGATTATGTATGGGTATGAGGTGAGGATTTAATCCTAGGAAACAATGTTTTACATGTGTTTTAAGGAAGTAAGTTCATAAACTTGTTTATGAATCTAAAAGAAAATCGCCAGGCGTTATTGGGATTGTTATTCATTGCATATCTTGTGAACATCCAATATGTGTGATTTAGTATAACCGCTCCACGACTTGTTTGTGTTCTTGGTAAAACTATTCACAAAGGCCTGACTTATGTATTGGTATGACTTTTATTAGTGAAACCGATCTTAAGTAATCACCTGAGATGGTATGATCGAGTTTGTGATTGTATAGGACCGAATCTGGGTAAAGGGGAACCGATCCTATGAAGAGGTGCAACACATCACAAAAGGGAATCGATCCTTGTATGAGGTGCAACAAGTTTGTAGCAGAAAGGGGAACCGATCCTATGGACATGTGCAACACGTTTTTAGGCAAAGGGGAACCGATCCTACGTATTATTGAATCAGTTTAGTAAAGACTTTGGAATCATCTCTACACACACCTTGTCTCTGAGGGATCGACCTGTATTTGCTCCGTCTCCAATAGACGCTGTGCACTTGCAGTTTGACATAGTCGTAGGATTCTTTCAAGTCCTACCAAGTTTTTTGGCGCCACTGCCGGGGACTCGATAGCGGTGTAAGTGTTTCTGTGGTTTCACTTTACTGATTTTTAGCTTAGCCTTGTATATATATGTTAAATTTTTCCTTTCAACCATTGCTAGTGTAACTTAGTTGTTAACCATCTGTTCATATAAACTGCATTTTAGTCTTGCATTGTTAACTGTAACGTTTTGCATTTTTATCATTATAGGTTCACTGCATCTTGTTTCAGTTAAGTTAGTTGCTTCTCTGTCATTTGTAATCTGTAGCTTCTTACTAGTTTGCATCTGATCCTATTGCAGTAAGGTATTGTTTAGTTGTTTCATCCATCTGTCTATAAATACATCTTACTATGTTTTAAACTTTATGTTATTATATTCTGTAGATTCTTCTCATACAATCCTTTTGTTATTATAAGTTGCATCTTGGTATTAGTATCAGCTGCATCATCTGTAAGATATTATCATTTGTAACTTGTTGCATTCTGCATTTTTAGTTGTGCATTTGTTAGGGTTGCTGCATCTTTTATCATCTCAGAATCTGTAACTTGTAACTATTCAATCCCTGCATTTTGCTTGTCAATTCTTCAGTTACTTAGGCACATAGGGGGTCTGTAAGTATTGTTTTAAGCTGTTCATTGCTATCATTGTTATAACTTAGTTGTTTTGATCCATCTGTATATATTTTTCACCAGTTCTCCATAGTGCTAACAGTAGCATAGTTTGTTTATCAGTTTTGTAACTTTAACTTTCATCACATGTTTTAGCACCACTTAGCTTAGGAATCTGTAATTATAGCTTAGCCACAACAACTTCTTAGCCGTAGGTTTGTTTCCAGTTTCATTAGCATAACTACATCTAGATAGGATAGCTAAGTCTTTGTTTTCTACCATAAATTGTAGCTCGGTTGTGCTTTGTTAGGATCCTTTGTTTCATATTTTTAAGCATACTACCATCTCTGTTAATATCCATCATCTCGGGATCCTGTGAATACTTTTGTTTTCTTTTCACTTCTGATAGTCTCATCTTAATAGTGTAATCCACTTGTATATATCTTGCATCTTGTTATTTCAGTCATCCCACTTTCTTAGTCTTTTTGTTAGTTAGTTTACTTTACATCATATCCCTGTTTAGCTTGCATCCAGCCATCATCAACACTCTTTCCTGGCAACTTTTATGATTTTTTTTCCTGTTGTGATTCATTCGGTTAACAACATTTTGTGTTCAGTTATCATTTACATGACCTTGTAGTAGCCAACACTCACCCTGAATCCTAAATTGTGGCTCTGACAAGCCTTCAGAAGCTAGTTCACAACATACTCGCGCTTCATATTGCAAAAATCCCATTTCTGAAATTTTCAGTGTACCTGCAATACATCTCTGCGAAACAAGGAAGGGAAAGACAAGGAACGGAGCACAATCTGTGGTACTGCTTAAACCAAGTTTTATACTGACGGTACCATTCTCAAACTTTAATGTTACTATCTCAGATAAACTTCCATGGCCGCTTGTTGAACCTGTAGCTTCATTGCTCAACATCCAATCTCTGAACTTTTAATATTTTATCTTTAATGATTACCATGTGTGCATGATTCTGTGACACTTAGTAGATTTCAGCTAGCTGAAATACTGTTTTGCTGCACTAAATTTGGTCCGTTTGAATCTCTGAATTCCTGAATCTGATTGCCATCTCCGTAATCCCTTGTCTCCATGACTTGTTGATCTCATGTTGCCTATTTGTCCATGAGTCCGAAAATTAGCTTTGAACTCTTTGTCCTGATAAGTTGATCAACTTGTTTGCGTGTTAAAGTTGTTACTTCGTTGCGCATCAATTTAATCTCAGCATAACTTAAATCTGTATGCAAAAAGCGTGATCATGTGCATTGGTTAGCTGAAATTATTATTAGCTGTGCTAAACTTGCATGATTGTGATTTTTTTTTGTCATTAATGCTATTACTTCTCTGAATTGTGCAATAGCATCTTGACTGATCAGTGCAGTATTTTGAATCTGTGTGCATAATTTTAAAAACTAGCTTTTGATTCCCATAAACATGATTCTGTAATAGTTGAATACCATCGTTGCTCGCTGAAATTGTTATTCCACTATGTTTTTCTTGATCTATGAAAAATACTGTGGCGGCATACATATCCTAATCTGTTTATCGTAAGCTTCATCTCTGGCCTGACTTGGGCACTTGTTGTTAATTTTGGGTGTTATAACATAGTTTTTGGCTTGTATCCTAGACTGCGATAGTAACCAAACTGCAGACTAGCCCTAGTCAACACTGCCTATCCGAAATCCCAATTTTTGAACTAATCCTTAGTTCCTACAACAAGCCTAGTATCAGTAATTTATACACTTTGTGAAAAAAATCCGATCTAGCCTTCAGCAGCTTCATCTGTTATCTGAGTGAATCATGTCAGGATTTTGGTTTGCAACTAGGGATGCGGCTTTATCGCACAAACACATTAGAGAACTTGCACAAGAGCATGTTTCATGTTATGAGTTTCCAACAAACCATGACGTCAATAGTTATAGGGATTACTGTTATGGACATTTTCATAGACCCGGGCCTCAATATACAAACCCTAATGATTATTCACACATGTATCATCCATCACCAGGGGGTGTTGAACAATTTTGTACTTCCATAAGCCCTTGTATGCAATCTGTGATGGAAAATCTCAAACTGATTGAACAAAATAATGCTAGGTTTGAATTGCAAGCATTGTATGATCATCCATTTAGAAATACCTCTCGAATTCCCCTTCTGTAGTGAATCTCATGCACAACCATGTACTGAATATCCATATGAAACGTGCATACCCACTAGTGAAGACTCTTCTTCCATTGAACAACTTAATATGATTCTTAAAATGAACCTGATTCATTTACAAAGTGAAGAAAGGAAGGAATTTGATGATAGGATGTTTGTTGTTCCTAATGAGGTAGATTTTGAAAATAGTGTTTATGCTTCTACTCAAGAAACTAATATTGAATATGAACCTAATATAGAGGCAAATGAGTGGACTAGAAATACTATGGTTTGGAATAGAGAAGTGCATCTTTGTTATGATGATGATGATAATGATTTAATGTTGGAAGAGCATGTATACTCTGAAAATGTTCTTACGAAATCCCATGTTTCTGAGACATTAGATTCTGTTACTGCTTTTTCTGATTTTCTTGTTCGTAACACTGAATTTTTAGGTGATATTGGTACTCATCTTGAGCCTGCAGTACCCACCGACATGTGAAAGAGAGCATGATAGACAACTTGTCTCTGACTTAGGTAAGGTTGAATTTTCTGTTGACACCAATGTTCTTATGCATAAAAATATAATTGATGTGCTTGATTCCCTGCCTAGGTCACAGTATGATGTCTCTTTTTATTTACCTCTGCATGAGACTCAAATTTTGAATGATACTGAATTGGGGATTGCTGATTTGTCCAATGACTGTGAGCATGATAGAGCATTATTTGTTTCTGAATTGGGAAAAACTAGACTGCATAGTGATATTTTTGAGCCTAAAAATGAATGTAACTTAAATGCATCTAATTCCCTGCCTAGAACACAGTATGTTGCTCCCTTTGATTCTCTTATGCATGACACAAAGGTTTTGGATGATGGTTATGAACTGGGGCTTGATGAATTGTTCTATGAAAATGAACATGATATACATGTTTCTGACTTTAGGAGAGCGTGTGTTGGCACTAATGATTATATACATGAAAATAACTTAGATGTGCCAACTTACCAGCCTAAGTCACAAACTGAGACTGTTCCTCCCAACCTAGGTTTGGTTTTTAACAAAATCGTAAAACCAACTTCTCTCGAGAATACCTAATCTAGGACTAGAACTTTGTGCCTCCCAATTCCTCTTGGACTATTTTACATCAAAGTATAATACCTTTGAGGAGACACGGTTGGAATGTGTATATCTGCCTGTTCTTAACAAAACTCATTTTGAACTAGACCTTGTGCATGATGAACCTCCAAAACTGCGAGATTTTGTGTCCAAAAGTATATCCGTTGAAAAATCCAGGTTTGGGGGTAGCTCATTTTGTTTCGCAGTCTCACTTTCACTTCTATCCTGTTATAATTGTGTGAGGTTCTTAAAATTTCTACATCCCGTCTTTTGGGTTGATCCTCAACTCTTTCGACTGTTGGTTTATGATGAAATTTTCTTGTATATAATCCAGTAGGTAATGTCATATTTTCTATCTTGAGTCAGTTGAGTCTACTTTTATTTTATATATATTGTGCTAATCCAATATGATCTCAGCTGACAATGTTGGATTCTAGCCTTGAATAATGAAGCTCTAATTCTGTTCTCGTCAACATCTGGTAATCTCTTCCTTTTAAATTTACTTTGCGCTGTTCTCCTGGTATGTTGTTATAATTCTGATTATATATTGAAACATTGAGGACAATGTTAGATTTAGGTGTGGGGGAGTATTTTGCATATAGAGTTTTTAGTCTTTTGCATTTATATATATAAAAAAAATGTCTTTTAAATCTTTGTAAATATCTCGCATAAAACCTCCAACTTTTAGAGATATTAGAGTCATTAGCGTGCTTCTAGATATGTTTACATAGAGAGTCCTGACCAAATAACTGAACTTGGAAGTACTGGAGAACACAATCGGGTTTCTTAGTTGTTAGAGCGTTAAAGTTGGATTTAACCATGCCGGTGGGCGAATTAGGTGCTGCAAAGATATTTGGTAGTAGAGTTGTGATCACCCTTAGTGGAGACTACCTATTTTCCATCAAGCGAGGCACCGACCTTGAATTTTTGTGACTATCTAAAAAGCTCTTTTAGAGTGTCTGTCACCGTACGTAAATTCCGGGTAGGAATGGTGAGCTACCCAACTTCGCACCACTTTCAAAGATTATTTTTGATCTCTTGAGTGCTAATTTTGTCAATCATGAGGATGACGTCTAAAGATGAAAACTCCTTCTTGTAGTTTGGTTTGCAGTTAGCACCATTCTCTCTCTCTCGACAACATTGACAGATCCATAGAAACACATCATCATCAACGAGCAGAGCAACGTCAGATTCTATGAAGAAAGATGAAATAGTCCAAAGTTTACATGCAACAATTCAAGAAAAAGTAAAATTCTTATTAAAAGTGAAGATATAGTAAAAAAGAGCAGAATTCTATACACATTTGAAGAGGTATTTTACAAGAGCAAAGGAAAGAAAATAAGATGAGAATTAGTGAAGTTCATAAAATCAAGACAATACAAGTTGTGAAGAATTGAGTAATAAAGTCCTTCATCCATGGCTTTAGTAGTTTTATTATGTTATTTTGTCATCTCGTGTTTTAATAAAAAAAAAAATGATTACAGTTTGTTTTTAGTTTTGTTTAATAACCACCATGGTAAAGAAGAAATTTAAGAGGAAAATTCAAGCAACAAGGAAATTGAAAAGAAAAATCAGATTTTGTCAAGGTTCTAAGAAGTTCAGTAGTTCATCATCAACAATTGAAGTCCGAAGATTGAAGACGTTTCTATGGATGCTGTGAGAGTGGTGTTGATTGGCGATCGGATGCGAAGGTAAGTGAGTACTCCCATCCTTTCTAATGATTGATTTCTTTTCTTAGAGATCATCCGAAAAGATTCTTTTTGTCCGCAACTTTGTGGAGTCTCCAGAAATTTTTCGGAAGGTTTTCCTTCCCACCATTCAACGTGTGCAGGATTTCTCTCTTCATTCCTGTCTGCACACATGAGAGAAAAAAAAGCGGTCTTTTTGATTGCAATTATCATAAAACCCTATTGGTGAGGCAGAAGTCGAGGCTTGTGATAACTCTCGAACCCGAATTCTTTCATATGGTATGGTTATTTCTCGCTCAACTCTTAAGGATGAGAATGCGTTATTTGGTAGTTCCAACTTCTTATTACTAGCATGCAGAAACTCTATGTCCTCATAGCTCCTTGGATACTTGGGACTCCATTACATTCTGAAGTTGGAGAAGGTTTTGTGGGTACACCTCTGGTAAACCCTCACGAGACTACAACTCGTCCAACTAGGGACACCTAGGGGTTTAAAAGCTTAATGCATACGCTAAATGCATTCGATAGACCAAATGATGCAGTGGTATAGTTAGGATTTCTTAATTTCTGTTTCACTTGAGGACGAGTAAAATTCAGGTTTGGGGGTATTGATGAGTGCCAAATATTGCATATTTCTATATCTTTTTATTGGCAACTAACTCATCTTTTGCGATTTAAAATCATATATTATCCCAAATTCTGTATTTTCTTCGTTCTCAAGAATAAATACTTGTACTAATTAATTTTGTGTTTTTTAGGTACTAAATAAAGCTTGGATGATTGAAGAAACTAGAAAAGCATAGAATCGGTAGCAACGGAAGAGAGACAACAAAGACTCGTGCTAGCTAGAAGGCAGTGAAAGATATTGTTTGCACCCCATCCGCAAGTGAAGAATGTGGCTTTCACGTCTCAAAACTAGAAGTGGGCTTGAGATACTAGGTTTGAAGAAGATTTGGGCCTAAAAGAAGACCTTCCAAGAGTTAAAACCCAAGATCCAAGACCCAAACCCGTTTCCACTCTGAGCCGTCGGATTTGATACAGATGCTCAGCATCCAAGGCATCTCACAGTGTGCATCAACGCTTGATACTCCTGCCTCACACCAGAGCATGCTCTATCCTTCCCCTATTCTAGCAACAGCCAAACACTCATTCTCTTCGTACTTTCTTTTTCCCGACAGAACCACCACCACCTTCACTTCACGTCTCTCCATCAATCACTTCCTTCTCCGACCAACTTTGAAGCACAACCACCCTATCATCCACTCTATGCTATCAATCAAACTCCTAGTCTCTTTCTATCTCTATCATAGCTTCTTCTCTCAAACAGTAACCCTAGGAGCTATGATTGAGAGAGACATAGTTAGGGTTCATCTCACTGTAAAAAGCAAACATAAAATCAAGGACTCACAGAGATGAATCAGAGTAGGGGTCTATCAGAAATCACAAGTTGAGTAAGTGGGTGTTCTCTAATTTTCGAATTCGAGAGATTGAGAAGAAATTGGTTTATAAATAGGGTTGTTGTTTTGTAACAAATCATCCGAGTTTAGTTGGATCAATTACTAGCTTAATATAAATTGTGTTTTAAACATCTTCATCATGTTATAAATTCATTTGTTAGGGTTTAGATGAATCCCTAGTTTGCTAATTGTTATTCATGTTCATGGCAGTAACCTTGATGTGCTTAATTATCTTAGAATAAAATTCCATCTTAGGACTTCAATACTTTACTTTCACAGTGTATGCCATGTATCCATTGTAGTTAGAATAATACTGTGTTGAAGAACTACAACTCATGCTTAATCATATATATTGATCTTTTGATTAGCTGTGCCCTGAAAAGACAGTTAATACTTAAGAGAAATACCTTAGTTGTGATTGAATCATTCATATCAAAGTGACCTTAGATATATAGAGGATTGACATCCCTTTTGTTATCAGTTATAAGGAAAAGGTTAGTATCATTGAAGAATAACTAGTGTAAGTTAGTGGTGGATTCAAAGTCCCTAGTACTCTCCTCATCATTTGTTTTATTTAATTGCCTTGCATCTTGCTTTACTATTTCTGTTATTATCAAATATCTTTGTCGTATCGACACAAAAAAAATCCTTTTGTGTTACGTATCATTGAATCACTCTAGTAAAGACTTTGGAATCATCTCTACACCCACCTTGTCTCTGTGGGATCGACCTGTATTTGCTCTGTCTCCAATAGACGTTGTGCACTTGCAGTTTGACATAGTCGTAGGCTTCTTTCAAGTCCTACCAATTCTCTTCTTAATCCATTCTCAGATCCATTTCTTAACCCTTGTAGAGTGAAACACTACGAGTTTACCCGATTGCTAGAGTTTTCCTTGATATAGTTTTAAAATCAGGGTTTGCAATCTAAGTTACCTTGGTAACAAAGCATTCAATATTCACCGTTAGATGAAAAACCTGATTATCCCAAGCTAATATCTTTCAACCGTTAGATCGAACTTAGCGTGTTACACACAAATGAAATGTACCCTCATTTAGGTTTATGTAACCGTACCTAAATGTGTACACCATGTTGGTTCACAAATAGTTAACCGAGGTTAGCCATATGATTACTCTCATATTAACCTTATTCATCTTAACCATAACTAGTTTAAATGACTCAAATGAAACTAGTTCAAGAGTTGTTCAATTGCTATATTCTCATGGATTATACAAGAACACAAATGAAGCAAAATCGGTTTGATTCACTCGAATCAATGCATGAACATTATAGCCATGGTTTGCAAAGATTGCATTCCTTATTGATAAATGTTTAGGTTAACGTATAACCGATTTTAGAAAAGTAACACACTTAAGTGTAGTTGCAGGATTTCCCACAACACACACCCTATAATATTTCATAGATCTAAATCTATTTCATCACCTAAATTTCAAATATAAATACTAGAAATTGACACAAGGATTTTTTACATGGTTCGATCAAGTAATTCATTTACAATCTCCATTAATGGATATTTTGTAGAGCTCTAGATCTAGTTTTTTGGGGAAGAAGATGATAAAGAAAATAAAGTCTTTCTCTCTCTAAAAATATCTCTCTCTGAAATAATATCTCTCTCTCTCTCTTACCAAAATTATCCTCCCTTTTCTCTCTCCCCCCTCTCCTCTTTATATAATGTTTACATAGTGGATGACAGCTCATGTACAACTAATATTTCCCTTAAGTCTCGCAGACACTCTAGTTTTCGCAAGATCTTCGCGCTTTCTTCATGTTTCTATCACCACCATCTATTGCGTCATCATCTGCGACACTCGCAAAGTGTCATTGGTGAGGATTTCGCAAGTATGTCCTTCTTTGCGATATTCTGCTCCCTACATCTTGCCTCTTTTTCCTTGAATATTGCTTGAAGAGCGATCTTTAAGGAAAAATCCGTTGTTGTAGCAATCTTTGATCTTTGTTGATGAAGGAACGAGCGAAAGAATACTGGACTTGAAAAGTACGTACTTGCCTCTATTCTTTTGCGGAGTCCGAAGCTTTGCGAAATAAATAAGAAGTATCAACCCTTGAAGTATGCGAAGTATGAAGTATCCTTGAAGTAGTATAAGAAGTATAAAGTATCCTTGAAGAAGTATAAGAAGTACTTAATCCTCGAAATATATAAGAAGTATGAAGTATCCTATTAGAAGTATAAGAAGTATCTGTCCTTGATTGCGAATAAGAAGTATTGCCTCTATTCATGCGAAATTATTACTCCATTTTTGATGAGGATTCTTGTTGTTCATTAGTGAACATCCACTTTGGAAATGATTCTTGCCGAGAAGATGAAGAACATAAAATGTTTTCTTGGTTATCCATAGTTGCCTCTCTGTTCTTTATCTACGAGGGTAGAATCCTTGAGCTTTAAATCGCTTCCAATCTTCATTTCTCTGATTTTGTCTCTAGTATATGCATTCCTCTTTGCATACTTATTGTTCCTCGCAAGTTCTTACTTGTGCTTCATCTTTTCTTATTCCTGCACTATTAGTATCGCATAATAATATGATCAGAATATCAATTGTGCGGCGTTTGCATTGCCTCGGCCTCATTATCATGTATATGTTCGCAAGCTTATCATTTAATCATTTTCTCAAGCTCGCAAAGCTTATCGTGTAATCTTTTTGCGATAAAAGAACTGTATTACCTACATCCAAATTGTTTATGTTGAATTTTGTCATTGCGACAAGATCGCAGGACGTCTTTACATTTTCATGTAATGACCCATTGATCTTGCCTTATCATTTATCTTGTGTGGTCTTATTTTGCCTTCCTAGTTAAAGGTCTTATTTTGCCACCCCTCATTATTGCGACAATATGACAAGCCTAAATATTCTTGCGAACATAAAGCCCCATGACATTGCCGTCTTGCGACGAAATCGCAGGACGTCTTTACACTTTCATGCAAAGACCCATTGATCTCGTCTTATCTTTGTCTTTTGTATTAATGCCTCTTCAGGATCATCGCACAAATATGACAAGCCTAAATTTTCTTGCGAAAATAAAGCCTCATGACATTTGCGTCTTAAGACACTTATCAGCTCCCTAATGGAGGGTGCCGCCCTTATCATCTCCCTGGTTGCCCCTTCAAGGAGGCGAACATCGGCCATACAAGACTAGCTCCTCCCATCCGATCTTAAAAACAACCAGTTGTTTTCGCAGCCTCTTATCCCTTATACCTATAGGGCATATGGTTACGAGGCTGCACCCTAAGTGGAGTTTTCTTCGGGCCGAGTGCAGCATGTGCCAAGACTTGCCAAGAATGGCCGAGACACTTCAAATGCCCCAGGCACTCTTGGCTCAACCGTGTACCTCGGCGCCTTGAGCATACACTGACTCCTTGGAAGACACCCTCGGGCGTCCAACCAGGGTATAACCTTATATATATAGTTGGAAATACAAGGTATCTCTCCTGGATAGGCTTTCATGGGCCCCAAATCTCCATGACTCAGGTTCCAGGAGCGGTGTAACCTTTTCCCTGAGCCATGTCAAGAGATACCCCCTTATATGACGCACTTTAGGTCTTACATTTGCCTCTTACGAAATATCATTCGCGAACTAGGGTGTACGCCATAAAGGTTCGTCCCATTCACTCACTCATTCATTTTTGTCAATTCGTTCAATCATTCATTTTTGATTATCTCTTCTCATTATCTTTGCGAAGTTATCGCATTTCCATTATCTCTCGCGAAATTATCACATGTCTTCATCCTTTCATTCATTCCTTCATTTCTCACTTCCTTCACTCATTCTTTCATTTCTGTCACTTCTTTCATTCATTCTCATAATATCATATCATTTGAAGCAAAGTAAATATTCATGAGAAATTCTAATACATTATAGTCCTGAAATCTTTGTAGTTGTGAAATCTTTATAATTCTGCGATCGTATCGCGTTTTGTGATTCAAATCAAAAATCTTTTATTGTCTATAAAAGAAATATTCTAGAGAAATATATAAATTGAATTTTCTGGGTTTTTTTTGTAATTTTGAAATCTAGAAATCTTTGTAATTTTGAAGTCTTTATAATCTTGAAATCTTAGTAATATTTGTAACCTTGCGATCGTATCGCGTTTTGTGATTCAAATCAAAAATCTTTTATTTTCTGTAGAAGTAAAATGTTCAAGGAAAGTGGTACTTAGCTTTTGTGGTTTGCTGCTTTTGTTGTCTCTTGCGAAGTATATGATTTGCTTGCGAAGCTAGCATCCTTGAAATGTATAAACATCGCACAAAATATAATTATCTCGCAGCAAAAAAAGAAGTGTGAGAAATGAGATTTGAACCCTTGACTTGCCTCTTGCATATTCTCGCACCATACCAATTGTTCTAACCCTTTCTTGCGAAATTATTTTGCGAAATAATCATCAACTTTCTTCTTTGCGAAATTTCGCATAGCAAAAATAAATGTGCGAGAAGCAAGAATTGATCCTGCGACCTACTGCTTGCATTTATGCCTTCTGACCAACTGTGCTAGCCCTGCCTCTGCGAAGTGTTTCTGCGAAATAATCACCTACTTTCTTTTTGCGAAGTAAATATATGTATGTAGTATTTGTTTGCGCTGCGAACATTCGCAAGGTAGACGTCTGCGGAAGAAATGCTTATGATATAAACCTTTGCTAAGCAAAAAATTCTCTGCGAGGAGGGAGATTCGAACCCAAGTCCTCTGGTTTGCATACTTATTCTCTAACCATCTGGGCTGCTTGTTGTTTGCGAAACAAACACGCGATGCTGTAACTTTATTCCCATTTTTTCACCTTAAGGATTTCAAAAATTTGCGAAAAACTAAACTTGATTAGGGATTTGAACCCGCGACCTTAAGCTCCTCATATTCGCTCGTGACCAATTGTGCTACTCCTCTTGTGCGAAAGGATCGCAGAATGTTAATACATGACTTATATTCACCCTTCGATACTCAAGGAAAAAGATGACAAAAACATGAGTATGATGAGAATCGAACTCACGGCATCAACTTTCTTAACTTCTTTCTCAACCATCTGTGCAAACTTCTTCTTATGATAAATATCTGTGCGAAATACAATGTGTAATTTATTCCTCTTCTCATTAGTATATGATTGTGTTCCTGCGAGCTTCGCTTCCTTGCAATTTAAGATTTCCTGCAAAAATAAAGATGCGAGATGTGGGATTCGACCGCACGAACTGGAACTCATATGTTACTCCTTCAACCATCTGTACCAAATTCTGTTTGTGAACAAGAGGTACTATTCGCGCTAGTTATTATTTTATCGTCGTCCTTTGTACAAACTCTCTCTTTGTCCCTTCTTCTTCTCTTCGCTCATTCAACCATATCTACGCTCCTTCTTCATCAATAATTTATCTTCGTCCCTGTTGTTTGTGTTTACTTAATCTTTGTCATTCTTTATCTTCACTCTGCTTGCTGGAACCTGTGAGCAAAGTTTTTCCTCTTCTATTCTTTTATGTTGTTTCATGGAATTTTCGGGATATCATCGTTTCCATTAATAGTACCTGCAACTGAGGTTTTAAATATTAATTTTTTCAGCAATTCGAGTTTTCAATCCCCCTTTATCTTCTGATGTTGCTCGTAAATGATGCTGCGAATTTCTCCATGTTGGTAAGTTGAGTTCTCTCCGCTGTAGTGGTACTCGAATCTACTTTATAAATGTTTGCCAAGTAAATATACGTGAAGGAAATATCTCTGCATTCTGTGAAGTACATCTCGCATACACTTCTTCGCAGGTTGGCTTAACTTTTCGTCACGTTGGATAAAATGAAGATACCCGATCAGGCTGAATTTTCGCTGGTGATGATTTTTGCAGATGCTTTTGTTTTGTTGGTGCTGTGGCTATTGTGATGATCAAGGGATTTGTCTCCGCCTTAGTTGCTTTCTTTGCCTTTGAAATTTATTTATTCGCAGGTAGCTATTCCCGCAAAAGAAGTTTATATCATTTCTCCTGTGACCATAAGTTGGTGATGAAAATCGCTAGAGATGTTCATTGATGTGATCTGTTCACCTTCTTTTTCTTCTCTGCGTCTTTCTTTTTCATGTTCGTCTTTGGATATTTTTCTCTTATGCTAACTTATTTAGTTTTCAGCTTCTTTTCCTGCCTTTGATCTTCGCTTAGAGTTGTTGTCAAAGTGAGTTGTTGCGAGCTTTTCGCCTTTGTGATTTGTCTCTTTGTTTTTCATGTAATTAAGTGATGTTACGGCAAATTTACTCTTCGCCGTGCAACTTTCTCGTGATTGCTATGAACCTGTGCCATTATGGATTTCGTCCGTTGCACTGGACTGTAGCTTTGTTCTTTCGCTTAGATGTATTCCTTCGCACCTTGGTTTTTGTTCTACTTTTCATCCTTGTTTGTGTACCTGTGATATTCACATAAGAGTTAAAAATAGTGTTCTAAGAATCACGATAGAAATGAAGAGAGACTAAGTCTCTGCCTTAGCCACTGTATAATAAGAATCACAATAGCAATTAGATCTACTTCTTGGTGTTCTTCCTGTTTGGAAGTTTAATTTTTAAATCAAGTCAAAATTTCAGCAGTTAATACTTTAAGAATTGGTTAATTGAGTTTAGAAAACGCCATTTTCTTGTTTCAAATCTGTATGCAAAACGTGTTTTGATTTAAGAGTTCAAAAGAAATATGAAATTTTCTTAAAGACAAAGTTTTATAGATATGAAAAATTTTCCCCAAAATTTTGTTGTAAATCACCCGATCTAAATAATTAGAATACAACTAAAGAGATAAGAAGAGGATTTATCCTTTGAATTGTTTTTTCGGTGTTGCTCTGCTTGATTTTGTTGTAATTGATTTCTTCCCTGAATCTGTTCCTGCGTCGGCATCTTGTAGATTCCTGCTACTTGTCTCCTGAAAGTGTATTTTCCTCATGAACCTCCTTGTTTTCCTTTGAAACTTATGGATCCAGTGATATATGTAGATGATTGTAATTGATCCCTCTTTCTAGCGCCAAAAATGTAGTTGCAGGATTTCCCACAACACAACCCCTATAATATTTCATAGATCTAAATCTATTTCATCACCTAAATTTCAAATATAAATACTAGAAATATAAATTGACACAAGGATTTTTTTACATGGTTCGATCAATGTGATCTACATCCATGGTTCTTCACTATAATTGTTGAGGTTACATTAGTATTTATTTACAATCTCCATTAATGGATATTTTGTAGAGCTCTAGATCTAGTTTTTTGGGGAAGAAGATGATAAAGAAAATAAAGTCTTTCTCTCTCTAAAAATATCTCTCTCTTTCTCTCTTACCAAAATTATCCTCCCTTTTCTCTCTCCTGCTCTCCTCTTTATATAATGTTTACATAGTGGATGACAGCTCATGTACAACTAATATTTCCCTTAAGTCTCGCAGACACTCTAGTTTTCGCAAGATCTTCGCGCTTTCTTCATGTTTCTATCACCACCCTCTATTGCGTCATCAGTCCTGCGACACTCGCAAAGTGTCATTGGTGAAGATTTCAAGTATGTCCTTGCTGCGATATTCTCTTCCTACATTAAGTATGCGTACTTAAGTAACCTGGATTTGAGTTTGTTTTAGTTTTCAAACTCAAAGAAAATTCACAGACATGAACTTTTCGCCAGTACGCGTACGGGTACGCGCACTTTAGGTAACCGGATGAGTTTGGTTTTGGTTTTCAAACTCAGCAGAAATTCACGGACGTGAACTTCCGCCAGTATGCGTACATGTACGCATACTTACCCAGTCTCCTACAACCTTTTTGTATACACACAAGTATGTATACTTTAGGCTCCCGGTTTTGGACTTATACACTAATTTGCAAACACACTATGCTTATATCCAAAGATGGTTACAAGATTCTAAAATCTTTATTTCAATCATTGAAACATTCTTCTATAATGATAATAGCCATTTTCACACACTATTAGCATCAAAGCAATTTTCAAGATATTGAAATAATCATTATCGAAACATTCCAAGCCTATATCAAATGATTGTATCACACAAACCATGTAAGATGTTACTCGACAATTTTCTCATGATATAAGATGAACTTGGTCGAAGTGAAAGCTTACCAACACATATTTCGAGAAATATGTAAGCGAGATATACTCAGCTCGAAATCTCAAATGTGTATAGAGAAAACTATATCTTAACATGACTTATGTCTCAATATAGGAGATAGTATAAATATACTTTCCAAGTGATAGATGAGTTCAAGTTTCCACATATTTTTGTCGAAGAAGTTCCACAAGCTCCCCTTAGTAGTTCTTCGTTTTCAAATGATGAACTCTGTGAAATCTAAGCTCAACTACACTATCTATGTCCTAGTCTGAGACATCTATAAATAGGATAGAAATCAAGACTTATAGTTTTGATCAGTAACATTGACAAACATGCTTGATATAGCAACGCATGCGAGTTTGACCGAGCAGTGCTCTAACAGATTTTCCACAATACCAAACAAGTTTAGAATTGGTTCATATGACTTCCAAGAACTATGTGATTGATTATCCTATCAAATCACCAAACATGGGTTTCACGGTTCTACCAAAACAAGTTTCGGTTCTACCTCAATGTGGCTACTGGAATTAGTCACACTATCTTTCCAAGATTCGGTTGACTAGGTACTAGGATCAGTTCCCACATATATACGGTATCTAACTTGTATTTGTTGCACATGTCCATAGTATCGGTTCCCAATATCTAAAAACGTGTTGCACATGTTCATAGGATCGGTTCCAAATATCTAGAAACTTGCTGCACCTCTTACAAGGATCGATTCCCCTCTTGTGATCGGTTGCACCTCTTACTAGGATCGGTTCCCCTTTGCCTAGAGTTGGTCATACCAATTACAACAAATCGATCATACCATCTCAGGTGATTACTTAAGATCGGTTTC
The DNA here is from genome assembly GCA_023531295.1 of Papaver armeniacum. Taxonomy (NCBI): domain Eukaryota; kingdom Viridiplantae; phylum Streptophyta; class Magnoliopsida; order Ranunculales; family Papaveraceae; genus Papaver; species Papaver armeniacum. The sequence continues at coordinate 332,194 of JAJJWW010001481.1, read as the reverse complement.
ACTAATAAAAGTCATACCAATACAAAAGTCAGGCCTTGTGAATAGTTTTACCAAGAACATAAACAAGTCATGAGCGGTTATACTAATCACACATATTGGTAGTTCAAAATATATGCAATGAATAACAATACCAATAAGCCTAGCGATTTCCCTTTCGATTCACTAAACAAGTTCATGAATTTACTTCCTTTAAACGAATGTAAAACATTGTTTCCTACGATGAAATCTTCACCTCATACCCATACATAATCACAATAGCATTCAAACGATTATGTCGATGTATTATATACGAAGTTCAAAAGATAAGCGTTATACTTCGTATTGTATTCCTTAATACTACGTCTAACTAGAGTATAATCATTCATAGCTTCGCAGTTTTATTTTTAATATGCACGACTTGAAAGATACATTAGGGAATGAAACAGTTCAAGTCAAATATTACTAACCTCAAGTGGAAGGATGATGTCGTCGTTGTAGCTCATTACTTCTTCACTTCTTCAAGTCTTCACGTAATACTTGTAATGTCTCATATCCTAATACTTTCAAGCTAACCTATACGAAGTTGACTCTAGTACATAATCAAGCGACTCTTTAAATGAGTTTTGGTTCACTAAAATATGACAACCAAACTTGACATACCAACGCTTGGTGGGTTCAACCGAGCTATGCTCTAACAATCTCCCCCTTTGTCAATTTTAGTGATAAAACTCTTACATCATATGGATAAACAAATTACTAGAATTCATTACACATACGCTTGATTCCCAAATTCAAAAACACAATAACCTATATACATTCAATCCATAAATGCCACTGTTGACATTATAATAACAAAGATAATACTCCCCCAAAGGTAAGATAGGTAGATTTTCAATCAGCACGTCTTTGTTATTCCCTTATCAATATGATATGCTACCCCCCTTAGTTTATGCTTTACTCTTTCGTTAGATAAAACGTTTAAGCACCATTGTCCTTTCCCTTAGTGATATCAATCAATATAAATCAATACCAATATCACTTGTTTACTCAATATATTTCTCCCCCTTTTTGTCACAAAATGACAAAGGTACGAGCAAATAAAGGACAAACTGAAAGGATCTTAAAAATCTCACAAGACTTGCAACCTATAAGAGTTAAGCACGAGGTTTCCACACACCATTTTTGATAACCAATATCAAAACCGAAACTACAAAGTAATTTTGTTTTGATATGTTACCGAGGTAACAATTGCCCGAAATAATTTTCCCTAATAGTTTAGCAAACCAAAAATCGACTAAGCACCTTAGTTCCTTTGCTAAATCGATTGTACAAGTACAATCGCTTGTTCGATAAGACCAAAATAAAGATAACTTTATTTTTCTCATCAGGTTCTAATTATCCATATAAATTAAACCTTTCACTTTTAAACAAGACAAGTACTAGGGTAGTTAACTAGCATTTCTTGAAGGCATTCGATTAGACTTGAATAACCGAAACCTCCACTTTGATAAGTCTAACTAAGATAACTTAGTTTTTCTTATCCGGAATCAAATTGGACTAAACAATTCATCTCGAAAACCTTTTCTTTTGTTAAGCCATAAACAATTCATACAAACCAAATAAATCAACTTGCATAATTATTTACCTCAACCGGAAGCAATTGAAACAACATAGACATTAAAGCCGCAATGGCACCGAAATTTTGTAAGCCTAAACGATTGATACCAAACAATAAAGCAAGATAACAATAGTTTTTCTTAACCGGAAACAATTGAATCACACACATATCCATACACAATAATGGAATAGAGTATCAATTGTACCTAAATTTTGGTAAGCAAAAGCAATAAACATATGCAATAAAATCAGGCTTTTCTTAAACAGGAAAACGATTAACTAACAAAGTCGTTACCTCAAATTTTGCATCCTCTTCTCCAATATGTTTGCATCTTCTTTCCAGGGAGAATTGATACCGAAATATCATTATGTTGTCATCCTTATGCAAAACAAAAGAATAACAACAACCAACCTTTACCAGAGAAAAAGGTTGAAAACCTGGTTTTAACTATTGCAAGCAAAAGTTGAAACCCCGAAACACATATGCTTTTATGCTAAACCAAACGATTCAACATATTGTGACCTTTTCACATATTGTTTCAATCAGAACCCCTCATAATCCTTTGATAAAGCCTACCAACATGGGCGAGAACTTAATCATGCTAAACCAAAAAGTTACCCAAACCATAAGGGTTCACAACATATGAGATCGAATATTAAGGTCATGAAAACCGAAACTAAACATCCCATAAACATACATATATCAATAAGATAAAGCATTCAAGCACAGGCTATGTAAACGAAAAACTATCACAAGAAAAATTATAAATCAAATAATTTTATTCATAATAAGATAGCTTTATTCCAAATAGACTTTATTGAAATAATCAAAAACTAATGTCTATTTTTCAACAGATTTTTCAAAGATCATCTTCAATTTCCTCAAAATTTTCAGGATCTTCATCAACAGCATCTCGATCATACTCCCTGTTACCGATTCCAAGTTTAATCAGCTTTCTTTGGTTACGGATAACAGCTTCTTAGTAGTGTCTGCCTCTCTATGATGAGTTTCAATAGTACGAGGAGAACTTGACGTAGATTGATAATATCAATCTTAGTATCCAAACTGTTTTGGACAAGGAGATGAGTCACATCTTCCTTTTCATTTTCGATGTCTTCGCAACCAGATTTCTTGAAGGTATCATCAAGATGAACAAACTTCCTTAGAAGTCAATCCACTCAAGGCTTTCAGAAGTTTTTCTTGAGATCTGGTTTGAGAATACATCATTTAGTATAAGTTCTCAGACACGTTCAGTACATATACTTGAAATACCTTTAACACATACCAAACATAGATATCAGCCTTAAATAAATAATTTGACAAGATTTGAAAAGATTTTCGCATCTTATGTGTTACCGAAACACAACTTTCTCCAAAAAGAGATTATCTTTGTTACAAAGATTGCTCGGTCAAACTCGCACGCGTTGCTATCTCAAGCATGTTTGTCAATGTTAGTGATCAAAACTATAAGTCTTGATTTCTATCTTATTTATAGATGTCTCGGACTAGGACATATATATTGTAGTTGAGCTTAGATTTCACAGACTTCATCATTTGAAGACGAAGAACTACTAAGGGGAGATTGTGGAACTTCTTCGACAAAAGGTATGTGGAGACTTGAACTCATCTATCATCTGGAAAGTCTATTTCTACTATCTTCTATATTGAGACATAAGTCGTGTTAAGATATAGTTTTCTCTATACACATTTGAGATTTCGAGCTGAGTATATCTCGCTTAAATATTTCTCGAAATATGTGTTGGTAAGCTTTCACTTCGACCAAGTTCATCTTATATCATGAGAAAATTGTCGAGTAACATCTTACATGGTTTGTGTGATACAATCATTTGATGAAGGCTTGGAATGTTTCGATAATGATTATTTCAATATCTTGAAAATTGCTTTGATGCTAATAGTGTGTGAAAACGGCTATTATCATTATAGAACAATGTTTCAATGATTGAAATAAAGATTTTAGAATCTTGTAACCATCTTTGGATAAAAGCATAGTGTGTTTGCACTTTAGTGTATAAGTCCAAAACCGAGAGCCTAAAGTATGCATACTTGTGTGTATACAAAAAGGTTGTAGGAGACTGGGTAAGTATGCGTACACATACGCATACTGGCGGAAGTTCACGTCCGTGAATTTCTGCTGAGTTTGAAAACCAAAACCAAACTCATCTGGTTACCTAAAGTGCGCGTACCCATACGCGTACTGGCAGAAAGTTCACGTCCGTGAATTTCTGCTGAGTTTGAAAACTAAAACAAACTCAAATCCTGTTACTTAAGTACGCATACTGTACGCATACTTAAGTGTGTTACTTTTCTAAAATCGGTTATACGTGAACCTAGACATTTATTAATAAGGAATGCAATCTTTGCAAACCGTGGCCATAATGTTCATTTATTGATTCGAGTGAATCAAACCGATTTTGCTTCAGTTGTGTTCTTGTATAATCCATGAGAATATAACAATTGAACAACTCTTGAACTAGTTTCATTTGAGTCATTTGAATTAGTTATGGTTAAGATGAATAAGGTTGATATAAGAGTAATCATATGGCTAACCTCGGTTAACTATTTATGAACCAACATGGTGTACACGTTTAGGTACGATTACATAAACCTAAATGAGGGTACATTTCATTTGTGTGTAACAAGCTAAGTTCGATCTAACGGTTGAAAGATATTAGCTTGCGAGAATCGTGTTTTTCATCTAACGGTGAATATTGAATGCTTTGTTACCAAGGTAACTTAGATTGCAAACCCTGATTTGAAAACTATATAAAGGAGAACTCTAGCAACTAGGAAACATAATCCCCACACTTCCTGTATGTTACTAGTTGCATAACTAGAGTCGATTCCCCTTTAACCTTAGGTTTCTTCTCGAGACCCTGTAGGTTAACGACTTAAAGACTTCATTGGGATTGTGAAGCCAGACCCAACTATTATCTTTGTAGTTGCGTGATCTGATCTTGCTGTTTCTATCGTGTTGAGTACAATTGGAATAATTGGCTCGAGATTTTATATCTCCGATAGGCAAGATAGAAAAGTAATCACAAACACTTCGTCTCATCGTTTGTGATTCCACAATATCTTCTTTCGCTAGTCGATTAAGATTATTGTGAGGTGATTGATAATTCTAGGATGTTCTTCGAAAATATAAGTCCTGGGTTATCGATTGGTTCCTATTCACCTTGATTTATCAAAAGACGGAACAAAAACTCTTAGGTATTTCTTTTTGGGAGACAGATTTATTCAATCCTATAGACTTTTCTGTGTGAGACTGATTTGTCTATCAAGTCTTCGACTTTGGGTCGTAGCAACTCTTGGTTGTGGGTGAAATCAACTAAGGGAATCAAGTGCGTAGTATCCTGCTGGGATCAAAGACGTAAGGAGCGCAACTGTACCTTGAATCAGTGTGAGATTGATTAGGGTTCAACTACAGTCCAAATTCGGGTTAATTGGTAGTAGGCTAGTGTCTCGTAGCGTCTTAATACAAAGATGGTGTTCAATCTGGACTAGGTCCCGGGGTTTTTTCTGCATTTGCAGTTTCCTCGTTAACAAAATTCTGGTGTCTGTGTTATTTCTATTCCGCATTATATTTTGTTATATAATTGAAATATCACAGGTTGTGCATTAAGATCAATCAATTAGAATATCCAACCTTTGGTTGTTGATTTACATTGATTGACACTTGAACATTGGTCTTTGGTACCGTTCAAGTTGTTTCACATAATAAGCGTGTGCTCACGGATTTCTATCTGTTTGATTTGTTGATTACATTGTGAAACAGAGATATTAAACTCTTTGATATACTTTACTCTAGATTGAGTCCGGACTGTCTAGTTGATTCTCTAGAAAGTGTATTGGAGTAAGTCCTCTCGATTTCCAAACGAATTATTGGGTGTGGTTGTTAGACCCCGCATTTTCAATTGGTATCGGAGCAGGGCAAACACATTAAAGACCTAATAAGTCCGTGTTTGTAGCGATCTCGAGGATGAACGATATTGTCTCCGATAAACGTATCACCGAAATAAAAATTTGTTTCTATAAAATCTATTAAAGAGAAAGATTTGTCATTCTCGAATATAGACGAACCCAGTGTTACAATGAAACAGACTTGCATTGACAAGTGTTTACCTGACCACCTTACTGACGAGTCTGACTCGAAAGTTGAAAGGAATGCATCCAAAGAGAGTTCAACGATTCTAAAGTTCTTTAGAATCCAGTGATGATGTCTATCGGTTGAAGCACAAAATCAATGCCCTTGTTGGTATGGCTAATAAGCACAACTCTCTTCTAAGGGTCTTTCGAGAGGAAAACACTTCGCTTCTTGAAGAAAACCTCAAAAGGATGCTTTGGAAATAGAACATCTTTTGAGTAAACTTCTCTGTTCAAGATTATTCCAAAGAGTTCACAATACCAACTGCTTCTGAGTTAACTGTAAAAGAATTAGTTCCAGTAAGTAAAACCAAAATCCTTTCCTGTTAAAAAGGATGTGCCTATGTCCTCCTCTTATCAAGGAATATCCACATCACATGGAAGGAATAAGTCTCCCAATGATGGAATTGAGTCTGTTTCTCTCTAATCACTCAGTTGATCAAAAAGTATGTCTCTTTTGTGATTCAAAAGGTCATGTTGTACAAAAGAAGAAATCTAGGTTGAATGACAATTCTATCATTCGTCTTCAACATACCTTAGATTTAATTCTCAAAGGTGTAACTAACATTCGTATGTCTAAACCAATTGGCTTTAGTACTTACCCTGTGTATTCTACCAGGAAAGCCAATTCGAGGTGTTCTTCAAATGTTCAAGAATTCAACAGATTTCCCAATGTTGTTCGATCAAGAAGAACTCATGGTTTTTCTTCCTTAAAAAGGGGGGATAATGTTGTACATGATGTAAAAAAGGTACCAGAAGAAGGGAGAAAAAATGGAGGCATGAAAGACAATTTAAAAGGGATAATTGAAGGATGTAAAGAAATTATCAACATGTTGTCTATTCCCTCTGGGAAAAATTCTTCAGGTAAGAATTAGCACTATGCGTCATATTTCAATGATAGCAAAGTTTATGATAACTTTTCACATCATAATGGTTTCCCTCAAAAGATCAGAATGAAGAGGTTTAACCGAAAACGACATTCACTTAATGAGCTCAAGGCTCATACTTGTGCTAATTAATCACAAGGTTTAAACCTTACTCTCAAGAAAAATCCTGGTAGAGTGAGATGTACTCAGGTATACGTGATGACAGATGTTGCAAATTATCTATGATATTTCCTTATCGTTCTTAGCTAGGATAATCACAAAACATCTCGTCCATCGGTATTTGTGTTCTCTTTGATTTTTTTTTTCTTTTGTTCTTTGTTTTTGTGTCAAAATGGCTACTCTTATGCTCTAAATCTTTCCTCCCTATGGAGATTCAAAAAGTTTATTGATCTAACACTTGTGAACCTTTCTACAGAGTCAAACACCTTCCTTAGTATATTTTCTTAATTGAGTACTTCTCGTTTTGAGTTGTTTATGAATAATGGGCCAAGCTCGTGTTCGAACGGGTATCCTTGTCATGAACCGACTTTGGAAACCCAAAATCTCGGGGTTTCTGTGAAACCATTTAAATACCAAACCCAACTGTTGAAAAGTACGCATACTCTAGGCTACTTTTTGTCAAGAATGGGATCACCTTCAGGAACTAGTTGTTTTCCAAGAGGTTTTCTCGATAAGGGTTTTGGTCTCACACTCAAGGAGAATGAAAAAGGGACTCTCGTGGAAGTCGATGACATATCTTCTCAATCTCCTAATAACTTGTCTCGATATTGAGGATGATGAAGAGATTTCTAATGAAGTTGTTCAAAACTTTATTGAAAAGTTTAACGATGCAAAATCTGTTGCTTGTTAACACTCTAAAAGAGCTAGATGGGTTAAGAACCGAATTGATAAAGGTCAACACCGAAATTGCTCTAATGAAGACACGTCTTAAGGATCGTCTCAATGTCGTGTCATAAGATGTTGTCAATTCTGTCAGTCACAAGTTTGAAGGTCTTGGAACCAATGAAGCTTCCGTACCGGAACTATGATTATCGCTTGTGATTGATCATTGTTTTTAGAGTTGTTTTGACCATGTCTAGTAAATATTCTTTTAGAGAATTTATTTCTTGTTTTTTAGAAGAATAACTAGGGTTTGGAATAGCCATTATTGTGAGTACACATAGCTATGTCCAACGATTTTCATCTTCAATGTTTTTAGATTTATTTATTTAAATTCCAAGTTTTTGGAAGATGATTTTTGCAATTTTAATCTTTATAATTTTATATATTGCAAATTGTTATGGGATATGTTGTTTATGTCCGTGAACCTGTGACTATCCCATACCTGTTCAAAGTTATCTATATTACGTAGGTATGAATGTATTGATAGAAGATAGAATGAACTTTTGACATTACAAAAGTTAAAGCCTTTTATGTCATTGTTTTGATGGAAGAAAGGATAAAGCTTTTGTTTACTGGATTAAGTCTATTATATGTCATTGTGCAAATGGTGATGGAAAATAGAATGAATCCTTGTTTATTCCGTAAGATATTGGTCGATCTCCGATCCACATTTTTGTGCACATACTTTGTGTTGCTCCATAAGATTTCTTATGTTTGAGCATGACCAACTAAATTGATCATTCTCTTGTGGTTATTTTAGTTGTTGCTCCGTAAGTTCGCTTATGTTGAGCATGACCAATTGAATTGATCACGTTGTGGTTAATTTGGTTGTGCATATCAATTAAATTAATCGTGGGTTTTCTTGTGATTAATTTGGTTGTATTTCTTAATTGCATTAATCACGGGTTCTCTTGTAGTTAATTCAATTGAATATTTTGGATACAAATTTATGTTTTCATGCGATTTGATTTTATCCAAAAGAAATCCTTCTTTTCTTGTAAAAGCAAGGTCGCCTTTTTTGTTCTTTCGGGAATGACATTTCATGGGGGAGAGTTCTTTTTGAACTTGTGCTTAATTGCCAAATCTTTGTGGGGAGTGCGGCTATGGAATATTATAGGGGTTATCTTGTATCTTTATAAACTCCTTGATGAATGCATTTAGCTTCGGCTTTATGATGGCATCTAAATAAGTTGATATGGTATTCTCTTTTGGTCATTAAGTATCTTTGTGAAAATTTCATGAGGATCCCACTAGTTTTCGTACCTTTGCCAATTTATATTGATAAAAATGGGGAGAATTAATGTGTAGTGTGATACTACAAATACATATGGTTTACGGATAATTATGTAAGGGGGAGTGGTTTTCATGTTGAGATGAAGTATTGACTAAGGGGGAGTGATACATATCACCATAGTATTGTTGTCAAAGTTGTGATACAATTGAACTTTGATGTTGTGTAATAATACTATGACACTGTATAACAATGATTGAAATCATTTTGTTTTCTCATTGTTATCGCCACGGATCTTCAACAACTATGATGCTGAACTTACAACCTTTAGGACCATGAAGTACTTGGAAGTGACGAATATTTCGAGTCGCGTTGAAGATGCCAAGGAGATCAAGCATTTGGATGAGCAGCTACAATTTCTATCTATTTTGTAATCCATATGTATTGATAGTTTTGTCACTAAAATTGACAAAGGGTAGAGCACTGCTCGGTCAAAGTCGCATGCGTTGCTATCCCAAGCATGTTTGTCAATGTTAGTGATCAAAACTATAAGTCGTGATTTCTAGCCTATTTATAGATGTCTCGGACTAGGACATAGATAGTGTAGTTGAGCTTAGATTTCACAGAGTTCATCATTTGAAGACGAAGAACTACTAAGGGGAGCTTGTGGAACTTCTTCGACAAAAGGTATATGGAGACTTGAACTCATCTATCACTTGGAAAGTCTATTTCTACTATCTCCTATATTGAGACATAAGTCATGTTAAGATATAGTTTTCTTTATACACATTTGAGATTTCGAGCAGAGTATATCTCGCTTACATATTTCCCGAAATATGTGTTGGTAAGCTTTCACTTCGACCAAGTTCATCTTATATCATGAGAAAATTGCCGAGTAACATCTTACATGGTTTGTGTGATACAATCATTTGATGAAGCCTTGGAATGTTTCGATAATGATTATTTCAATATCTTGAAAATTGCTTTGATGCTAACGAAAGGTGTGAAAACGGCTATTATCATTATAGAAGAATGTTTCAATGATTGAAATAAAGAGTTTAGAATCTTGTAACCATCTTTGTATATAAGCATAGTGTGTTCGCACATTAGTGTATAAGTCCAAAACCTGGAGCCTAAAGTATGCATACTTGTGTGTATACAAAAAGGTTGTAGGAGACTGGGTAAGTATGCGTACCCATACGTGAATTTCTGCTGAGTTTGAAAACCAAAACCAAACTCATCCGGTTACCTAAATTGCGCGTACCCGTACGCGTACTGACGGAAAGTTCACGTCCGTGAATTTCTGCTGAGTTTGAAAACTAAAACAAACTCAAATCCGGTTACTTAAGTACGCATACTTAAGTGTGTTACTTTTCTAAAATCGGTTATACGTGAACCTAGACATTTATCAATAAGGAATGCAATCTTTGCAAACCGTGGCTATAATGTTCATGTATTGATTCGAGTGAATCAAACCGATTTTGCTTCAATTGTGTTCTTGTATAATCCATGAGAATATAACAATTGAACAACTCTTTAACTAGTTTCATTTGAGTCATTTGAACTAGTTATGGTTAAGATGAATAAGGTTAATATGAGAGTAATCATATGGCTAACCTCGGTTAACTATATGTGAACCAACATGGTGTACACGTTTAGGTACGATTACATAAACCTAAATAAGGGTACGTTTTATTTGTGTGTAACAAGCTAAGTTCGATCTAACGGTTGAAAGATATTAGCTTGGGAGAATCGGGTTTTTCATCTAACAAGGAATATTGAATTCTTTGTTACCAAGGTAACTTAGATTGCAAACCCCGATTTGAAAACTATATAAAGGAGAACTTTAGCAACTGGCAAACCTAATCCCCACACCTACTGTGTGTTACTAGCTGCATAACTAGAGTCGATTCTCCTTTAACCTTAGGTTTCTTCGAGACCCCAGTAGGTTAACGACTTAAAGACTTCATTGGGATTGTGAAGCCGGACCCAACTATTATCTTTGTAGTTGTGTGATCTGATCTTGGTGTTTCGAGATTTTATATCTCCGATAGGCAAGATAGAAAAAGTAATCACAAACACTTCGTCTCATCGTTTGTGATTCCACAATATCTTCTTTCGCTAGTTGATTAAGATTATTGTGAGGTGATTGATAATTCTAGGTTATTCTTCGAGAATATAAGTACGGGTTATCGATTGGTTCATGTTCGCCTTGATTTATCAAAAGACGGAACAAAAACTCTTGGGTATTTCTGTGGGAGACAGATTTATTCAATCCTATATAATTTTCTGTGTGAGACAGATTTGTCTATCAAGTCTTCGACTTTGGGTCGTAGCAACTCTTGGTTGTGAGTGAGATCAACTAAGGGAATCAAGTGCGTATTATCCTGCTGGGATCAGAGACGTAAGGAGCGCAACTGTACCTTGAATCAGTGTGAGATTGATTAGGGTTCAACTACAGTCCGTCCGGTTAATTGGTAGTAGGATAGTGTCTCGTAGCGGCTTAATACAAGGCGGTGTTCAATCTGGACTAGGTCCCGGTTTTTTTTTCTGCATTTGTGGTTTTCTCGTTAACAAAATTCTGGTGTCTGTGTTATTTCTATTCCGCATTACATTTTGTTATATAATTAAAATATTACAGGTTGTGCGTTAAGATCAATCAATTAGAATATCCAACCTTTGGTTGTTGATTTATATTGATTGACACTTGAACATTGGTCTTTGGTACCGTTCAAGTTGCTTCACATAATAATCAGGCTCGCGGATTTCTATATATTTGATTTGCTGATTACATTGTGAAACAGAGATATTAAACTCTTTGATATACTTTACTCTAGTTAATTATCTAGAAAGTGTATTGGAGTAAGTCCTCTCAGATTGCCGAACGAATTGTTGGGTGTGGTTGTTAGACCCCCGCATTTTCAATCTTCAAGATCTGTATCAAGAGATACTTTAGATAGAAAACTTATCCTGTTAGCACGAGTTATTTGCAATAAAACTTTTCTACACAAGGAGACAGACCAGCATCTTTATGTAGATTGTGTAAACTCTCTATGTTGAACAAGAGATTATTGGCAGGATACAAATTTCCCCTGATATGTGTGCTTCCTTACATCGAGAGATTGGGCATTGTAAGGATGCACATTTCAACGCAACTAAGCGTTGGGGTGAGGATCTTCCTCACTAAATACCTTTCGAGGAATTTCTTCCTTCTTTCTTTTAGGGACATTATCATGATCTCTTGTGTGGTTTCAACCCATCCTCTTCATCGTGGATATTGCGAGATGTTATATCCTTGATTACATCTTGTGCCTGTGATGGTAGTTCCTTGAACTTGACCCCGTGTGGTATAGATCTGTCATCCGACAGTGCTGATGTCTTTAGTTCAATACATTATATATGTCCTCTTAAGGTATCAATTCCTTGTTGGAAATGTTTTTATAAACACTTGTCTAGATATACCTTTCGACATGTCTCTATAAGAAGATCTTCAATAAGGATCTTATTCCTTATTTGTGAATGTTCCAGCGATTGAGTAAGAATTTCACACTCTGTAGTCTGTTGATGAACTTCGTTGCATACATCCATTTTTTGTTCCTCATAATCTATCAGATTATTTTGAAGACTGAGTGTTTCTCGCTTTCCTTCACAAATTCTTGCATTCATTTGAACAAAAAGTTCTAGGACATCATCTAGGCTGTCAATGGTTTTCCCTTTTCTAAATAGTTTTCAACATGTTTGAAAAATCTTTCCAACACTTTTCGAAATTCAGAACTTGGGCAGACTAGTAAATTTAATCTCTTTTCACACTTGGAAACAGAAGATTTTTCACTAGAGATTGGACTCGGATCCAAAACATGTTTCTTGAGTTTCAGATTTATTCTTTTCTGATCAGGAACCTGATTCGCAATCAAGTTATTAGTCATAGACTTTTTCTTTGATTTCCGAAAAGACTTACGAGAACAATTTCCATTGACCTTCTCTGAGATATTATTCTCATTATCTTGACATACGTTAACCGAGTTCTTCATAAGTTTAGCTTTGCTTTTCTTACTTTGACTCATATCTTATAGGTTGGATCGCACCAAACACAGATTGTTAGATCTTTTCGTGTTTGCCTGCTCTGATACCAATTGAAAAGACGAGGGTACCCAAATATACCTCAATCTAAAACTTTTCCACCTATAAGTCCTTTCTTCGAAAGTGATTGTCTATGGACTGAGTCGAGACAATACAACTAATCGTTTCACACTTCGTGTGATCGTCTATGGATACGAGATCGAGACAATACAACAACGAAGTATGTTTACTTGATAAAAGGTTCGGACTTAACCAAACACAATAGGATTACTATCAAGTAAATAGGAATTAATGTTTGTGTAATTTACTTTAAATTATAATAACAACAATTATAATTGCGGAAAATAAAAGTAAATGACACAAAGAAGATTTTGTTAACGAGGAAACCGCAAATGCGAGAAAAACCTCGGGACCTTGTCCGAATTGAATAATCTCAGGATTAAGCCGCTATACAAAATCAAACCAACTTCGTATAGTTGAGACCAAGCAACTAAACCTAAAGTTCACCTAGTTCCGTCTGTATTCCCACGCCTCCAACTTGTAATAAGTCACGTACTTGGAACAATTCCTTTGGTTCGTATTCCAAACAGTAAAGGAACAACAAATCTGTTTGGTAACAACTCTTTTCAACCAAGTGATATGATTTCGACAAAAGGTTCTTCCGTTTATCCCAATAAACTCCTTTGTCGTCCTTAGATCTATTAAATAACAACTACCAAAGTAATTGTCAAGATTTTGCAATCAATACTTTTAATCACAAAGAATTGTATTTATGCCGATCTACTAAACTAATCAATCCAATTTATCACAAGGATAAACCGATTATAGTTGGATCCTCTTTAACCGAAACAAGTATTGTGCACACCAAATATTATGAACCCAAATCAGAAATATTCTTTGTCTTCAAATCTTCTTAGATCTTTAATAAACACCTGCACACAATCAACTTGAATCTCTTGTGATCAATCACACACAGAACGGAGTCTAACAATGGATTATCACAAGACGTCTTTAGATCTACAAATCGATCTAAAGATCCCCGTCGAAACTTCGATCTAGTTGTTTTGGGGTAAAAACTGATTCGGCGGTTTTTGGTAAATTTGGGTGTGTTGATGAGAAACGAATTCAAACCCTAAACAAATGCACTGTACGGGAGTACTTTTAGATTCAAGAGATCAATCTGTAAGACTCTGGCCTAAACCAAGAAATGGCCGTTCCAGATTCAATTCGGTCACAAGGTGAAGGAGAAGGTTTGATCTTAGGGAGGGAAGCGAAGAAGGTGTTTGAGATTAGAATGTTGAATTATGAAGGTGTGGTTGTTTTATGACTTGTATCAGAATATAGTTTCTGGATACTTGTGTTGATAACACTTGTGTTCTTTGTTGAAATAAGTTGAAATCCAATTTATACAAGTCATTGAGCACACCCCTGATCTCGTAGGAAGTGGAGGCAGTTAAGTAGTGGAGAAGTGGGGTTGTATAAAAAGTGGTGACCACCATGTTTCCATCACGAGGGAAAATTGGGCACACTTTCACCCACTACTCCTATTGTTGTTAACCGTCCGTCCTTTCCTGACACTTTCTCGTAATGGGTGCATTGCACGCCGCACGCTGTAAACCGCCTGTAGTTGCAGGAAATCCCACAATACACCCCTCACTATATTTTGTTTAACTAATTAATTTAGAAGATAATAAATGAACAATAATGAATATTTATTAATAATTTTCTTGTAATGTTTACACAGGAGAATGGAATTACACTTAAGATCTTACTACATTCGCTCTGTTTCTCTCTCCTAATGACTTGCTTTTCAATCCAAAAGAACCCTCCCTACAACAGATTCGCTCATCCCTTTATATAGGGTAATACATAGTGAATGACAGCTAAATGCCGTCCTTTATTTTCGGAATATCTCGCGAAGTGTCGCAGAGCGTACAAGTATTCGTATTCGCGACACTTCTTACCTTCGCCAGATTTCATATCTTCCTACCGTCATCCAGTGGTCATTCATACTTAACCCTTCTGCGACTCACTCGCAATGTTGTTATCCATTGTCTTCGCGTAGAGTTGTTGTCGCGATATTCGATCCTACATCTTGCCTCTTTTTTCTTGAATATTGCTTGGAGAGCGATCTTTAAGAAAAAAATTCGTTGTTGTTGTAGTCTCGATTTTTATTGATGAAGGAACGAGCAAAAGAATACTGGACTTGAAAAGTACGTACTTGCCTCTATTCTTTGGCGAAGTTCAAGTTTTTAGAAGTATGTATGAAATATCATTTCTTGCCTCATGGGTTATGGAGAATAATGGATTTTGCAATCTCTCCTCACGAGTTAGGAAAATAATTGAGTCTCATATGATAAGAAAATATGTCAGGCAATACCCGAATATTACATATTCTCGCCTCTCTTTATGCTTCCTTATGTTGTGCGATATCCGAATTCTTTGTCGCAACCGTTCATTTTCCACTAAAAATCTTCTTCAGCATAACTCCATGAATCTAGGAATGACCGTTTATACGTGTTTAAAACCATTCTTTTTACCGGTACATTTAATGTTATCCGGTCATAACACTTTCTTGCCTATTTATAGGAGAGTCTTTTGTGAAGAACACTTCTTTCCTTCTATTTCATCTCCTTTATCGTCTGCAACTGTTCTTCTGTTATTCTTCTTCAATATCGTCTTCATCATCCTTCTGTTATTTCTTATTTGCTATCATTTCCATGGCATCCAGGTTTGTTAATCTTGCTAGATTCGATTGATTCTATGATTGATTGATTTTGTGATTAACTTCCCTTTTTGAGATTATCTTATTCTTTTTAATCTTTTTCTGCCATTTTTGTTTCAGCAAGAACAAACCCAAAGACCAAGTTCACCGTGAAGAACCCCTTCTTTCTTTGGATTCACAAATAAACCAACTTCTCAACATGAATCCACCTTGCCACCAAAGTCCTCTTCGCAAGCTAAACATACCGTTTCTAAAAGAAAGCCTGCGAGCGATAAGGTATTTTAAAGAAGCATTTGCTTTTTAAGAACAATATCGTTGCCTCTGTTTCTTACTTAATTTATCATTCGCAGGATGACAATACTATTGACAAGACTCCCAAAAGATCTCGCCACTCTAAACCTGTTACTCCTGATGTTCCTTTTCCCTCATTTTCACCTTCTTCTCCTGTTGCGAAATCATCGCAAGACAATCTTGTCACAAATGACAATATTCCTATGCCTCAACTCCTTATAGATCAGGTTCCTCATAATAATCCTACTACAAATGAACTTATCCCTTCTCCTACCATCAATGTCCCAGTCATTCCTCCAATCACTACCTTTCCTGAAATCTCCCCTTCTCATGATGTTCCTTTGGCGAAGAATGATTCGTCTCTTCCTTCTTTACCCGAGCAAATCCCTCTTACTGCAGAAAATTTGGAAGGAATAGACGTGGCTTTCAAAGTTCTCTCGGACCTTGTGAATGATGCCAAGAAGACTTCTGTTGATCCTGTCAAATCTGATGTCTGCGAGATTTTAAGTAAACATATTGGTCCTGATAGGATCTCGCAAGCATCCTTGGTTCAAGAAATTAATGTGCTGAAAAATGATCTTCAAGCTATGACTGCTAAATGCAATAATCTCCATCTTGAAAATCAAAAATTTCACAACCTCTCACTAGATCGTGATAATCTTCGCAAGAAGAATGAAGAGTTAAAAGGTATACTTCTTCCCCTTAAGCTCTCTCTTTTTTTTTTTTTTTTTTTTTTTTTTTTTTTTTTACAACTTAAACTTTTGTTCGCCCTTTAAGCTCTAAACCAGAAACGAATAATGGAGATATATCAGTTGGAATCAACTGTTGAAGAGGTTCGAGTTGAAAGAGATGCTTGGATGGAGCAATATAACATCTTAAATAATCTTCATACATATGCTATTGATCAAATAGATAATTTGTCTAAAGAAAACTTTGATTTAGTTCAGCAGCAAGACTCATTAAGTAAAGACTTATCTCGCCTTTCTTACTCTTTGACTAAGGCTAATTTGGAGTTGGAAACTTTATCAGATGAGAATGGGACCCTTTCTCAGGAAAAGCGATCTCTGCTAAACAAGGTCGCGACCTATTCGCAAGAATATGATGCTTGTCGAAAATTACGTGAAGAACAAGAACAAACTATTCATTCCTTGAAAAAGCAACTTGGAGAAATTACTGCCGAGAGAGATAAACTTATTCAGGGTAGAATAACCTTGAGTCTAAAAGCAAACCAATTCAAGGATCAATGTTCCAAATTAGAAAAATCCAACTGTACTCTTATGACCGAGAATTCTATACTTGTTTCGAATGAAAAAGCTTGCGAGCTCGATTGAAAGGCCTAGTTGGAGATACATTTGATGATGCCATGGACTGTTTGGGGAATAATTTTGCGACTTTAATTCAAGATCTTACTTCTCAGAAGGAAGGTAGTCATATTATTTGACTATCTTAATCCATTAATTATTCTAAAATCTTTAATTATCTTTAATCTTGTGCACTTGTTATGCAGACTCTGAGAAGAAACTTCGCTCTACTATCTCCACTCTCGATCGATTACTCTAGGATTCGCAAAGAAAATGGGTTACTCGCCGCTTCTCTTGCTCGTTCTCGCGACCGTGCGAACGAAGATTTGATTATATGTCTTACTGTAAAGACATAGATAGTAAGAATCGTCAAAAGGCGTTGCTTCGTCAATTCCCCTCAAAGTCAAGTCCTTGTGAATGAGATTTTATTGTCTAAGTCCCTTGATCCTATTCATGTTGATCCTTTGGAAGTAAGTGATGATGAAGTCCCCATTCTCCTGACAAAGTGATTATGACTATGAAAGCGGCGAAGATATCGCTAATATTGAAGTTATCAACAAAGATCCGACTGAAAAAATTTCGATGAAAATCTACTAGCCGGCGAAAATGAAGGTGCCGAAAACATTTCGATGAAAATCCACCGACCGGTGAAGGTGGTGATAAAGGCAAAGTGAAAGACCTCAACCATCCTCTCGTAGTTGATAATATTGATGTAGAGAATTAAACTTTCTTTGTAATTTGTCAAAACTTCTTTTTGTTTGTAAGATTAAGTCGTTGATCGAGTAATCCCCTTATTTTCTCATTTTTCTCTTATTTAAGATGTTTGAACATAACCTCGCGAGCATGTTTGCTTACTCAATCTTTTGTTAAGTAAAATCATCCCAATTAGGAATTTCACTTTATTTCTTCTCATTGCGACAAGATCGCAGCCGCCTTTACATTTTCATGTCTTGACCCATTGACCTTGCCTTATCATTTTTGATGGTCTTCTAAGTTTGACCTTCCTAATTAAAGGTCTCACTCGCCACCCTTTATTGCGACAAGGTCGCAGGACGTCTTTACACTTGCATGTAAAAACCCATTGACCTTGTCTTATCATTTTTCAAGTATTTTTGCCTCTGCAGGATATTTTGCTTGCGACAATATGACAGGCCTAAATTTTCTTGCGAAAGTAAAGCCCCATGACATTGTCGTCTTGCGACGAAATCGCAGGACGTCTTTACACTTGCATGTAAGGACCCATTGATCTCGTCTTACCCGCTGCGTTAGTATTATTGCCTCTGCAGGATCATTGCACAAATATGACAAGCCTAAGTTTTCTTGCGAAACAAAGCCTCGTGACATTTGCGTCTTTGGCACTTATCGCTCTCCCTAATGGAGGGTGCCGCCCTTATCATCTCCCTGGTTGCCCCTTCAAGGAGGCGTACATCGGCCATACAAGGCTAGCTCCTCCCATCCGGTCTTAACAACAACCGCTTGTTTTCAGCCTCTTATCCCTTATACCTATAGAGTTTATGGTTACAAGGCTGCACCCTAAGTGGAGTTTTCTTCGGGCCGAGTGCAGCGTGCGCCAAGACTTGTCAAGAGTGGTAAGGAAGTTCCATGCTCCCCGCACTCTTGACTCAACCGGGTACCTCGGCGCCTTGATCATACGCTGACTCCTTGAAAGAGACCCTGGCCGCCCAACCAGGGTATAACCTACATATATAGTTGGGAATCCAAGGTATCTCCTCCGGATAGGCTTTCATGGGCCCCAAATCTGCATGACTCAGGTTCCAGGGGCGGTGTAACCTTTTCCCCCGAGCCATGTTAAGAGATTCCCCCTTATATGACGCACTTTAGGTCTTACATTTGCCTCTTTACGAAGTATAATTCGCGAACTAGGGTGTACGCCATAAAGGTTCGTCCCATTCATTCGATCATGTTTATTCATTCATTCATTCGTTATTTCTTGCCATTCTGCTTGCGAGACATTCGCTGATATTTTGGTTTGAATTTTATTGATTTTCTCAGATATCTTGCATTAGAGTACTTCATCTGACCCACTTTTATGGGTAATATTTCTTTAGATATAATCTGCTCCACGGCCGCCCAATCTTTGTCCCATGTCTTTACCTTCAGGATCCATCAATCTATAAGCCCCCTACCAATTACTTCTTTGATAATATAAGGTCCATCCCATTTTCTCGCCAGCTTGCCTCCATTTTCTCGCTGATATATTGGTGTCTCTCGCAATACCAGGTCCCCTGGTTGAAATTCACGTATCTTCACACGCTTGTTATATTATATGGCCAATCTTCGTTGATAATTCTCCATGTGTCGTAACGCCTTCTCCCTTTTCTCTTCTAATTCGTCCAACTTGATTAGAATATTTCCTGCACTAAGATTTTTCTCCCAAACTTCTTTTTTAGTTGTTGGGATCATGACTTCTGTTGGGAGCACAACTTCAACTCCATATGTTAAGCAAAAAGGTGACATTCCAGTAGCTTCTCTTCTTGTTGTATTGTATGCCCATACTGCACTGGGTACTTGTTCGCACCATCCTCTATTGTGTCCTTCTAACTTCTTCTTCAATATATCCGCAATTGTTTTATTTGTTGCCTCCGCCTGACCGTTAGCTTGCGGATATAGTGGAGTCGATTTCCCACATTTTATTTGAAATGCATTAAGTAACAACTCTATGTTTTGCCCTTCAAATTGTTTCCCATTATCAGATACCAACTGTATGGGATCCCAAATCTGCATATAATATTCTCAAATATGAAAGTAAAAATATCTTTGTCGCGAATGTGTTGTACCGCTTTCACTTCTGCCCATTTTGTGAAATAATCCGTTGCGACAATTAAGTATCTTCTCTGCCCTGTTCCTGGTAAAAAGGTCCCACGATATCTAAACCCCACTTTCCAAAAGGCCACACACTCTTAGAAGAATTTAATGGTGTCCCGGGTGCATGTATTTTCTTCCCATGTCTTTGACATTCTTCGCAGCGTCTTGACATCGCTCTCGCGTCCTCATGCATATACGACCAGTAATATCCTTGCATTTTTGCTTTATACGCTAAAGATCTTCCACCGCTATGATTTCCAGCATCTCCACTATGCAACATCTTCAATATGATTTCTCCCTCTTCCCTTGTTAAGCATCGAAGTGAAGGTCCATCAAAAGATCGCCGATAAAGCACACCATCTCTTAATTCATAATTCGTTGCACGGCTTTTTAATTTGTGTGCTTCTAATCTATTTCTTGGTGTCTCCCCTTTCATCAAGTAAGCGTGAAGTTCTGTTCTCCAATCTTTATCGCGACATTGTGGTATGTCTTCTACTAACATTGCATCCGCTTCTTGCCCTTCTTCTTTATTAATTGATGGTGCCAAAAGTGTTTGTATTTTGATATTCCTCGCAATGGGATCTGTCATCATGCTTGATATAAAGGCAAAAGCGTCTGCGAGTCTGTTATTTCTCCTTGATATATGCCTCCATCTCATTTTTGGTATCTGTGCTGACAATTCCTCGACAAGCTTTCTATACTTTTGCAAAGATGGCTCATTTGTAGCGTATTTCTCTGTTATCTGGCGAATTGCTAATTGCGAATCACTGGTAATCCTCACATTTTCTAGCTTCATTTCTATTGCGAATCGCAAAGCATGTATTATGGCTTCATACTCCGTTTCATTATTAGTGGATTCAAACTCCAATCTAAAAGAGAAAGCTAATTTATTGCCTTCTGGCGAAATCACAACAATTCCCACTCCATTACCTTCTCCATTTGATGATCCGTCTACCAATATTTCCCACCTATCTGGTTCAGTTAACAAATCATTTGGGTCTCCATGCTCTTCTTCTACATCCATCATTTCATCCACTGCTTCATCTTCCTCCAAAGGAAATTCTGCCAAAAAGTCTGCGACTACCTGTGACTTGGTTGAAGATAATATTTCATATTGGAGTTTATAATGACTTATTTGGGCATTCCACCTTTCTACTCTTCCCGATCTTTTTGAATTTTTCATTACTGATTCGATTGGTACTTTTGTTACCACCTTGACAGTATGTGCTTGAAAATATATGCGAAGCTTAAATGTTGCATAGACTAACGCCAGGATTAGTTTTTCAATCTTCGAATAATTCCTTTCTGCGGCATTAAAAGTTTTACTGATATAGTAAATCGGTTTTTCTACTCCAGCGTCTATTCGCAGCAATACTGCGCTTAACGCATGCGACGTTGTCGCAAGATATACCAACAATTCCTCTCCGGTTCTGCTTTTTGCATAATGGATACTTCCATTAGATGTTCTTTAATTCCCTCGTAAAGCCTTTTCACATTCGTCTGTCCATTTAAATTTTGATCCCTTTTTCAAGATGTTGAAAAATGCTTGCACTTATCGATGATCGCGAAATGAATCTTCCTAGTGATGCTAACAACCCATTCAGCCTTCGAACATCCTTTATTGTCGCAGGTGTTGGCATATCGCGAACCGCTTTCACTTTCTCCTGGTCGACTTGTATTCCTTCCTTTGATACTATATAACCCAAAAAATTTCCCGATGCCACTCCAAGGTACATTTTTCAGATTTACTTTGATGTTGAATCGCCTCATCTGTTCAAAAATTTCTTTCAGATCTTGTACATGGTTTTCTCTTTCTTACTTTTTTACGAGCATATCATCTACGTATACTTCCAGTGTTTTATGTATCCATTCCGCGAACACTTCTTCTACCATTCTTTGGTACGTCGCTCCAGCATTTCGTAAACCAAACGGCATTTTCGTATAACAATATAACCCTCTTGGAGCGAAAAAAGCAGTATGCTCTTGGTCTTCCTCGGCGAGAGGAATCTGGTTGTAACCTTTATACCCATCCAGAGATGATATTCTTTCATTTCCTCGCCGATTCGACTAGTTGTGGGATATCCGGCAATGGAAAACTATCTTTAGGACAAGCTTTGTTTAAATCAGTGAAATCTATGCAAATCCTTATCCATTTTTTCTTCTTTGGGACTATAACCATATTTGCTATCCATTCAGGGATACTTTGCTGGCCGATGATTCCTGCATCTAGCATTTTCTCAGCTTCTTCTTCTATTTGGGGGTGATAAGTCACATGCGATTTTTCTAATTCTCTTTGAACGGCTTCACCCTTTTATCTATTTCCAATTTGTGACAAGCTATCGATGGATCTATACCAGGCATATCATCCATGTTCCACGCGAAGATATCCTTATAGTCTCGCAGCAACTCTACAGTCCTTTTTTCCTCATCCGTTTCCATACTGGTCCCAATTTTCAACATTTTGGGCTCTTCATTAGTTCCGACATTCACTTCTTTCGTTTGCTCTGCCGCGACGTAACTAGCTTGCGGTTCTCCCATAGGGGTTGGTCCTTTCAACTCTTTCGCGAGTTCATTTTCTTCTCCCGAAATCTCGCTAGGTATCCCTTTTCCTTCCTTTGCTCTTATCATGTAAACTCTAAATTCTTCTTCCTTTTTAACTGCTTTCGCCAGTTTTCTGCGATACTTTCGCTTCTTTGCTTGCTCTTCATGATATTTTATTTCAATTTGATAACATGTTCTTCCTTTATCCACATCTCCTCTAATCTCGCCGATTCCAGTTGGTGTGGGAAATTTGATACATTGATGAAATGTTGATGCTACTGCTTTTATTGCATGTACGCATGGTCTCCCTAGCAATACGTTGTATGGCGATTCCATATCTACTACACACAAGGTTACTCGTGTCTCGATGTCTCCCAACAGAATTCGTATTTTTACTTCTCCTTTAACCTTTGTTACGGATTTACCAAAACCATGGATGTTGTAGGTCGTGGGAATCATTTCTTTATCTTTATATCCCATCTTCTCGTAAGCATGATAAAACATAATATTCACCAAACTTCCCGTATCGATTAAAGTTCTATTTACTGTCCATGTTTGCGTTGCCTTTATTAATTCTTCTCCTTTGCACGCGTTTATGGTGATTACCAGTGGAGATGTGTGATTCAAATTTTCTTTGGATATTTCTGAAGCTGTGAATGTTATCCTTTGCTTTTCCCATTCTTCTAAAGGCACTGTTACCTCTCTATCTGTGATTTTCTTTCCTTCAAAATCCCGCTTGTGTATTCTTCCTTTGATATTTTCATGAAACTCATCAATCATTATCTTTGTGCCCGAACTGTACTCCATATCTTTCTCCTTGCCTCATCTAATTTAACATTGTCTTTTTCTTTCATTTTCTTGATTTAAATGATTCTTATTGCCTTCTTTCTTTCTTCAGGTCCCTGTTTCTAGCGCCAATATGTAGTTGCAGAAATCCCACAATACACCCCTCACTATATTTTGTTTAACTAATTCATTTAGAAGATAATAGATGAACAATTATGAATATTTATTAATAATTTTCTTGTAATGTTTACACAGAGAATGGAATTACACTTAAGATCTTACTACATTCGCTCTGTTTCTCCTAATGACTTGCTTTTCAATCCAAAAGAACCCTCCCTACAACGATTCGCTCATCCCTTTATATAGGGTAATACATAGTGAATGACAGACTAAGTCGTCCCTTTATTTTCGGGAATATCTCGCGAAGTGTCGCAGCGTACAAGTATTCGTATTCGCGACACTTCTTACCTTTCGCCAGATTTCATATCTTCCTACCGTCATCCAAAGGTCGTCATTCATACTTAACCCTCTCACTCACTCGCAATGTTGTTATCCATTGTCTTCGCGTAGAGTTGTTGTCGCGATATTCTGATCCTACACCGCCAGATCAATACCCCAGTGAGCATCCCCCAGTTTGTGACACGTTTGATGTCTCGAGTAAATGGGTGAAGTCGTGAGACTCGCAGCCAAAAAGCAAAGACATAATGCTTTTAGGTCAAATAATAAAATTATTTGCATAAATTGATATTTATAAACATCGCTTATAATCGATGTATATAAATCATCGCTTTTAAACAAGCAACAAAAATAATCGATGTGCGGGAAACATCGTTGTTTTAGAGTTCGTTCAAATTAGTCGTGAATTGAACGTCTTAAAAGGGTAGCATAACCGGCCACCTTTGGGCAATCGTTTGAGAACCCTATGGGTGAGCTACCACTTGGTCGATCGCTCCCTGTGGAGGAGGGGTGGCCGATAATCACAAATGTTACCACTGTTGGCCTCCTAAAATAAATCTAAACCATCTGACTAGGCTAGCGAAGTTGGATGGACGAGATGATTTGTGCCAGTTGTGTACTGCCGTTGGATTATGCAAGAAGCGCGACCAGCATCTTTTGGGTGATCGTTTGAATGCCATATGAGCAAACCATGGCTTGGCCGATCGCTCTTCATGGAAGAGGGGTGGCCGGTGATCACAATGCCACGCTGTTGTCCATCTATAATCCGATCCAAGCTGTTAGACAAAGTCTGGCGAAGATGGATGGACACGATTGATTTTCTAGCGCTTGCATAATGCCGCCGATTTAATTTTAGGGTTTTAAAGATCGCGCGATCACCCTTCTTTGGGCGAGCGATTCAATACGTTTCTGGTTTGCCGTGGGCAAGTTGATTGACCAAGAATGTAGTTGGGTCGCCGGTGAACACGTCAATACCCTTTTGATCATTCGAGGGAAGATCTAGGCCGTCCAACTAGGCTAGCTAAGTTGGGCGGTCGTGATGTTTTTGAGACCGTTTTTGCCGATCTTAGCTCGTTTGAGCTCATCTTTCAACAACGCGATCACCCATGTTAGGGTTAGAGTTCAAAGGCATTGCGGGTGTGCTAGATGAAATCCGATCGGTCGTGATATTAGTGGGCCCGCCAGTGGTCATCATGATGATCGCCTAGTTCCGCGAGGAGTAGGCTAGGCCTGTTGAATTATGTGGCCAAATCGTGTGGTTGTGATCGTTTTTTAAGACTGATATGGACAGTCTAGATTTTCCTTAAGGAATTTAAACGCGTGTGTAAACACGCTGATCTCTTTATCATAGAGTGGTGTAGCCTACGAGAGTGTTTTCATGCAGGTATCAATACTAACATTTCGGGAGATTCATGCTACCCCGCTGCGAGTGAACATTAATCGTCATGTCATGCCAATATTGAGAGTTCGGCTGGGAACATAGCATAGGAAAATACTAGGCAGGTCATGCATTAGTGAATAATGCCGGTGGAGAATAAAATTCATAGAATATTTGGGATCATTGCTATATGCACCATTCTGAGTGAATTTTATATATCCAAATATATTGAATTGCTCAATACATATGTAAGTAAAGAGGCTTGGGCACTCATCACTTTTAAATGGCTCAATCTTCTTTGTAGAATGATTGCGCATTAAATACAGGGTTTCACAATTTTGGCCCTGAACTAAAAACCACCATAAACATTAAGTCCCCTTCTTAGTACGTAACAGTGACATTGTTGCGGGGTAAGTACTAGATGGTGACAAGTAAAGATAAAACTTATGAGGCAAGGTAGACAGATGTTACCAGGATAGAGGCCGGCTAGGTCTTTGAGCAAGACGTGTTTAACGAACTATCAAAGCACGCAGTGATCATCCTCCTAGCATACATCAATTGTCTCCAGGTAGATAAGCATCATATCGGTTGATATACTACCTCTGATGCCTTTATACACGACATGTAGAGAGTCCTTCTTTTCTTGGATCTTGTTGACTTGCCTATCCATAATGGCTTCATAATTCTCGACTCTGGTGTGGACGAACTGGAGCATCCTCAAAAGGCTGTTGGAGCAGCTTCCGAAGAGTGCATAGGAGCGGACTCTGAAAAAGATGTTGATGTGGCTTTTGGAGAGGATGTTGAAGCGGCTTCGGCTTCTAGAGAGGATGTTGAAGCGGCTTCTGGAGAGAACGTTGAAGCGGCTTCTGGAGAGAATGTTGAAGCGGCTTCTGCTTCGGAGAGAACGTTAGGCGGCTTCGGAGAGAATATTGAAGCGGCTTCGCTAGAGAACGTTGAAGCGGCTTCGGAGAGAATGTTGAAGCGTTTTCGCTTCTGGAGAGAACGTTGAAGCGGCTTCTGGAGAGAATATTGAAGCGGCTTCTGCTTCTGGAGAGAACGTTGAAGCGGCTTCTGGAGAGAATGTTGAAGCGGCTTCTGCTTCTGGAGAGAACGTTGAACGTTGAAGCGGCTTCTGCTTCTGGAGAGAACGTTGAAGCGGCTTCTGGAGAGAATGTTGAAGCGGCTTCTGGAGAGAATGTTGAAGAGGATTACTGCTTACGGAGAGAACGTTGAAGCGGCTTCTGGAGAGAATGTTGAAGCGGCTTCTAAAGAGAACTCCAGTGAGGGCGCCATTATCCCGCGCATTGATATTGATAACTAGATTTCCCACTTTGTTATTCCCTTTCGTAGATAAGCATCTTTTCGTAATTTTTAGATGCTTTTGATATTCAGGGGTTTCTATTTATGTGGCTGGAGCCAGGGCTTCATCGAATAATAATCCTTTTTTCATGCTGCTTTGATAATTTTATGTTTCCAATTGGGTGAATGAATGAAATCTCCCGAATGAGAAATCCAAATTCTTGCGGTATCTTTAAATTTTAGATGTATGACTCTCCTAGGGTTACAATAGAATATCCTCATTCTATCGAGGTGATGTGACCGATGGGAAGGCAACACACATAAGTGGTGATGTGTTTTCCTTTCATGTGACCGGATACCGCTTCCACGATGATACTTGTTATATGTAACCCTAATAACAACAACTTGAAGTAGGGGATGCAATGATGAAAATTGAGGATTCTGATACGAACCTGTAACTTCCACTTGTTATATCACGTGTGTTGTGCTTCCGTGAACAGGAGTTCCAAGAGCCGTATTTGTTAGGTGTGGAGGCTCTATCTCCAATTAATAGCGCGTGTGACGTGATTGGACACGTCTGAAGAAGTAGAAGTAGTTGCAATCTGGGAGTACCACGTGTACTAGCTCGCTGCTTCGATTCCGTGAAGGTATTTTCCAAAATATGAAATTAAATTACAGATGACGAAACTTCTTTCCGGGATCTAGGCACAATGAGATGGTGACTGAGAGGCTGTTTCGTCATTGAAGCAGGATGCACTTCATCGTAGGTGACGTCTCCTCGGAAGAAGTCATCATCCTCAAAAATTCCCGAAAATAAATACAAAAAGAAACGCATAAAAAGGAAAAAGAAAATACCGTACAAAATAAAAAAAATAAACCTAAAAATTAATCTAAAAACAAATCCGCGTCATAACGGCGCCAAAATGATTTAAGATTTTTCTTAATTTTCGTAGTAGTAATTAAGATTCGTTCTCTCGAGACTTGCAAAGATTAAATTTAAAGGTTTAAAGAAAATAATAAACAAAGGCTAGAGTCACTGGGCCTAGGATTCCACCGAATTCATATCAATAGGTTCAATTTATTTATTCTCAACAATTAAAGCTCAATAAACAAAATAACGCCGACTCTTATTTTTGCCAAGGTAGACTCTCAAAAGATTAATTGTATCCTTAAGCATAGATTATCTAAACAAAGCATAACCTATCTAATTGAATAACAACCAATTTAATCAAATCATAATTCTATTTTAATTAGTGCAAAAGTCAAATAAAGAATTAATTAAAATTACCCACATATGAAATTCGGCTTCCTCCGTCGACCCAATGTAGGGGTTTAGCTACTCATATTGTAGACACTCTCAAAATATTTTTTTATAGCTCAAATGGTGCTTACAATGAAGAAAAGAAGAGAAAATACAATAAATCGGGAATTTGCAACGGTTAATGGCCGCTACAAACTACCGTTACAGCTTAAGCTTCTGTTACAGAGCAACTATATTTGGAAACTGTCGTATACAAACGGTCGCTAAGATATGAACATGCGACCGTTCATAAACGACAGTCCAGAAATGCCGTCTGTGTTCTTCTTCTTCCTCTTCTCTGCAGCAGCAGAGAAGTTGCTCTGCCACTCTCTATTCTTCTCCCAACTCTCGATATCCCTTCTAATAACCTCCAGAATCCTTTATAAACCCATCAGTGCCAGAATCTCACGAAATTAAATCCAAAATCTTCATGCAGTTATGATAATTTTCTCGGGAATATTTTCTTTATTCTCTGCCAAGCCACAAGATTTCCACTCCTCTTCACGCGTTTACTGGTGATGATGTACTTCAAAACACGTTGATTTCTTTCCCTGGATTGAGTCAATCTCTTGTTTATTCACACTCCAACTTCAGATATATACTCGGAAAACATATGAGTACACGTGATACTTCTTATCTGTTCTGATCTTCCGCACGTCTTTGGGTTGTCAAAATCTTCTCAATCAATGAAGAATCGGATAATATATTCTTTTACAGCTCACGTATCTTCCAAATACACACAGCAACAGAATCCTGAAAAAAATAAATACTTGCCATGTTTATCTTCCAAACGATAGAATATCCTTCCTCTTTTGATTTCAATGCAATTACCACCCCTGTTTGGTCGTATCAGATTATTACCAAACCAAATCCACGAGAAGATTACATAAAATCACGTCCAAAATCCTCACTGCAGTTCTCGGTTCTTCACAAGTATTTTCCCGCCAAAAATGGTTCTTGTTGTTCCTTGAATTCCCGATTATCTAGCCAAATTCGATCGAAACGATGACCCATACCAGACCTGTTTAGGTACCAGGAACAAACCCATTTGATTTCAGCCATTGAATCTCGTTTGAACACCTCCAAAAGCTAAACCCTAAATCTGCCACCATTTTTCCTTAAAAATTGAAATTCAAAAGATTGAAGATGACTGCCCCTTATCCAATCGGGGAGTGCGAATAGCAATTAGGGTGCCCCTTAGTAATTGGTTGCCCCTTATCCAAAAAACCAGAGTCCGAATAACATGTGTCCTTCGGGTACAAAACCACTTTTCGAGCAACTTTCTCCATAAGAGCTTATTTGACAAAAACACCTACAAACAAGTTTATTAGTGATAAAATGAGGCCCGTAATGTATTTATGGGTGAAAATGCGTCGCACTTTCGTGCTCATCAAATTCCCCCACACTTACATTTTGCTAGTCCTCGAGCAAAACAGAAAACCGAGCCGCTACACACTGGTCATAAATAAGAGACTTACCCGCTACACAGTGGTCATGACTAATGCCACATACACAGGACAAATTTGTTTTTTTTTTTTTTTTTTTTTTTTTTTTAGACCCGCTACACAGCTGGTCATAACATGGAAGAAAAAAGAAAAGACCCGCTACACAGCGGATCATAACCCTAACAATCATAATATATATTTTTTTATAGACCCGCTACACAGCTGATCATTTTTTTTTAGACCCGCTCCACAGCTGGTCATAAAGCTAACAACAATTATATATATATATATATATATATTTTTTTTTTTAACCCGCTCAACAGCTGGTTCTGAAAAAAAGTAAAGTAAAAAGTTAACCACTCCCCCACACTTAAACATTACATTGTCCTCAATGTAATTGAGTCATCCAACGCAAAACTTAAGATGGGAAATTCAAAATAAAATAAACAAAAAGTAAACAAACATAAATAAATAATTATACCTCTTTGATCGTACAAAAACGGATCCCCATACACTAATAACACGAAAACTTGGGGATCGACCCAATATACAATATATACAAATGACAGCTTCACAATTATTTTATGAAAAAATGGGGACACTTAAACCGTCAGAAAAAAAAAATTTACCCCTAAACCAAGTTTTTACCGCACATGGAAGTGCGTAAAGAACAAAGTATGGGGATTACGGAAAATTTCAATGGCTCATGCATGGTATTAGAAATAGGCAAATCCTCTGGGTACTTAGATGCAAAGTAATCCACCAATACTTTAGAAGAACACAATTCTAACCCTAAATTAGGCAACTTTTGGAAGTCTAGTGGTCTAGAAACAACCTCTAAGTCGAATTTGAATGATCTTGTGAGGTAGATTCATCCATGGAATTAGGCGAATCATCCACACAATCATCCACGGGGTCATTTATATGTTCTGTTTGGAGCAGAGAGTCACTACCGAGATTCATCATCATCGGAATAATCTTTGACATTCAAGAACTCTCAATCTTTGTTCCAAACTAGGCGGTGTGTGTTTGTAATACTTCTCATATATAGTTTCATGTGATTCTTCACTTACCTCATGTGGAGCAGAAACTCCATACCATTGCCAACGCATATATTCAGTAAGCGTCATCTCAGATGAGTTTTCCTGATAATTTGACTTGCTACGCATATATTCCGCCAGCGTCATCGTAGGTGACGTCTCCTCAGAAGAAGTCATCATCCTCAAAAATTCCCTGAAAATAAATACAAAAAGAAACGCATAAAAAGGAAAAAGAAAATACTGTACAAAATAAAAAAAAATTAACCTAAAAAATTAATCTAAAAACAAATCCGCGTCGCAACGGCGCCAAAATGATTTAAGATTTTTCTTAGTTTTCGTAGTAGTAATTAAGATTCGTTCTCTCAGACTTGCAAAGATTAAATTTAAAGGTTTAAAGAAAATAATAAACAAAGGCGAGAGTCACTAGGCCTAGGATTCCACCGAATTCATATCAATAGGTTCAATTTATTTATTCTCAACAATTAAAGCTCAATAAACAAAATAACGCCGACTCTTATTTTTACCAAGGTAGACTCTCAAAAGATTAATTGTATCCTTAAGCATAGATTATCTAAACAAAGCATAACCTAACTAATTGAATAACAACCAATTTAATCAAATCATAATTCTATTTTAATTAGTGCAAAAGTCAAATAAAGAATTATTTAAAATTACCCACATATGAAATTCGGCTTCCTCCGTCGACCCAATGTAGGGGTTTAGCTACTCATATTGTAGACACTCTCAAAATATTTTTTTATAGCTCAAATGGTGCTTACAATGAAGAAAAGATGAGAAAATACAATAAATCGGGAATTTGCAACGGTTAATGGCCGCTACAAACTACCGTTACAGCTTAAGCTTCTGTTACAGAACAACTATATTTGGAAACTGTCGTATACAAACGGTCGCTAAGATATGAACATGCGACCGTTCATAAACGACAGTCCAGAAATGCCGTCTGTGTTCTTCTTCTTCCTCTTCTCTGCAGCAGCAGAGAAGTTGCTCTGCCACTCTTTATTCTTCTCCCAACTCTCGATATCCCTTCTAATAACCTCCAGAATCCTTTATAAACCCATCGATTACCCGAGAATCTCACGGAATTAAATCCAAAATCTTCATGCAGTTATGATAATTTTCTCGGGAATATTTTCTTTATTCTCTGCGAAGCCACAAGATTTCCACTCCTCTTCACGCGTCTCCGGTGATGATGTACTTCAAAACACGTTGATTTCTTTCCCTGGATTGAGTCAATCTCTTGTTTATTCACACTCCAACTTCGGGAAATATACTGGAAAACATATGAGTACACGTGATACTTCTTATCTGTTCGATCTTCCGCACGTCTTTGGGTTGTCAAAATCTTCTCAATCAATGAAGAATCGGATAATATATTCTTTTTCACAACTCACGTATCTTCCAAATACACACAGCAACAGAATCCTGAAAAAAATAAATACTTGCCATGTTTATCTTCCAAACGATAGAATATCCTTCCTCTTTTGATTTCAATGCAATTACCACCCCTGTTTGGTAGTATCAGATTATTACCAAACCAAATCCACGAGAAGATTACATAAAATCACGTCCAAAATCCTCACTGCAGTTCTCGGTTCTTCACAAGTATTTTCCCGCCAAAAATGGTTCTTGCTGTTCCTTGAATTCCCGATTATCTAGCCAAATTCGATCGAAACGATGACCCATACCAGACCTGTTTAGGTACCAGGAACAAACCCATTTGATTTCGACCCATTGAATCTCGTTTGAACACCTCCAAAAGCTAAACCCTAAATCTGCCACCATTTTTCCCGCCAAAAATTGAAATTCAAAAGATTGAAGATGACTGCCCCTTATCCAATCCGGAGTGCGAATAGCAATTAGGGTTCCCCTTAGTAATTGGTTGCCCCTTATCCAAAACTGAGAGTCCGAATAACATGTGTCCTTCGGGGTACAAAACCACTTTTCGAGCAACTTTCTCCATAAGAGCTTATTTGACAAAAACACCTACAAACAAGTTTATTAGTGATAAAATGAGGCCCAGCTAATGTATTTATGGGTGAAAATGCGTCGCACTTTCGTGCTCATCAACAGGGAGGAGTGGTGACTACGGGCATAAATCTTGACAGGGATGAGTGGTGGCTACATCCATGGATCTTGGAAGGGAGGAGTGATGGTGGCTACGGCCACGGATCTTGGCAGGGAGGAGTGATGGTGGTTACGGCCGTGGATATTGGCAGGGAGGAGCATCTACGAGCACCTACCTTGGATAACCACAGCCATGAACATTCTTTTTTTTCCCCTCTTTATTTTCGGTGAAGCAGCTTCTCTCTAATTTCATGCGTGCGTAAGCTCTCCTATTGTTGTTGCGATGTACGAATTCGGAATTACGCCATGGTCTTTGCTTTCATGATCTCTGCAGTGCCTTTACGGGACTCCACCGATATTGAGATTTGTTGTCGACTATCTCTATTAAAACAACGACTATGCGAATCTTCCCTTTATCACTTCGGGTGTGGACCCTGGTGACATTAATATCAGTGATAACTTTGAGGCGTTTCCGGCTTGCTCCATATAACACTTATGGTGTTGCAGAAAAGGTGGTTGTTCCATCCGGATCTCGAGAGAAGCCATTGTGCCCCTCTAAGTAGTAGTCACGTCTTCTTGTATCTCCACGAGGCTTTCTGGTCCTTTTGTCTGGGAGATTTACTGGTGCTCGGCTATCCAAGGCATTCCTAGTAGCATATTGCTTGAAAAATAATTTTGTGAAGCTTCTTAACAAACGGAACACCAGAATTGAAATTGGTTGTTGAACATTGATTGAGTTTAATGATTGAATTATATTTAAGATCCACCCTTTTTAAATTGAGAAAACTGGAATAAAAATTGAGAAGTGAATTTACAACCGAGAGATTAATCTCCCACACTAGTACTTGATTGTTTTGGATTAAAAACCGATTCTGCGGTTTTTGGTAAATTTGGGTGTGTTGATGAGAAACGAATTCAAACCCTAAAAAAATGCACTGCACGGGAGTACTTTTAGATTCGAGAGATCAATCTATAAGACTCTGTCCTAAACCAAGAAATGGTCATTCCAGATTCAATTCGGTCACAAGGTGAAGGAGAAGGGTTGATCTTAGGGAGGGAAGCGAAGAAGGTGTTTGAGATCAGAATATTGAATTATGAAGGTGTGGCTGTTTTATGACTTGTATCAGAATATGGTTTCTAGATACTTGTGTTGATAATACTTGTGTTCTTTGATGAAATAGGTTGAAATCCTATTTATACAAGTCATTGAGCGCACCCCTGATCTCGTAGGAAGTGGAGGCAGTTAAGTAGTGGAGAAGTGGGGTTGTATAAAAAGTGGTGATCACCACGTTTCCATTACGAGAGAAAACTGGGCACACTTTCACCCACTACTCCCATTGCTATTAACCGTCCATCTTTTCCTGACACTTTCTCGTAATGGGCGCATTGCACGCCGCACGCTGTAAACCGCCAGACCAATTCCCCAGTGAGCATCCCCTAGTTTGTGACACGTTTGATATCTCGAGTAAATGGGTGAAGTCGTGAGACTCGCAGCCAAAAGCAGCACATAGTGCTTTTAGGTCAAATAATAAAATTATTTGCGAAATTGATATTTATAAAACATCGCTTTTAAACAAGCAGCTGAAAATAATCGATATGCAGGAAACATCGTTGTTTTACAGTTCGTTCAAATTAGTCGCGAATTGAACGTCTTAAAAGGATAGCATGACCGGCCACCTTTGGGCAATCATTTGAGAACCCTATGGGTGAGCTACCACTTGGTCGATCGCTCCCTGTGGAGGAGGGGTGGCCGATGATCACAGCGTTACCCTGTTGGCATCCTAAAATAAATCTAAACCATCCAACTAGGCTAGCGAAGTTGGATGGACGAGATGATTTGCGGCAGTTGTGTACTACCATTGGATTATGCAAGCAGCGCGACCAGCCTCTTTTGGATGATCGTTCGAAGGCCATATGAGCAAGCCATGGCTTAGCCGATCGCTCTTCATGGAAGAGGGGTGGCCGGTGATCACAGTGCCACGCGTTGTCCATCTAGAATCCAATCTAAGCTGTTCGACCAAGCTAGCGAAGATCGATGGACACGATCGATTTGCGGCAGTTGCATAACGCCGCTGACTTAATTTTAGGGTTTTAAAGATCGCGCGATCACCCTTCTTTGCGCGAGCGATTCAATACGCTTCTGGTTTTCCGTGGGCAAGTCGATTGACCAAGAATGTAGTTAGGTCGCCGGTGAACACGTCGGTACCCTTTTGATCATTCGAGGGAAGATCTAGGCCGTCCAACTAGGCTAGCTAAGTTTGGCGGTCGTGATGTTTTTGAGACAGTTTTTGCCGGTCTTAGCTCGTTTGAGCTCATCTTTCAACAAGCGCGATTACCCATGTTAGGGTTAGCGTTCAAAGGCGCTAACGAGTGTGCTAGATGGAATCGATCGGTCGGGATGTTAGTGGTCCCGTCGGTGGTCATCATGATGATCGCCTAGTTCCGCTAGGAGTAGGATAGGCCTTTTGAATTGTGTGGCCAAATCTTGTGGTTGGGATCGTTTTTTAAGACTGATATGAACAGTCTAGATTTTCCTTAAGGAATTTAAACGCTTTCTATCGCGCTAACTTTTAATTAAAAAGTGTGTATACACGCTCGATCTCTTTATCATAGAGTGGTGTAGCCTACGTGAGTGTTTTCATGCGAGTCTCAATACTAACATTTCGGGAGATTCATGGTACTCCGCTACGAGTGAACATTAATCGTCATGTCATGCCAATATTGAGAGTTCGGCTGGGAACGTAGCATAGGAAAATACTAGGCGGGTTATGCATTAGTGAATAATGCCGGTGGAGAATAAAATTCATAGAATATTTGGGATCATTGCGATATGCACCATTACGAGTGAATTTTATATATCCAAATATATTGAATTACTCAATACATATGTAAGTAAAGAGGCTTGGGCACTCATCACTTTTAAATGGCTCAATCTTCTTTGCGAGTGATGGCGCATTAAATACAGGGTTTTACAATTTTGGCCCTGAACTAAAAACCACCATCAACACTAGTTTGAGTGAATCTTATATCAGAAGAGAAGATTCTCAATCATAAACAAACTAGGTGCAATCAAAGTTCAACAACCGTTAGTCAATCAAATCAATCGAAAACTAATAATAAACCGCAATTATCTAGTTTCCCACCAACGGTACTAATAGAGCTTCTCAATCCCAAAGAAGTCTTTAAACCGAGTGTCCGTAAGAGATTTCGCTAATTAGGTTACTTTCCTCTCGAATAGGCGGCTCCACCCGTAACAACACAATTAGGTAGTTTTGTTGGCTGCGAGGATTAGTTTGCTCGAAATGCAAACTTTGATATTTATAGACCAAGGAAGTTTGGACACCAAGGAATTTCCAAAACCGAAAATATTCTCAAGATATGTAATATATTTCCAAATTCGGTTTCCATAATTCCTGGAAATGTTTTGTCCAAATAATGACCGAAAATCTCTTAGAAAATCTCCAACTAGTAAATGCACATTAATAATTTTCATTTTCCAAAATAAAATTAAAAACCTTAATTAAAAGATTCTCAATTTATTTTCGATCCGGGATTTTCCTTTAGCTATTAAGAATATCTTTGAACAATAAAAGATAAGCGTTACTGCACATGTTCAAAGTATGTTGACATCTTAACTTAGTAAATCATCTTTCATATTTACTATGTTGGAATCGATTTGCCACACTTCCAAACAAGTTTATAATTGGTTCATCTGACTTCCAAGAACTATGTGATTGATTATCCTATCAAATCACCAAACATGGGTTTCACGGTTCTACCAAAACAAGTTTCAGTTCTACCTCCATGTGGGTACTGGAATTAGTCACACTAGCTTTCCAAAATTCGGTTGACTAGGTACTAGGATCGGTTCCCACATATATATGGTATCTAACTTGTATTTGTTGCACATGTCCATAGGATCGGTTCCCAATATCTAAAAACGTATTGCACATGTTCATAGGATTGGTTCCCAATATCTAGAAACTTGCTACACCTCTTACAAGGATCGATTCCCCTCTTGTGATCGGT
Organism: Papaver armeniacum; assembly: GCA_023531295.1. NCBI lineage: Eukaryota > Viridiplantae > Streptophyta > Magnoliopsida > Ranunculales > Papaveraceae > Papaver > Papaver armeniacum. Next base: position 295,851 of record JAJJWW010001481.1, on the reverse strand, counting down.
TGCGCTTACTAGCATCGGTTCCCCTTTTCCTAGAGTTGGTCATACCAATTACAACAAATCGATCATACCATCTCAGGTGATTACTTAAGATCGGTTTCACTAATAAAAGTCATACTAATACAAAAGTCGCCTTGTGAATAGTTTTACCAAGAACATAAACAAGTCATGAGCGGTTATACTAATCACACATATTGGTAGTTCAAAATATATGCAATGAATAACAATACCAATAAGCCTAGCGATTTCCCTTTCGATTCACAAAACAAGTTCATGAATTTACTTTCTTTAAACGATTGTAAAACATTGTTTCCTAGGATGAAATCTTCACCTCATACCAATACATAATCACAATAAAATTCAAACGATTATGTCGATGTCTTATATCTGAAGTTCAAAAGATAAGCGTTATACTCCGTATTGTATTCCTTAATACTACGTCTAACTAGAGTATAATCATTCATAGCTTCGCAGTTTTGTTTTCAATATGCACGACTTGAAAGATACGTTAGGGAATGAAACAGTTCAAGTCAAATATTACTAACCTCAAGTGGAAGGATGATGTCGTCGTTGTAGCTCCTTACTTCTTCACTTCTTCAAGTCTTCACGTAATACTTGTAATGTCTCATATCCTAATATTTCAAGCTAACCTATACGAAGTTGACTCTAGTACATAATCAAGCGACTCTTTAAATGAGTTTTGGTTCACTAAAATATGACAACCAAACTTGACATACCAACGCTTGGTGGGTTCAACCGAGCTATGCTCTAACAGCTAGAGTTATGACTCGAAGGGAACTCCAGAATGTCTGTCACTACACTTGCTTTCTATCCTCAATAGAACCAAAAATATTGAGGAATCTCTCAGTGATCCTGCTTGGGTTAGCTCAATGCATGAGGAACTTAACCAATTCGAGAGACAAGGAGTATGGGAGCGAGTTCCTAAACCGGGAGGTGTAAATATTGTCGGAACAAAATGGATTTTCAAGAACAAATCAGACTAATTGGGAACAATTGTCCGAAACAAAGCCAGACTCGTTGCCAAAGGATATTCGCAAATTTAAGGTATTGACTTTGATGAAATGTTTGCTCCTGTTTCTCCTTTGGAATCAATAAGACTTTTTACTTACTTATGCATGTAATCTTAAGATAAAACTTTTTCAAATGGATATTAAATCTGCATTTCTTAATGGGGATTTAAAAGAAAAAGTTTTTGTTGCTCAACCCAAAGGATTTGAAGATCCATTATTTCCAGATCATGTCCTTAAACTCAAAAAGGCACTATATGGCCTAAAGCAAGCTCCGAGAGCTTGGTATGATAAGTTAACATCCTTTTTACTTCAAAAAGGGTTTTCTAGAGGTGGTCTGATAAGACACTTTTCACCAAATGGAATGTAAAGAATGTTCTTGTAGCACAAATTTATGTAGATGATATCATCTATGGATCCACTTCAAAATCTCTAACAGATGAATTCCTAAATCTTATGAGTGGCGAATTAGAAATGTAATGTTGGAGAATTATCATATTTTCTTGGTTTGCAAATACAACAACAAAAGGAAAATATGTTTCTTTCCCAAGAAAAATATGCAAGAAATTTGGTTGAAAAATTTGAGCTAAGAGGTGCAACACCTATGGCAACACCAATGCCAACTACTGGAAAACTTCAGTCAAGTCCAGGAGAAAAATCGGCTGATCAAAAATTATATCGATCCATGATAGGGATCTTGTTATACTTAACTGCAACAAGACCGGACATTGCCTTCAGTGTGGGATGTTGTGCTAGATTTCAAGCAAACCCTAAAGAATCACATCTAAAAACTGTAAAACGAATCATAAGATACGTTAATGGTACTCTAGATTATGGTTTCATACTCTATGGATACGAACAAAAGTCTTGTTGCCTATTCAGATGCTGATTGGGCAGGGTGTGTAGAAGATCGGAAAAGCACCTATCGTGGTTTTTTCTATGTTGGTCAAAACCTAGTAGCCTGGCATAGCAAGAAACATAACTCACAGTCCTTATCAACCTGTGAAGCAGAATACATTGCTGCTGGTACATGCTGTACCCAACTTCTATGGATGAAGCAAACACTCAATGACTATGGCATAAACATTCCAACTATGAGCATTCTTTGTGATAACTCAAGTGCTATTCGTCTAACAGAAAACCCTGTGGATCATTCTCGTACTAAACACATAGATATTAGATACCACTTTATTCGAGAATTGTATGAGAATGGAATTATCAAACTAGAATATGTTCCCTCTGAACGTCAACTAGTTGATATTCTCACTAAGCCATTAGATAGGGAAACCTTTGAAAATCTAAGAAAGTTTATTGGAATTGTTAAGGTACATTAGTACCTTATGATTCAGTTTTTTAACTTTTGCTATTGGCATGCATTAGTTAAAACCGATTCAACCTTTCTCTGGTAAAGGTTTCTCTTTGTTGTTGTTCTTTTGTTCTTGCGAGAGGATGACAACATAATGGGGGAGAGTTCTAACTTGAACTTGCGCTTAATGATATATCTTTCTGGGGAGAAGAGGATGCGGAATATGAGGTAACAAATTTGTTAGTTAATCATTTTCCTGTTTAAGAAAAGCATGATTTTATTGCATATATTTTACTTTTGCTTAACAAAATTCGGTACAATTGATGTTTATTCCATTATGTGTGTATGGATGTGTGTGCGTGTGTGATTCAATTGTTTCCAGTTAAGAAAAACTGGTTTGATATCTTTCTTTATTGTTTGGTATCAATAGTTTTTGGCTTAAAGAAATTTTGGTGCAATTGTTGTGCTTTAATGTCTATGTTTGTTTCAATTGCTTCCGGTTAAGAGAAATAATTGTGAAAGTCAATTTATTTGGTTTGTATGTATTGTTTATGGCTTAACAAAATATGGGATCATTTGTTTAGTCCAATTCGATTCCGGATAAGAGAAACTAAGTTAATTTTGATCTTAGTTAGACTTATCAAAGTAAAGGATTCGGTTATTCAAGTCTAATCGAATGCCTTGACAAGAAATACTAGTCAACTAACCTAGTACTTGTCTTGTCTAAAGTGTAATGTCTAAGTTATTGTCTGAATAATTAGAGCCTGATGAGAAAAATAAAGTTAATTCTGATCTTTATTTTGGTCTTATCGAAATAAGCGAAGCAAGGGAACTAAGTTTCTTAGTCAATTTGTTAAACTATTAGGGAAAATTGCTTCGGGAAATTATTTCCTTGATAACATATTAAAACCAAATTACTTGTAGTTTCGGTTTTGATATTGGTTATCTAAAATGGTATGTGAAACCTTCATGCTTAACTCTTATAGGTTGTACAATTCTTTTAGATTTGTAAGATCCTTTCGGTTTGACCTTTATTTGCTCGAACCTTTGTCATTTTGTGACAAAAAGGGGAGAAATATATGGAGTAAACAAGTGATTTGTAATCACTAAGGAAAGGACAATTGTGCTTAAACGTTATATCAAACGAAAGAGTAAAGCATTGACTAAGGGGGAACAACATATCATATTGCTATTGTAGTTATCTTGACTACAAAAGGGGAATAACAAAGATGTTCGGATTGAAAATCTACCTATCTTGCATTTAGGGGGAGTATTAGCTTTGTTATTCAAATGTCAACAACGGCATTTATGGATTGAATATATGCAGGGTATGGTGTTGTTGAAACATAGAATCAAGCGTATGTGTAATGAATTCTTGTAATTTGTTTATCCATATGTATTAAGAGTTTTGTCACTAAAATTGACAAAGGGGGAGATTGTTAGAGCATAGCTCGATTGAACCCACCAAGCGTTGGTATGTCAAGTTTGGTTGTCATATTTTAGTGAACCAAAACTCATTTAAAAAGTCGCTTTATTATGTACTAGAGTCAACTTCGTATAGGTTAGCTTGAAAGTATTAGGATATGAGACATTTCAAGTATTACGTGAAGACTTGAAGAAGTGAAGAAGTAAGGAGCTACAAAGACGACATCATCCTTCCACTTGAGGTTAGTAATATTTTGACTTGAATTGTTTCATTCCTAACGTATCTTTCAAGTCGTGCTATATTGAAAACATAAGCGTGAAGTTGTGAATGATTATACTCTAGTAGTGAGACAGATCACATGATCATACTGTTAAGGAATTAGAATACAAAGTATAACGTTTATCTTTTGAACTTCGTATATAAGACATCGACATAATCGTATGAATGCTATTGTGATTATGTGTATGGGTATAGGTAAAGATTTCATCCTAGGAAACAATGATTACATTTGTTTAAAGGAAGTACATTCATGAACTTGTTTTATGAATCGAAAGGGAAATCGCTAGGCTTATTAGTATTGTTATTCATTGCATATCTTTGGATTGCCAATATATGTGAGTTAGTAGAACCGATCATAACTTGTTTTGTATCTTGGTAAACTAGTCACAATGCCTGACTTATGCGTTGGTATGACTTTTATTAGTGTAAAAGTAATCACCTAAGATGGTATGATCGATATTTGAAATTGGTGTAACCTTAACTAGTAATTGGTATGACCAATCACAAAAGAGTTGTGTAATCGATCCTTGTAATTGGCGTAACCGGTCCTAGTAACTGGTGTAACCGATCCTAGTGACTTGTGTAACCGATCACAAGTGATACCATGAGAATATGGTAACCAGTCCTGGTAATTGACGTAACCGATCCTGGTAACTGATGTAACCGGTCCCAGCAACCATATTAAGGTAGAAACGATCTTTGTGTTTGGTAGAACCGTAAACCCATGATTAGTGTATCGATATTTGATCAGTTACATAGTTGTTCTTGGAATACAGATGAACTAATTCTAAACTTGTTTGGAAGTGCGGTATAATCGATTCCAAGATTGTAAATATGAAAGAGGATTTACAAAGAAAAGATATCGACATACTTTGAACATGATCAGTAACTCTTATCTTTTATTGTTCAAAGATATTCCTTAATTACTCAAGGAGATCCCGGACCGAAATAAACTAAGAATATTTTAATTAAGGTTGTTAGTTTTATATGCTTTTAATTACCAGCAATTAAATGCATATCTCTGGAAAATAAAAATTGGTAATGTGCATTTACTAATTGGAGATTTCTAGTGAGATTTCGGAATTATTGGACAAAGCATTTCGGGAATTATGAAAACCGATTTGGGCATTTATTGCACATATTACGAATAATTGGGTTTTGGAAATTCCTTGGTGTCCAAACATCCTTGGTCTATAAATACCCAAGTTTGCATTTAGAGCAAACCATCCTAAGAGCCAGGCAAAATTCATCTTTTTGTTGTTTCTGGTGGAGCCGTCTATTCGGAGAGGAAAGTACCCTAATTAGGCGAAATCTCTTACAACCGCTCGTTTAAAGACTTATGTGGGATCAAGAAGCGATCTACGAGTACCGTTGGCGGGAAACTGGATAATTGTAGTTTATTTTAGTTTTCGATTGATTTGATTTACTAAAGGTTGTTGAATGATGAGTGCCAAATATTGCATATTTATACATCTATTTATTGGCATTTTAACTATCTTTTGTGCTCGTAATCCGGATATTATCCCATTATGTATTTTATTTGTTTTCAAGAATAAATATTTGTATTAATTAATTTTGTGTTTTTAGGTAATAAATAAAGCTCGGAGAATATGAGGACCAAAGGAACAAAGAATTGGAGATGAGCGTCTATGGAGCAGAAAGGCAAAGCCCGCGCGCGCATTAGTTGCAACCCAACAAGTAGCAACTCATTTACAAGACATGGGCTAGAGCTACCCATGACCCGGATCCGAACCCGCTCATCCCGAGCCGTTGAGATCGCGTCTAGCTACATCCTACGGTCGCTCCTTCGCTCACATCAGTTCTCGCTGCTCCCACTCAACACTAAAAGCCGCATATCGTCCCGAGCCGTTCAGATCTTCCTCGGCTAAATCCGGCGCTCGCTGCAGCTTCCCCATCAAACATCGATGCGCCGCCTCACAACGAAACCTCCTAACCCTATACCCTATCGAGAGAACTCATTTCCCATTCCATCTTCTCTTTCTTCTCCGACCAACTCCTCACAAAAACCCATTCCCCTCTCCCCAGACCATACCGCTGCGAGTTGCCACCTTCATCACCTTCCTCCATCACCACCATCTCTTGTCGGCAATCGCCGCCTCAACAACTCGTCCACCACCTAGTTCTAGCCATCTTTACCCGTAGCTTCTTCTAACTTAGAGGCTAGGGTTGAGATAACTAGTATTAGGGTTTCTCTAACATCAACATCAAAAGAGTTGCGAGCCCGAATAGACAAGAGAGGAGTACGATTCAAGCAAGTATGGGCGAGAGGGTATGACTTTAATTCTTTGTTTTGAGAATTAGGGTTTGGGGAATTCTGTGCATGTATAAATAGAAGAGGTAGAGGATGTTTTTGGGTATGCCTGGGCTAGCCAGAGCACCACTGTAGATTAACTTGTGTTGTATTTGTGTTTATAATGTTTTAATTTTATTTACCAGGGTGTTTGATGAAACCCCTGATTTTCATGTTAAAGCATCTCTACATTAGGTTTTATCCTTGCTGTGTAATATTGTGTAGGATTATTAGTTAACTGATGAAACTAACAAGCCTGTGATGAGCTGTACTGTAAGAAGACAGCTCATACTAGGGGATTGTTAGCAAAACTCAGTTAATAAACATCTCATTTAGACTTTCATGGAAAGCTCAAGAATATAGCCTCAATTAGGTTGCCTGAACATGGGATTAGTGGTGGATTCACCACCCTGGTGCCTTCTACCTGTCACTGCCTTAGTTTAGAGTCACAAAACAGTTCAGTCGCATCGACACCCAACCTTATTTGTGTTACAAAATCACCTGAATTCAGTTTAGGAAGCCATTAGATCATCTTAAGCACCACGAGTCTCTGTGGTTCGACCCGTATTTGCCGTGTGCTACATTGAAGACACCGTGCACTTGCGGTATAATTCGTAGGCTAAAATAACCCCATTCCAAGGCCTACCAAGTTTTTGGCGCCGCTGCCGGGGACTTGGCGTGTGATGAGTCGATTTTTGGCCTGCCTTTACTGAGTTTCATTTCACCTTGTACATATTCACTTTAAATTTTTGCTTTTAGTCCTGTTTTTAGTATAACTTAGCCCTGCATTAGTGTAACTTGACCTGTCACTTTTCTGTTTTTCTACACCTTTTATATTTCAGCATCATATCAAGCTGCATTGTAACAGTTGTGTCATATCAAGCTGTGTCACTTTGCTGCCTTGCTTAGCTCATCACAGTTGTGTCATATCAAGCTGCATTGTTGGAAATCTGTTAGCTTAATTCATAGATCTCAAACATCATCACCCTGTCTTGTTATTTGCTTGAGAATTGCATACTTCAGAGAACTGAAAATCTTTGTTGAGCCAGCAGGTACATGTGCTGCAGAAACTGAGCAAAACCAAAAGAGGATAAGAGCAGAGCAACATAGCCATGTGGCTATAACCGCTGCCCTGTCACATTTGCACATGAGCTGTAAACTTGAGGTTAGCCTTGTATTACCTTATGAATAAGCTGTGAAGTGTGCAAATCCATCTCAACCACCTAGTGCAGTATTTTTGACTCTGTGTGCATAATAACCAGTTCTTGACTCTCATAAACATGATGCTGTGGTGATTGATCTCGCCTTGTATGATCACTAATTCCCCTGTATGAATTTTTCACATGCTCTTTGATCAACGCCTCACTACTTTGCGCACTGACATTGATGCTTACTTGTCTTTGAGCATTTTTGATTGCAAGCCATTACTCCCTGGTTGTATACATAACTTGCATGTGGCCAAACTGTAATATCTGCTGAACCTGTATTGCCTTGCATGATAGAGTAGCCACCATGCTAGGTAACCACCCCTAATTGGCTGTGAACTAATTGCTTGCACACCTCTGTGACACTTGAGTGAATCTGTGATGACTTGAGCACCTCATACAATTTTTGTGATTTTCATGTGCACTTGCTTGTCTGCCCTGTGCTGTGTGCAAACCCTGAGTTACTTTTATTGCACAAGTATGCTGAGCTCTGCCCTGTAACCTTTGTGCATACTCTGAACTGAGAGTGACACGATCTGTGCATAAGCCATCCTGTGCTGTGCTGTTTGTGTAAGTGTGCTGTGCAATCTAGGCCTCTACAAGGCCTGTGCTGTGAATCCTTGGCCTTCATCGCTCTGAGCTGAGCTCCAGCCCCTGCAGCTGTTGAGCCTCAGCTGCAACCTAGCTAACCAATTCAGCCTTTAGCCATAGTGACATCAAGCTGGGCAGGTTGTTGCAACCTTTGCCCATCTTGATCCGTTAAGCACCGCAAGCCCATTGAAACCCCTGTCAACCGGCTCTGCAAACATCAAACCGTGCATCACGGTGCAACTTGTTGTGTGATAGCCGCAACCCCGTGACTACTCAACCCTGTGAAGCTTTGCATACCCTGAGCTAGTACTAAATCGTACAACCCTGTGCCCCATTCACAAATTTTTGTCTTGCTAGTGCACCTGCCAATTCAAGCGATGCTTTGTCTTTTGTTCTCGTGAATTTGTCCTGTTACGTGCTTGGCCCGACCGATTGCATAAGATGCACCGCACTCGGGCTGTCTTTGTGAAGACCAAAGAACTACCAGCATTTTCAAGCATTACTTGTGCTTAGCTCTGTGAAATGATGTGTTAATTCTTGTATGAGTATGCTTAAATTGTCTTTGTGCATGAGCCGTGATTATCCTAATCGATGCCTAAGCGTCCCGTGCATAACTTGTGTTGCACATTACATCTTGAGCATAAACTGCCAACCTAGGCTGAGCTGAGTTGCAAAAAGTGCCTTGCTCTGTGCAAACCAGTTCTTTAATCATTTTTGTGAGCTAGTGTTTACCTGTGTTGATTTCACTAAGCTACCCTGTGCTGTGTCATTTCTTTTCTGTGAGTTTGCATTGCATTGCATTGCATTGCATTGCTATTTTCTGCAAAAAGCTGTGCTAATCTGTGCACAAGCTGAAACCCACACAGCTGGGCTGCACTCTAAACAGAAAGCACAACCACTAGAGCCCACAAAAACCTAAACTGTGCACTGGGCTGCATAAGCTGAAGCCCAAATACTGGGCTGTGCACCTGGGCTGTTAACCTTACACACAACCTGGGCTGAACATATCTGGAACCCACACTCAACCTGGGCTGTGCAGCTACACACTGCTGGGCTGCTCATAACCAAACTGCTGGGCTGGAGCCCACAGTTCCACTGGGCTAACTGAACCCAAACCCGGGCTCTGTAACATAACTGAGCCCACATTTCCACTGGGGTGTACATTCCCAACAAGCTGAAGCCCAAATAAACCAAATCCCAAATAAACCAAAACCCACTTAAACCAAATCTGAGCCCACTGACCACTAGGCTTCCCATAAACTGGGCTTTGCATCACGTGGGCTTAGCTTCCCTGTTTTGGAGACTTCATTGGTCATTCATGCTTTATGTGTGCTAGGCTATTTGAGTTGCTAGACCATGTCAGGATTTTGGTCTCGCATCCGGGGATGGAAACAAATCCATTAGAGAGCTTGCTTACGGGCATGCTTCACAGATGAAATCCCCACATACCATAGTGATTTTAGGGAATTTTATGAGCCTTCTCGGGGCCCCGACCTTGAATACTCATACCTAACCATCATGAGCACATGTATCGGTCACCACGGTGGGGAGTTGAACAATTTTATACTCCCAGACTCCTTGTTTATAATCACTAATGGAAACGCTCATGGAGAAAAATGCTAGGCTTGAACTGAATGCAATACATGACCATCCATATAGCAACATGTCTGAATTTCCCTTCTCTAGTGAACCTCATGCACAACCATACAGTGAATATCCATATGAGGAATGCATACCCACCAGTGAAGACTCTCCTTCAATAGAACAACTCACTATGATTCTTCAAAGGAACCTGATTGAGTTACAAAATGAAGATTGGAAAGAAGTTTATGATAGGATGTTTGTTATTCCCGATAATTTTGAAAATAGTGTTTCTAGTCCTACTCATGCAACTAACACTGAATATGAACCTAATCTAGAGGTAGATGAGTACACTAAAAATGCTACAATTTTGAATGGAGAGATGAATTTTGCTATGATGATGAATATGAAGAGCATGTGTATTTTGAAAATGTAGTGAAATCTTTTGGTTCAGAGACGTTAGGTGTCTCTTCTGTGAACCCTATGAATGATGCTTCTTCTAATATTCATACTTGTGCTGTTAATGAGGAACCTGTGCAACTGTCCTGTGAAAATGAGCATGTTTTACCACCTGTTTGTGACCTAGGAATAGCTGAATTGTCTGTTGACACAGATGATTCAATGCATGTGCCTGATTCCATGCCTAGGTTACAGCATGATATCTCTCCTGGTTATGTTATACATGAGAATGATGATGAGTATGACCTGGAGATTGATGAATTGTTCTATGCAGGTGAACATGATTTACCCTCTTCTGACTTTAGGAAAGTGTGTGATGGTGCAAATGATTTTATACATGAAAACAACTTAGATGTACCTAACCTCTCTCCCGAGTCACATATTAAAACTCCTCCACCAAACCTAGGTGTAGTTTGTCACGAAATTGCAAAACCAACTTTTCTAAAAATGCCTAACTTAGGCCTAGAGCTTTGTGATTCCCAAGTCCTCTTGGACTATTTTGCATCAAAGTATAACACTCTTAAGGAGCCACGGTTGGAATGTGTATGTCTTTTGTTCTTAACAAAACTCATTTTGAGTTAGACCTTTTGCATGATGTACCTTTAAAATTGCAAGATTTTGTGCTCTCAAACACACCTGTTAACAAGTTTAGGTTTGGGGAAGCTCATTCACACACACGTCTTACTTGCACTCTCATATTATATTTTTGTAAGACTGTTGATGTTTGTATATATTTTCTATTGTGTTGATCCTCAACTCTTTAGATTGTTAGTATATGGTGAATTTTCATTGTATATAATCCAGTAGGACTTGTTAAAATTTTCTTTTCTTGAATCGGTTGAGTCTTCTTGTGCATTTTTGTGCTAATCCGATATGATCTCCACCGAGAATGTTGGATTCTAGCCTTGACAAATGAAGCTCCAACCTTGCTTTCGCCGACATCCAGGTAATCTCTTCCCTTTTCTCTACTCGGCATAGTTCCCATGGTATGTGATTTTTAAATTTTTCTATCTGTCTACACATTGAGGACAATGTTTGATTTAGGTTTGGGGGTGCATTTGCATTTAAAGTTTTTAGTCTTTTTAATCTTTTATTTCCCAAAAAAAAAAAAAAAAAAAAAAAAAAAAAAACTCTTTTTGTAAAAACCACCAACTTTTAGAGATTTTAGAGTCACTAGCATGCTTCTAGCTATGTTTACATAGAGAGTCGACCGGAATAACAGAATTTGGAAATCTTGGAGAACACAATCGGGTTTCTTAGTTGATTAGAGCGTTAAAGTTAGATTTAACCATGCCGGAGAGCGAATTAGGTCTTTGTTTAGATATTCGGTAGTAGAATTGTGATCACCCATAGTGGAGACTACCCAATTTACATCAAGTGAGGCACCAACCTTCAATTTTTGCAACTTTCTAGAAAAGCTGTTAGAGTGTGTGTCACCGTACGTCAATTCCGGGTAGGAATGGTGAGCTACCCAACTTCGCACCAATTTCAGCACTACTTTTGATCTCTTGAGTGCTAGTTTTTGTCAATCATGAGGGTGACGTTTAAAGATGAAAACTTCTTCTAAATATCGATTTGCAGTTAGCATCACTCTCTCTCTCAATCAACAGACCCATAGAAACACATCATCGTCAGCAAACGGAGCATCATCAGAATATTGGAAGAAAAGTTGATATAGTCCAAGGTTACATACAACAAAAGAAAATAGGATGAGAATTAATGAAGTTTGTGAAAAATTGAGTTTTATTGTTTTAATGTAAGTTAAAAAAAAAAAAAAAAAATGTAATGTGTGTGTTTTATTATTATTATTTTCATTTCATGTACTTGAAAAAAAAAAAAAAAATAAAAAAAAATTCAAGTTTTGTAAAGTTCAAAGTTCATCATCGACTATTGAAGACCGAAGACCGAAGATTGAAGACGTTTCTATGGTTCCTATGAGAGATTGATGTTAATTGCCGATCGGGTGAGAAGTGAGTGAGTACTCCCACCCTTGCTAATGGTTGATTTCCTTTCTTTGAGATCATTAGAAAAAGATTCTTTTTGTCCACACTTTTGTGGAGTCTCCAGAAAATTATTTCGGAAGGTTATCCTTCTTACCTACAACGTGTGCGGGATTTCTCTCTTTATTCCTGCCCGCACACATGAGAGACTAAAAAGCGATCTTTTTGAGTGCAATTATCATAAAACCCTATTAGTGAGGCGAAGTCGAGGCTTATGATCACAATCGAATCCGAATTCTTTCATATGGTATGGTTACTTCTCGCTCAGCACTTAAGGATGAGAATGCGTTCTTTGGTAGTTTTAACTTCTTGTTACTAGCATGCGAAAACTCTATGTCCTCATAGTTTCTTGGATGCTTGAGACTCTTTACACTCTGAAGTTGGAGAAGGTTTTGTGGGTACACCTCTGGTAAACCCTCACGAGACTACAACTCGTCCACTAGGGACACCTAGGGGTTTAAAGGCTTAGTGCATACGCTAAATGCATTCGAGAGACCAGCGACAGTGGTATAGTTAGGATTTCTTAATTTCTGTTTCACTTGAGGACAAGTAAAATTCAGGTTTGGGGGTATTTGATGAGTGCCAAATATTGCATATTTATACATCTATTTATTGGCATTTTAACTATCTTTTGTGCTCAGAATCCAGATATTATCCCAGATTATGTATTTTATTTGTTTTCAAGAATAAATATTTGTATTAATTAATTTTGTGTTTTTAGGTAATAAATAAAGCTCGGAGAATATGAGGAGCCAAAGGAACAAAGAATTGGAGACGAGCGTCTATGGAGCAGAAAGGCAAAGCCCGCGCGCGCATCAGTTGCAACCCAACAAGTAGCAACTCATTTACAAGACATGGGCTAGAGCTACCCATGACCCGGATCCGAACCCGCTCATCCCGAGCCGTTGAGATCGCGTCTAGCTACATCCTACGGTCGCTCCTTCGCTCACATCAGTTCTCGCTGCTCCCGCTCAACACTAAAAGCCGCATATCGTCCTGAGCCGTTCAGATCTTCCTCAGCTAAATCCAGCGCTCGCTGCAGCTTCCCCATCAAACATCGATGCGCCCGCCTCACAACGAAACCTCCTAACCCTATACCCTATCGAGAGAACTCATTTCCCATTCCATCTTCTCTTTCTTCTCCGACCAACTCCTCTGCAAAACCCATTCCCCTCTCCCCGACCATACCTGCTGCAGTTGCCACCTTCATCACCTTCCTCCATCACCACCATCTCTTGTCAGCACAACAGCCGCCTCAACAACTCGTCCACCACCCTAGTTCTAGCCATATTTACCCGTAGCTTCTTCTAACTTAGAGGCTAGGGTTGAGATAACTAGTATTAGGGTTTCTCTAACATCAACATCAAAAGAGTTGCAGAGCCGAATAGACAAGAGAGGAGTACGATTCAAGCAGTATGGGCGAGAGGGTATGACTTTAATTCTTTGTTTTGAGAATTAGGGTTTGGGAATTACGTGCATGTATAAATAGAAGAGGTAGAGGATGTTTTTGGGTATGCACAGGCTGCTTGAGCACCACTTTGTAGATTAACTTGTGTTGTATTTGTGTTTATAATGTTTTAATTTTATTTACCCGGGTGTTTGATGAAACCCCGATTTTCATGTTAAAGCATCTCTACATTAGGTTTTATCCTTCTTTGTGTAATATTGTGTAGGATTATTAGTTAATCGATGAAACTAACAAGCACGTGATGAGTTTTGTCTTGTAAGAAGACGGCTCATACTAGAGATTGTTAGCAAAACTCGATTAATAAACATCTCATTTAGACTTTCATGGAAAGCTCAAGAATATAGCCTCAATTAGGTTGCACAGACATGGGATTAGTGGTGGATTCACCACCACAGTGCCTTCTACCCATCACTTTGCCTTAGTTTAGAGTCACAAAACAGTTCGATCGCATCGACACCCAACCTTATTTGTGTTACAAAATCACACTGAATTCAGTTTAGGAAGCCATTAGATCATCTTAAGCACCACGAGTCTCTGTGGTTCGACCCGTATTTGCCGTGTGCTACATTGAAGACACCGTGCACTTGCGGTATAATTCGTAGGCTAAAATAACCCCATTCCAAGGCCTACCATTGAACTTTGATTGCACGTAGTTTATTTATTCTTGAGAATCTTCTCTTCGATATAAGATTCACTCAAACTAGATCGAAGTGTCGCGGGATCTTTAGAACCTTTTTGTAGATCTAAAGGCGTCTTGTGATAATCCAACGTTATGAGACTCCGTTACGTGCATGATTGATCACAAGAGATTCAAGTGGTGTTGTGCAGGTGTTTATTGAAGATTAAAGAAGATTTGAAGACAAAGAAGATTTCTGATTTGGTTTTTATATCTTTGGGTGTGCACAAACCTTGATCGGTTGGGATCCAACTAGAATCAGATTTATTCAATTGATTAGTTGTGTAAGATCAGCATCACCTTATAGTTTCTTGTTTGATTCTATATTGATTGATTGCAAATCTAAACTTTGCTACTTCGGTAGTTGTTGGATAGATTGATCTGACCAGGCAAAGGAGTTTATTGGTTAAATAGAAGAGCCTTTGCTTATGACTTGAGATATCTTCATCTGAAAGAATCAAGAGAGTTGTTACAAAACAGATTTGTTGTTCCTTTACTGTTTGAAATACGGTCCAAAGGAATTGTTCTAGTGCGTGCACTTATTGAATGTCGGAAGCGCAGGGATACTGAAGAAACTAGGTGAACTATAGGTTTAGTTGCTTGGTCTCAACTATACGAAGTTTGTTAGATTTTGTATAGCGAGCTTAATTCTGAGAGTATTCAATTCTAGACTAGGTCCCGGGGTTTTTCTGCATTTGCGGTTTCCTCGTTAACAAAATCTTGATGTGTCTTTTACTTTTCTATTTCCACAATTATAATTAAAAGGAAAATACACAAACGTTAACTCCGTATTACTTGATGGTGATCTTATAGAGTTTGGTTAAGTCCAAACCTATTATCAAGTAATCACACTTTGATTGTTCTATTGTCTCGATCTCGTATCCATGAGATCATCACATAAAGTGTGAATACCGATTTGTTGTATTGTCTCGATTTTGTCCATAGACAATCACTTTCGGTAAGAGGACTTATAGGTGGATAAATTAAAGTTTGTGGTGTATTTGGGTAACCTCGTCTTTTCAACAAGTACTAGGTTAGTTAACTAGTATCTCTTGTCAAGGCATTCGATTAGACTTGAATAACCGAATCCTTTACTTTGATAAGTCTAACTAAGATCAGAATTAACTTAGTTTCTCTTATCCGGAATCGAATTTGTGATTGAATGTTATTTGATCAATCGCATAGTTCTTGAAAGTCAGATGAATCAATTCTAAACTTGTTTGGAAGTGTGGCAAATCGATTTCAAGGTTGTAAGTGTGAAAGAGAACTTACAAAGTTAAGATGTCGACATACTTTGAATACGTCTTTGTGAATGTTTATTATTTAATTGTTCAAAGTTATTCTTTAATAGCTAAGGGAAGAGAATACCGGGATCGAAACATAAATAAGTTAAGAATCTTTTAATTAAGGTTATTAACTTCATTTTAGGAAAATAAGAATTAGTAATGTGCATTTACTAATTAGAGATTTTCTGAGAGATTTCGATCATTATTTTTTGGACAGAGCATTTCCAGGAATTATGGAAACCGAATTTGTGCTTTAATGAATATCTTGAGAATATTTTCGGTTTTGGAAATTCCTTGGTGTCCAAACTTCCTTGTCTATAGATACTTGAAGTTTGCCCTTCTAGCAAACTAATCCTTCGTAACAGCAAACTACCTCTTGTTGTCTTGCTCTTGGTGAAACCGCCTATTCGGAGAGGAGAGTAACCTAACTAGGCAAAATCTCTTACTATTTGCTCAGTTTAAAGTCTTCTTTGGGATTGAGAAGCTCTATTAGTACCGTTGGTGGGAAACTAGATAATTGCGGTTTATCTTTTGTTTTCATTGATTTGATTGACTAACGGTGGTTGAACTTTGATTGCACCTAGTTTGTTTATGCTTGAGAATATTCTCTTCTTATATAAGATTTACTCAAACTAGTTCAGAGTTTCGACAGGGATCTTTAGACTGTTGTTAGCTTTAAAGACGATCTTGTGATAATCATTGTTAACAGACTTTGTTCTGTGCGTGATTGATCACAAGAGATTCAACTGATTGTGTGCAGGTGTTTATTGAAGATCTAAGAAGATTTGAAGACAAAGAAGATATTGAAGATTTCTGATTTGTGGGTTCATAATCTTTGGTGTGCACAATTCTTGTTTCGGTAAAAAGAGGATCCAATTAATAATCGATTTATCCTTGTGATAGATTGGATTGATCAATTGAGTAGATCGGCATCAACAAAATTCTTTGGATTAAGAGTGTTGTTGGCTTAATCTTAAACGATTACTTCGGTAATTGAACATAAGATATATCTAAGGACCTGACGAAGGAGTTTATGTTAAGATAAACAGAAGAGCCTTTGTCCGACTCATATCACTTGGTTGAAGAGAGTTGATACCAAACAGATTTGTTGTTCCTTTACTGTTTGGAATACGAACCAAAGGAATTGTTCCAAGTACGTGACTTAGGTCGGAGACGTGGGAATACAGACGGAACTAGGTGAACTATAGGTTTAGTTGCTTGGTCTCAACTATACGAAGTTAGGTGTTGTGTAGTGGATTAATCCCGAGTATTCAATTACGGACAAGGTTCCGGGGTTTTTCTCAGTATTTGCGGTTTCCTCGTTAACAAAATCTTCTTTGTGTCATTTACTTTATATTTCCATTATAATTGTTTTATTATAATTAAAGTAAATCACACAAAGGTTAATTCATATTTACTTGATAAGTGAATCCTATTGTGTTTGGTTAAGTCTGAACTTTTTTATCAAGTAACATACTTCGTTGTTGTATTGTCTCGATCTCGTATCCATAGACGATCATACGAAGTGTGAACCGATTAGTTGTATTGTCTCGACTCAGTCCATAGACAATCACTTTCGGAGAAAGGACTTATAGGTAGGAAAAGTTTTAGCTTGAGGTATAATTGGGTACCCTCGCCTTTTCAATTGGTATCGAGAGCGAGGCAAACACGAAAAGATCTAACAATGCGTGTTTGGTGCGATCCAACCTATAAGAATTGAATCTAGTGAATGATTCGATTAACGTAAAGCAAGACATCAAGAGTTTTGAATTAACACTTGATGATGGCATCTATGATTCAATATATGAAGAAATCATCTCTAGAGATTCTACGAGACAAGGTAATCTAGTTAATAATGTAGAAACCGATGGCGGCTGGGAAAATACGTCTACAAGAAGGGTTATATGAAATTTCCGATGATGGTGACTCAGATTTTGAACAAGAAGTAGAAGAGGATATCTCGAGAATACTCTAAACTGTTGGAACCTTTGAAAAATGAAAAGTTGAGATCTTGATTTCGTTGGTCTTTGATTCCTCTTTGTCGTGAGAACAAGAAATTGAAAAAGGTTTTTCAAGGTTATTATAATGGTTACCAAACCAGTGATTATCTTCTTAAATATCGTACAAACGATCTAAATTCTAAGAAATTAGAATGTGAAAATCTTCGAAGAGAACTGTTTTTGTCGGAAAAAAAATGTGGTGAATCGGAAGCATTGTTTAATTCTCGACAAGTACAGGGTCTTGAAGAAAAAGCCAGTGCTAGTCTCTCTCAAACAAAATTGTTAGAGAAAGAACGTGATGTTGCTCTTGAAAAAATTCACTTGTTGGAAGAGAAACTTGTTGAATCTGATGCAAGGATTAACTCTCAACAAAAGAGTTTTGAAGAGAAAGAAGGTGTATATCTCTCACGAGAAAAACGCCTTGAGGCTGATCTATCCGGTGCTCTTGATAAAATCAAGACATTGGAAGAAGAATATTTGGAACTGAAAAAATCCAATGAAAGCTCAAACAAGTTACCCTCAATGTTAGAAGCAAGTAGAAATCATCGTGATACACGAGGATTGGGCTATAAGGGAATAAATGCTTCAAATATTAGCAAAGAGGTAAAATTTGTTAAAGCTACAAATTCTTCTCAATTAGAGGCTTCCACTGATGACAAAGATGCTCATATTTCTTGTAAAGAAGAAAAGTCTGTCAAGCCTAACGAAGCATTCGTTTCAAGTTTTTCAAATCCCGGGAATTGGATTATAGGGTAATCCAATTCCTAGAATTGAATTCAAGAAATGGATTCCCTAGTAGAAGAAAATCTGTTTTGGTTGGGGTAATTGGATTGCCTTAATCCAAATCTATAATATTACTTAAATATCCTTGCCTCTAACAGCCAACTAAAATTCAAATTTAAAAGTTTAAGAATTCAAATTTCAAAACCGATATAGTATTCTTCCCAAATGTTATCAGGCAACCAAATGCAAAATTTCAAAAACAGTTGAAAAAATACCGCCCCGACAAGATCACAACAGACAAACCAAGAGGTGCCAATCATTTTTCCACAAAAAAAAACAACGATGTGCAGGTGTATTAGAGCACAAAAACAATTATCTAACTTACGTGTAAGATCAAGAACTACGATTCACGACTAAAAAGTAAACATGTATAACAAGAAACGCCCTTTTCGAATACTCTACTTGAGGATTCTATTCTTCACATAGTGAGCCCTCTTACTCTCTTCCATCCCGAAAAACATTTTGGTCTTTGTAGTCAATCAAGTATAATTGAAGCGAAGATCTATCACATCATCATCTGTTAGACCATCAATTTTTTGCAACTCCTCAAACAATTGTTTGTTGGTGTCCGATTCTTGGGTCAATGAACTACGAACCACTTGAAATGATGGAGAG
The DNA here is from genome assembly GCA_023531295.1 of Papaver armeniacum. Classification (NCBI taxonomy): domain Eukaryota; kingdom Viridiplantae; phylum Streptophyta; class Magnoliopsida; order Ranunculales; family Papaveraceae; genus Papaver; species Papaver armeniacum. Next base: position 276,840 of record JAJJWW010001481.1, on the reverse strand, counting down.
TTCACGATACAAACTTCTTTGAAAGAATTAGCCATCAAACTAAGACCATTTGAATCTCCATTTGGATTCACCCGATGCAATATCCAAAGAAGATGATCTAACCCTTTTCCTCCTCTTACCTTTGTCATTAACATTATTGGTTTCGTCCACTGATCCAGACTGGTTACTTTGTTCTTGTTCAGTTTCCTGTTCTTTTTCCTGTTCAGTTTCTTTCTCTCTTTCTTGTTCATCTTCCTTGTCTATCTCTTCCAACTCTTGACTAAAGATGCGACTCCTTTACCATTTGCTCTATCCTCAAAGAAATATTTCAACCAATGCGTCCAAATGAGGAAAAACTTTCCCATACACTCCCTTTATACTTGTATGAGGCTATAAAATCAACAAACAACAAAGTATTAAAGTGCAGGGTTTTGAAGACAGTATTCATCCAAATAATGGTGTAACAAAATACTTTCGGATAAAAAAAAAATTCTAAGGGACTTGACTGAACATACTCGTCATTCAGAGTTTTTTGTTATTGGAATGTATCGTTTGGTAGAAATGAGTACATCACTAACTCACCATATGACTCTTGCTACCAAAAAATAAACGACTACCAAAAAAATTATCTGCTAATTGTATCGAGGTCAGTGAGGGCTAAGCTTATGAAACAATGAAACAGATATTCATAGATGAGATTATGAATTATGAAACAGATATTCAATAACTGGTTAGAAAATTACCTTAGCCCATATATCAAATAAACTCTTCTCACAGACAAGATTATGGTTGACATAATCCCATTCAAAACCACTGCCAGCATTTAGCATTTCGTTGATTGCCATCGAGTGCTTCTTCAAAGTCTTGATTCTTGAATCGATGTTGGTAGTATTTAACCCAACGGTGGGTAGTTTCTCGTCTAATTTTTGTTCAATGACTTTCAAATAGCTTGGGATTTGAATCTGTGTCACTTTTCCACTTGCCATCAAGCGCAAGTTCCCGTCAATATATCAACCAATATGTCATCCTCGGCTGTACCCAATTCGATGAGGTGCCATTACTTTCTGTTACGACCATTTACAACATAAAAACATATTACAACAAAAGAAAAATCCAGATATATGTGATGTCAAATAAATCCTGTGTCAATCAAATTTCCTAAGCACAAAATGAATATACAATTCGCAGTCCTTCATCGCATTTAATTTCAGAAGTAGTTTAACATCAAATGGAACAAGGAATGCACAGATGAGGTTATGAATTATGAAACAATGTATACTTTTCATTTGTGTCAACTAAATCTCATTACTCAACAAAGCAGAAAACATCGTAACATTTAAGTAATCAACCTTGTTCTTGTAACAGTACAATACAAATGGAAGTGACAAAAAAAGTAAACTAATACAGGAAAAACGATGAAATCATTTTAACTAACTATGCGCCGACGTCTACGCGCAGTCCATCTTTCCCACATTTGATCAGCCAACTCCTTTCTCTGAACATCCCAATAATTCGAGGAATCAAAATATTCGATCATTCGACTTTCTTTAGGAGAAACCAAATTAATTGGACCATCTTCATATTCGTCTTCCGGTAAAAATTCATCCATAGGCATTTCTCTCCTAATGAGGTTATGGATCAAACAGAAAAGCCATGATAAAACGACAATGTATGTTCACGGGATACCATGAGGACCCCTAAGTATTGCCCATCTCATTTTCAACAATCCAAAAACCCTTTCAATCACATTCCTAGCCCTACAATGTTTCATATTGAATAGTTCTTCAGCTGTTCTGGGTTCTAGACGATCTCGCCCCCATTCCTTCAAATGATAACGTTGACCTCTAAAAGGAGCAAGAAATCCTCCACTATTTGGATAACCTATCGACAAGGTAATAGTAACCTAAACAAGTAATCACGTAAACAACCATCATTATCTAAATAAATAACACGAGAAACTCTCGCTAATCCATGATTCAAGTTTCAAACTTACCATGTGGAACTTTTAAGCCATTTTTTTGTAAATGGCTTCCTAAGAACACGAGAATCGGCAGTGATCCTTCCCGAGCCCGGGATACACATATATAACCTCCAAGTCTTGAGAACACACACCTAAGACATTGGTAGCAATTACGCTCTTCCTTGTACGATACCTAAGCATGCTGCGGTAGCAACATGGACACTAATATGTGTTCCATCTAATGCGCCTAGGCGAGTTCTAAAGGTAAACAAGGTGGTGTTAATAGTTCATTAGAGATAAGATAAACCAAGCGATAGTATTCATGACAGATAAGGTTAACAAGGTTTTAATAGTTCATTACAGATAATCTCGTACCTTAAAGCAGTTCCATCTCTGGTCAACAGAACTTGTAGCGACTGCTACCGGTTCTTTTAACAACTCTCCTTGAAGCCTAATAACTCCTTTCAACACCGTGTTCACATGTCTACTAATCGTATCTCCTGATCGCTTGAATTGAAAACCTACAACTCTATTCTTATGGTGATGTGCAATTACATATAAAAATATCGCCACCATTTCTTCAACATCACGATTGCCTACTATTTTCTAGCCAGCTAATGGTGCGCGACTTATGACAAAGAATTCTAAAAGTGCGTCTATCGAGACGAAGTTGGGATTTACATTTGGTGTCACTTTTGTATACCAAATCTTCCATCACCCACAATCGTACCATAGTTAATTCAAAACGGTCATTGGCTCTCAACACATCTTTGATGATGCAGGACATATGAATAGAAGTAAATGTAAAATAAAGTTCTTTGCATCCAACGTTGTTCGGATATTGTCGGTCATCATTTCATGTTTTCTTTTCTTTGACCAGACTAGAGGAGCCATACTGGAAGTGGGTCTGAATTCGAAAAGCATAAGAATAGAATGGTCAAGCATACATGACTATAGAGACACAGATAATAAAACTAAACGTCTTTGCCATTTATAACCTACTTGCTACTCTTTACACGAAAGATTATTCTGCCAAATTCTTAAGGACACGATAATTCATTGAAGTCCCATCATACCACTTGAAAAACACTTTGGATCTCAAAAACGAAACAGTAAACAATCATACAACCACAGGGTGACTCAATATATGCCTCAAGTCAAATCTCAAAAGTTTTTCAGGACAAAACAAGCATAATCTAAGTGATAATGGATTGTAAAATCATTCTCATTCAAGTAGCGCAGCACCGTCCTCAATGGAAAAATAAATTTGATAGTTTGAAGCAAAATAGTCTAAAGCAAATATCATGAGAAAAAATTTATGCTAGAACCACACAATGAAAGAAAAATGTGCAAAAACAAACCTCTAATTAGTCTCTGTGTAAGCTAAAGCCAATTGCGAAATGAACCACCACCAAAGATACAGTTTCTTCTTCCTCAACACCACCTGATCAAAACCAAAACAATGAAAGCCAAGTGCATGAGAAAAAGTCGATTTCATGACATACATAGAAATGTTTATAATACATTTTGGATTGTCATTCTCTACTTAGACTAGTTCACACTCCTTCGTCTCCCATGAGCTCTATGTAAAAGTTCGGTTCTAGTAATAGATGTCATGAGGCACTACCAAATCAATTGTTTAGAATATCTTGAGGCACAACCTAAAATGAATCAGTGATGAATTTTAAGTTTTGATTGTAAATCTTGATAATTGAATTTTCAGGAACATAAACAACAATAGAATCAACTCAATCAAAAATGCAACAAGTTACTCCTGAGAGTTACTCAATTGGCTCATTATTAATGGCTACCACACATGCATACATAGTTGGTTAACATTCCATGAAACCATAAGCTGAATAGTACAAACTAATCTATCGATTAATCAAAATCATAAAAATTTAATAAAAGGACCCAAAATCAATCAATTCATGAACATAATAAAAATCGAATAAAAGAAAAAGATGATGATGAATGATTCCTGATGATAAAAGGAGAAACAAACCTAGATCCCCAAATCCTACTAATATGATTGCAAAATATTGGTTCCCGTCGAAGAAGAAGATGAAGAAGAAGATGATGATGATGAATGATTAGCAGTAATCGATTAATCCTGGTTGATCTCCATCACTCTAGGTTTTCTTCCTTCCTCTCATTCTCTCTCTCGGTTTCGGAAACAGAAAATGAAAAATGAAAAATGTGAATTTAATTTGTTGGAAGGCTAATTTTGTCATTTCATATCAATTCCGTGTGTTTTGATGCGGGAATCGAATTCTATTCCATCGCTTTGTCATTGGAATTGAAAACAAGGAATGCAGGGGAATTGGATTCCCTCGGAATCTAATCCAGGTGTTATTTAGACTGTTCGGTTCGCGGAATTGGGGCCATTCCCTTGGAATCCGATTCCTGGGCGTCCAACAACCCGAAACGAACGCGCTGTAAGAATAGTGTTCAACCTGCAGTAATCAAAGAAGGCATTTCTGCTAATGTCAAGAAAGCAACAACGTTGAACAACAAGAAGAAGAAAACTCGTCGAGCTCCAATGCAAGAGGATCCACAAAAAGGTAACATCAAAACTCATACTTCGTATATTTATACTAAGCATTGTTATTATTATGGTAATAAAGGACACTTGCAATGGAGATGCAAAGTTCGTAAGATGCAAGATGCACTTTCTTTTGTATCATACGAATTGGCTAAGTTTTCTCCTCATAAGAAATCAGATCGTTATTGTCCTAAGTTTAGACAAAAGAATTATTATAATGATAGTTCAAATTTTGCATATCACTCGACAAGGTCATCTCATAAAATACCCAATTATAGAAAGAGAGATGACATTTCAAATGCAAAGACAAGATCTGATGTTCCAAATTGGAGAAAGGATGTTTCAGAAAGTATTCAAAAGGACAATCATCCTAATGATATGAAGGACAAAGCTGCTCCTACGAAACCCAACTCTAAATGGGTCCCGAAATCCTCCATAACCAAGAAGGGACCAAAAGTTAGTCACAAGAATGACTCTCAGCTGTTAATTGTTGATGACAATAATTACAAGAGTTTTCTTGAAAGACTAAAGAGAGACATCATGTCTGAATTCTCTTGTACTAGTGAGAGTTGTGATAATGACACTCTTCATCACACGTCAAAAAGGAAAAACAAGAGATGGAACAAGAGAAAACAAGAGGTCAAGCATGATGAATCTGTCTTAGTCACTCGTGACCAGAACAAGACAAGGATCAACTCAACACAACCTAGTTGTGTTGGAATGTGCATGCTCACCTTTGTGCTCAATCTTATGAAGGGTGAGGAAGCACATGAAATTGAGCACATGATATCTCGGTCATTATATGACTAATTAACATCTTTAGGAGATTTCTTTTCTTCTATACTCATACTTTGTCTATCTATATTTGAGGTTTTGATAGAAACGGTAATTGTGAGTTTATGATGTTGATATCTACTGATCATATATGTATCTCTTGTTTTACGGTTAAAATGAGCCAAAAATCACTGAATTCGGACATCGTATGCAAAAGTTATGTCAAAAACAGTTTAGTGTTGTGATCTGTCACAAGTAACACTTGGGGTACCGATCCTAGTGATAGGTGCAATATGGGGAACCGATCCTAGTGAGAGGTCCCCATATGAAGAATTGTAAAACTGTTTTGCCCATAACTTCTTCGTCCGAACTCGGAATGACCTCTTTCTTTTTGCGTTGGTTTCGTAATTCAATTTCCTACAAGTTTCAGGTAATTGCAATATTTTATTTCATGTTGAATATTTATGGAGTATTGCAAATTGATTTATGAGATGTATGTTTTCGGTTTTCATGACCTTAATATTCGATCTCATAATGTTGTGAACCCTTGTGGTTTGGGTGACTTTTTGATTTAGCAGGATTAAGTTCTAGCCCATGTTGGTAGGCTTTATCAAAGAATCATGAGGGGTTCTGGTAGAAACAATATGTGAAAAAGTCACAATATTTTGAATTGGTTTTGGTTTAGCATAAAAGCATATGTGTTTCGACGGTTTTCAACTTTTGCTTGCAATTGTTAAAACCGATTTTCAACCTTGCTCTGGTAAAGGTTGGTTGTTGTTATTCTTTTGTTTTTGCATAAGGATGACAACATGATGATATTTCGATATCAATTCTCCCTGGACGAAGATGCAATCATATTGGAGAAGTGGATGCGAAATTTGAGGTAACAATCTTGTTAGTTAATTGTTTTCCTGTTTAAGAAAAGCATGAGTTTATTTCATATATATTTATTGCTTTTGCTTAACAAAATTTCGGTACAATTGATGTTTATTCCATTATGTGTGTATGGATGTATGTGTGATTAAATTGGTTCCGGTTAAGAAAAACTATTTATCTTGCTTTATTGTGTGGTATCAATTGTTTAGGCTTACAAAATTTGGTGCTTTTAATGTCTATGTTGTTTTAGTTGCTTCCGGTTGAGGTGAATAATTATGCAAGTTGATTTATTTGGTTTGTATGAATTATTTATGGCTTAACGAAATAAAAGGTTTACGGGATGAGTTGTTTAGTCCAATTCGATTCCGGATAAGAGAAACCAAGTTAATTCTGATCTTAGTTAGACTTATCGAAGTGAGGTTTCGGTTATTCAAGTCTAATCGAATGCCTTAACAAGAAATGCTAGTTAGCTAACCTAGTACTTGTCTTGTTTAAAATTGAAAGGTCTAAGTTTATGGATAATTAGAACACGATGAGAAAAATAGAGTTATCTTTATTTTGGTCTTATCGAATTAAGCGATTGTTTTTGTACAATCGGTTTAGCAAAGGGACTAAGGTGCTTAGTTGATTTTTGGTTTGCTAAACTAAAACGGAAAAATTGTTTCGGACAATTGTTTCCTTGGTAACATATCAAAATAAAACTACTTGTAGTTTCGGTTTCTGATATTGGTTATCATAACAAGGTGTGTGGAACCCTCGTGCCTAACTCTACAGGTTGTAAGTCTATTTTGATATTTGTAAGATTCTTTTCGTGTTGTCCTTTATTTTTTCGTTTCTTTGTCATTTTGTGACAAAAAGGGGGAGAAATATATGGAGTAAACAAGTGATACTGGCATTGATTTTATATTGATTGGTATCGCTAAGGAAAAGAACATTGGTTTATTACGAAAGAGTGAAAGAACAGACTAAGGGGGGAGTAACATATCATATGAATTTGTATAACAAAGACATGCGGATTGAATATCTACCTATCTTCCTTAGGGGGAGTATTAGCTTTGTTATTATAATGTCAACAACTACATTTTCAAGGATTGAATGTAAGCGAGTTCTTGTCTTTGTTGAATTCGGGAATCAAGCGTATGTGTAATGAATTCTTCTAATTTGTTTATCCATATGATGTAAGAGTTTTGTCACTAAAATTGACAAAGGGGGAGATTGTTAGAGAATAGCTCGGTTGAACCCACCAAGCGTTGGTATGTCAAGTTTGGTTGTCATATTTTAGTGAATCAAAACTCATGTTAAGAGTCGCTTGATTATGTACTAGAGTTAACTTCGTATAGGTTAGCTTGAAAGTATTAGGATAATGAGACTTTACAAGTATTGCAAAGACTTGAAGATGTGAAGAAGCAAGGAGCTACAACGACAACAATCATCCTTCCACTTGAGGTTAGTAATATTTGACTTGAACTGTTTCATTCCCTAACGTATCTTTCAAGTCGTGCATATTGAAAACAAAACAAAGCATGAAGCATATTTGAACTCTAGATAGACATAGTATTAAGGAATACAATACGAGGTTTATTGCTTAACCATTAAACTTTGTAGATAAGACATCGCCATAATTATTTGAATGCTATTGTGATTATGTATGGGTATGAGGTGAGGATTTCATCCTAGGAAACAATTTTTTTCATGTGTTCTAAGGAAGTAAGTTCATAAACTTGTTTGTGAATCGAAAAGGAAATCGCCAGGCGTTATAGGGATTGTTATTCATTGCATATCTTGTGAACATCCAATATGTGTGATTAGTATAACCGTTCATGAATCGTTGTGTTCTTGGTAAAACTATTCACAAAGGCCTGACTTATGTATTGGTATAACTTATATTAGTAAAAGCCGATCTTAAGTAATCACACGAGATGGTATGATCGGGTTTGTGATTTTATGTCGACCAAATATGGGAAAGGGGAACCGATCCTAGTAAGAGGTGCGATGCATCACAAGGGGAGTCGATCCTTGTATGAGGTGCAACAAGGTTTATAGCGAGAAAGGGGAACCGATCCTATGGACATGTGCAACACGTTTTTAGGCAAAGGGGAACCGATCATATGAACATGTACAACACATATAAGTTATATACCATATATATGTGGGGAACCGATCCTAGTACCTAGTCAACCGAATTTTGGAAAGCTAGTGTGACTATGCACAGTACTCACATGGAAGGTAGAACCGAAACTTGTTTTGGTAGAACCGTTAAACCCATGATTTGTGATTGAATGTTATTTGATCAATCGCATAGTTATTGAAAGTCAAATGAACCAATTCTAAACTTGTTTGGAAGTGTGGCAAATCGGTTTCAAGGTTGTAAGTGTGAAAGAGAACTTACAAAGTTAAGATGTCGACATACTTTGAACACGTCTTTGTGAATGTTTATTATTTAATTGTTCAAAGTTATTCCTTAATAGCTAAGGGAAGAGAATCCTAGGATCGAAACATAAATAAGTTAAGAATCTTTTAATTAAGGTTATTAACTTCATTTTTAGGAAAATAAGAATTAGTAATGTGCATTTACTAATTAGAGATTTTCGAGAGATTTCGATCATTATTTTTTGGACAGAGCATTTCCAGGAATTATGGAAACCGAATTTGTGCTTTCATGAATATCTTGAGAATATTTTCGGTTTTGGAAATTCCTTGGTGTCCAAACTTCCTTGTCTATAAATACTTGAAGTTTGACCTTCTAGCAAACTAATCCTTCGTAACAGCAAACTAAAGCTCTTTGGTGAAGCCGCCTATTCGGAGAGGAGAGTAACCTAATTAGGCGAAATCTCTTACGACCGCTCGGTTTAAATTCTTCTTTGGGATTGAGAAGCTCTATTAATACCGTTGGTGGGAAACTAGATAATTGCGGTTTATCTTTTGTTTTCATTGATTTGATTGACTAACGGTGGTTGAACTTTGATTGCACCTAGTTTGTTTATGCTTGAGAATCTTCTCTTCTGATATAAGATTCACTCAAACTAGTTCATAGTTTCGATGAGGATCTTTAGACTGTTGTTAGTTCTAAAGACGATCTTGTGATAATCCATTGTTAACGAGACTCGTTTTGTGCGTGATTGATCACAAGAGATTCAAGTGATTGTGTGCAGGTGTTTATTGAAGATCTAAGAAGATTTGAAGACAAAGAAGATATTGTAGATTTCTGATTTGTGGGTTCATAATCTTTGGTGTGCACAATTATTGTTTTGGTAAAAGAGGATCCAATTAATAATCGGTTTATCCTTGTGATAGATTGGATTGATTAATTGAGTAGATCGACATCAACACAATATTTTGGATTAAGAGTGTTGTTGGCTTAATCTTAAACGATTACTTTGGTAATTGAACATAAGATAGATCTAAGGACCCGACGAAGGAGTTTACGTTAAGATAAACAGAAGAGCCTTTTTCCGACTCATATCACTTGGTTGAAGAGAGTTGATACCAAACAGTTTGTTGTTCCTTCTTTGTTAGAATTGTAGATGGTGGATTTTTCGACAAAGGCTAAAATCGTAAACCCATACTTATACGTATTCCGATCCGGCATTCGAGATAAATATTGAGGCTCATGTCTCTTATCGGAAGCATGAAAGATTATGCTATAAGAATCTCCGACGAGAATACTTGTCTCTCGGAGTATATATATATATAGATATGTAGTCGCTCAAGTTGAGGCGGCAATGACATATCTCACGATTCTTGAGCAATTTCGATTAATTACTTCTATATAGAATCAAAAGATTAGATGGCTCCTAGACGGCTAGCTTTGCTAGTATATAGCAATAACATCTTCGAGGATGTAACAATGTTTTCCACTGACTATATGAAAGAAAATATGACGCTTCAACAAGCTCATATCACTCAATTTACAATAATTAATGCTCCTAGATGATCGTGCTAGTATAGAGCCATTAATTAATTATTCTCGAAATCAATAGATTCATTAATCTTGAATCCATGGAAAATATTCAATATTTTCATAATATTTCGTTACTTCAATTTATGGTTCTTCTCAAAGAAATTCCATGGGTTAGTAATAAATATTCAACACACGGGCATCGAGCTACCTTTGAGTAAGCCTTCACCAAAATGGTGTAAGTGTACTCAACGATGATGCACTAACAATCACCGCATACGAACAAGTATTTCAAAATACGACGAGACGGTGAACCTATGCAAATAGGAAAGAAAATAATAAAATAATAGTCTAGGCGCTAGGGGAGTGGCTCACCTGGCCGACCGATCATGTCGTGACCGGTCCAGTCCCATGCCCAAATTCTATATTTTATCATATGTTATTATTTTCCTTGATCTCATGAAAATCCTTTCATTTGAACAAATATCCTTCGTTTTGAGGAAACTCCTCGGTTTCATGGTGTTTCCTTCACCAGGAAATAATATAAAATTAGGGAAAATATTTTGGGGCGTGATTATTGTAGGCCCGCCATGCCTTGATCCCACGCGGCCCACACCTCATGGTTCCTCATCATTTTATTATTATTTCCCTAATCTCATGAAAACTCCTTAATCTCATGATATTTCGTTAATCCCATGAAAAATAATATAAAATTAAGGAAACCTGAGTGGGGCCGGGACATAAGCCGGCGGTCATGCCCTAAGCTGGCCCCACACGTCTTATTTTATTATTATTATATTTTTCATGTTTCCTTAATCCCATGAAATTCCTTGAATTCATGATGTTTCCTTCAAATTATGAAAATTCCTTCAAATCATGAAATAATACATAAAATTTGGGAAAACTCACGGGACCGGGCCCTAGCCAGCCAACCATGCCCAAGCCGATCCCACACGTCCCTTATTTTATTATTATTATTTTTATGTTTTCCTCATCTCATGGAAACTCCTTGATTTCAACAAAACTCCTTGGTTTTAACAAACTCCTTGGTTTTATGATATTTCCCTAAAATCATGAAAACATAATAAAATTAGGAAAAATACCATGGGACCGACCCCTTGGCCGGACGGCCATGCCTTGGCCATAGCCGGTCCCATACTTTATGATTCCTTTATTATTTTATTATTTTTCCTTCATCTCATGAAGTTTTCATGGTCTCAACAAAAATCCCTGATTTCTCCATATTTTCTCAAAATGTTGCTCAAACGCACACCGAAAAATATCAAAATTCTCATAACTGAGATACGAACACTTTGGTGACGTGAGCATGTTACCTTGACCGACCAGGGTTGGCTCTTTGGCTTGAAAGAGGCCAGTCCCATGTATTTTGACAATTTTGACCTAATTTGCGCAATTGCACGTATTAGGTCCAAAACTCTTCCAAACAACTTGGAACTTCATAAGGCGATCAATATTCGATCTAGTGACTACCCGGGTAGGTTTCATGACCCCTTGGTCGGTCCCTCACATCTTCATAATTAATTAGGTTTTATTACCTAAGGTTCGGATGAGCATTATTTTAAAAAATGATTAAACCGGCATTTAATCATCCTTTCATCAAATCAACGGGTCTTGGGGAGACCTTGATATTTACTCACGTGAGCATGCGGGGCTACATGGTTGATCCATAATCCCATGTAGATGGTCCCTCCTTCGCTCCGTGGTTAATTTTCAATAAACCATCAGTTAATCATCAATTGATCAAATTAGGGTTTTGAGTCCAAGGTCCATAATTCCAGATTTAAACGCTAATAATTTTACGTTGATCCCGTGATCAACATTTTATTTATCATACTCGGTTCAATTGCCGGTATCTTATTTGGTCATGCTACCAATAATTCATCGAATGAGTAACATTTGCTCGGATGAGTAATATTTGCTCAAACAGGAAATGCGGGTTCAACTATCAATATTCAACAATTCAACAATATTTGTTCATGTTAGCTTATTCACGCATTATATCTCTGTCTCAACGGACATGTTCAATTCATGAGTCTCGAGAACATTTCCAAATCACGTTCGACTCAACAAAACAAGGACTCATCGTCCCATGAAGTCAGCAACTGACTAACTAAATACACGTCCGCCTTGCAGACTCCACTATCACACGAGACATCAATCGTGTTACATGGGGGGATATTAACTAGGGTTTTGGTGTGGCGGTCTACGGCACGTGTGTTCATACACACGATGAGAATGTGAGCAAGTCGTGCGATCGATTAAAGGTTAACAAAGTAGTGGATGGAAAATCAACCAAGTCTCGCACGTTGAGCAAGCCTTTGGATTTTAACACGATTTCCACTTCCCCATTCTTTGATTCCATCAACTGTCACACTTCATGAGATCATGGTGTTTTCAATTCCAGCAATATAAATAAATCTCTGAATCATGATTGAAAGAAGGATAATCTCACGTCAAACAGACAACACGAGATTAACAATACAACTCTCAACAGAGCAAATTCAATCATTCATAATTTATATTATTTTCAGAATACACAACACGCCTACAATCTTTGATCACCATTGATCTCACATATTTCTCTTCTTCCCTCCTACAGACCGACCCATCCTCTCTTGTGACCGAATTTACTATGGAACGACCATTGTCTTGGTTTAGGCCGGAGTACTACAGATTGATCTCTCGAATTCAAAGCACTCCCTTCTTGCAGTGCATCTGTGTGAGGTTAAGCATTTTGCTCGGTTCGAGGAGTCTCCTCAACGCGATCATCTCCTCAATTTCGTAAAAACCAGCGAGTCATTTTTCCCCATCTACAGGAATACAAACCAAAGGAATTGTTCCAAGTACGTGACTTAGGTCGGAGGTGTGGGAATACAGACAGAACTAGGTGAACTATAGGTTTAGTTGCTTGGTCTCAACTATACGAAGTTAGGTGTAATTTTGTGTAGTTGCTTAATCACGAGAGTATTCAATTGGACAAGGTCCGGGGTTTTTCTACATTTGCGGTTTCCTCGTTAACAAAATCTTGATGTGTCATTTACTTTATATTTCCGCATTATAATTGTTTTATTATAATTAAAGTAAATTGATAGGTGTTTAAAAACACCTTTCTAAGTATCGATTGGTTATGCTTTCTTAGCTAGTTTTCTTGTAAAATTGTATTATTAGCTTTCTTTTATATTTTATGGGAATTTTGGAGCTTATTCCCGAAAAGAACAAGAACTCGTCCAATTGGCCATGAAAGAGGTAGAATTATCATTGCATGGGAAACCACTACTGGCAGATGTGTGGGCGTTAAGAAGCAACTACGAATCCAGAGTTCAGGGCAGTACAACCACAAGCTAGGTGGTTTTTGAGCTTCACTACATGAACGTTTAGTTATGGGCTTACATGGATGGGCTCGGCTGTCTATCACACTTGCAGGAATAAACATAGGGCCTTGAGTAGCTGGTGGAATTCACCACACAGGTCGTGCACATGTGTGCTAGACTTCACTTCACAACAAATGTCATCCATCTTTCCGACCAACTCTCAGCCATGACTGCCGTTAATTTAGCGAGTGGGGTTTGTGGCTGTTCAGCAGAGATTGAGAGCAATGAATGAATACAGGGAATGGTAGAGTTGATATTAGTCAGGGGTTCTACTGGGTTCGAGATGAGGAACATCTGGTGGAGTTTCAAGACTACTCGAACCAGGGAGGAAGATAATGGTGCTGCTGTTGATAAGGGGCAGTGAATGGAGTGTGTTTGTGAATAATTGGAGAATGGGTTTGTATTGTGCAGGGAAGGAGGTATAGAATGGCTTGGAGATCAACCTCAGTGTTGTATCTCCATCATTAGCAAAACGCGGACAACGTGTTTGTGTAAATGCTGAACGACTAGCAGCTTATCTCCACCAGTTTTGTCGTGAGTTTGGCCTGAGAAGAATACAGAACAGAGGAAGATACCCATGGAGAAGCTTGATGGAGCTACGGACAGAGCATGGCGGTGGCGATATATGATGGGTTGAACGACGATTGTAAGAGGTTATATAAACTAAACGAGAGAATGGAGTTGTATCGGGTTGGAATTGCTGCCAATGCCGAGAGAGGAGTTGCTGGGTTATATTTAATATGGTGGAGATTGAAGTTGTGGTTTACTGTTGATAGCAGTGGCGATGGAGTAAGTTCAGGGAAACATGAATGGCAGAGATAGAGAACTCGACAGTGGTGTTGTTGTGGCTCGAATAGGAAAGTGATGAGTTTTGGTAGTGGATCTTGTGTTGATCTTTTGTTAATGAAGAGCGTTTCCTTACGACGAGAGCATGAGTTTGCTTTGTGGTTAATGGTGTTGTTGAAGGGTCTCGAGTAGACAAGAGTCAGTGGTGACGAGAATGATGAGAAGTGAGTTCGGGAAGATGGAGTTGCTGTGCTGAAAATGGTATTTGCTGCGGATTCTGAGTTCGGGAAGATGAAGATGGTGTTGAATATTTTCAATAACATAGAAAATAAAATGGTTTTCGTTTTTGGTTTGCATTCTGACGGGGGACTATCCTGTGTTTAATAGACACAATAATGTTAGTTGGAGATCAAGAGGCACCTCTAACGGGTGTTATGGTTCACAAAAGACACAACCATTCCCATTAGACACCTTATGTGTCTTTTGGAAGTGAAGATGCATCTCCAATAGGCATGAGTTCTGATCATGGTCGTAGCGTCAAAAATAATTTACACTTTCTTACTACTCAAAATATAAATATAGCAAGGGCAAGAAAGGATCGATCCCACGGAGAGGGTCTAAGTTGTCAAATTGTTATGGTTTCCTATATAAGTAACCGGGAAGAATTTACGATTGTGTAAATAAAAATAAACAAAAAGCAAATAAAGTACGCAAATCAAAAAATGTGAAAATATTGGATAAAGATTTCGTCTTCAATTGTAAACAAGTTTATGAATATATGAATAGAATTAAGTATTTAATCTAGCTATCATCAAAAGCCATAGAATACCTAATTGCAAGAATATCAGTAATTTCCTAAGTCATCAACACACACATTAGAGCTGCGTATGTGAATTCTACCTAAAGAATAACCTAACGCCTTGCGCTAATCAAGTTCAATTCCTAGGAGCATTAAGTTTCAGAATAGGCTAATCAATGCAATTGTAATACATTGCGCAAACAATTGAACAAAGGTCAATTTCTACATATGACTACAAGGATGTATCACTACAACCTAGAATCATATCATGCTACTCGTATTCAAGGTTATCGCTCGATGAAAACCCTAAAATAGCTATAGATATGGATGTGAGTTCAATCAATTCTAGACTTAACTAAACAAACATTCAATCATATTGCAATACATTAATCATGCAATTATTATAACCCCGTAGAAATCAAACGATAATATTGAGAGAAAACTAATTCATAAAAATCATAACTTGGTTTGCAAAATCCAACTACATCTTCAACCAATAATAAAAACTTAGTTACTTGTGTTTTTGGAAATCATCATAGAAAGCAAAGAAGAAAACTATCATGTGAAACCCTAGAACAAAAGTAGAAGTCTCCCTAATGGAGATATATCTAGGTTTAGAGAAAAAGTTCTATTTATATGCCTCTCCCAAAAGGATACCCAAAAGTAGGTCAAGTCTTCTCCAAATCCGTCTCCAAGTTGGTCCACCAAGCCCAGGAGTGAAAAATATGTCTCGGAATTTTGGGTCCGAAAAGTGTCGCGGAATTGATGGCGTCATCATCAAATCCGGTCCACGGTCACGGAATCCGTCGCAGGAAAAATTTCTCACAGCCTGAGATATACGGCTGTCACCACAAGTGCATACTCCCGACAACTCATCTACGCTTCTCTATAGTTCATGCATTCACAAAAACCATCTAATCCAAGCTGCTCCTTTCTTGCAGCGCGCCCAAAGCGTGACCCGTAGCTCATCGTCCAGGCCGTCTACTCTTGTATCAGACTCGTACCCCCTCGCGATTCACTGAAATATTACGATTCCCACTTTCGGTTCCGAAATCCGACACCGGAAATAAGACCACCAGCCTCGCCATTTCTTAACCATTTCCGCACAATTTGCACAGTGTTAGCCATTGCCGATTCGGTTTAAACACTCGCGTCGCATTCCCTGTAGCTCCTAGCACACATCTAAGTCATTCAATTTCAGATTCCCATTCGCCTACAGCCACCAATTTCACTGGTTCGTACTCAACCCATTCTACTCTGCCTGAACCTGCAATTACAGCACCTGCCATGACACTGTCACACGGCTTCTCTTCATTCTGCCAATTCATAATTCCTTCTCTACAGGCACACAATTCAGGCCGACAACATGCACCACACAGCTAACTAACAACACCAAATTAGTTTGTAGATACACTGCCAAAGACACCCATTGGGTCATCATTCTTGCCCAGCTCAATCTCATCACCCCGAGAACCCTTGCCTGCCTGATTCAATGCCTTACTTCGCCATTATCACAACACCGACATCTCTCAAATTCAATTCCATTCATCACGAGTTCAACCACAGGCCAACCAACACCCACTGAATCTCCATACACAATTCACAATCAATCATCTTTGCCATTCTTGTTTCCCGAACTTACTCCATCCATCGTCATTGCTATCATGCGACCTCCATCTCCTATTCTCTTCCACTGAGACCACGTTATCATCACGAGCTTCCCTGTATCTTTCTCGAAACAGCATCAACGCTCTGCAACATCGGTTCCAACAATTCACCTTTATCAATGCCTTGACTCCTTTCACACCCATTTGGTTCAACTAAACACCTCGGTGCAACTTGACTCCATCTCTGTAACTTCAATAATACTCCACCATCTCTCAATGGAAACCGGAGACACTACTATTGCCAATTCTAAGCTGCAATGCATCTTGTTACTTGTTAGCACACCGACCAACACCAACACGGCCCGACTATGCCAATTCCTGCAATCTCCAATGTTGTAGCTTGTAGCTTCTCCAATCTCGGAAATCACCATCGATCGGTTGTGGAAAATACTCGTTCGAGCCTTTACACAAACACCATGTGTGCGGTTTGCAAGCTGCCCGATAGTTGTGCATTGGCCGCATATTGAGAGCCAACCAAATCATTCTTTCCCAGACTCGTATAAGCTTGCTTCTTCCCTGTGTTTCCAGCTTGTACCTAAACCCAACAAATCTACCATGTCCTTGCTTCCTTGATTCACACCCCAACTTTTGTCACTACCAAACCACACATCATCATTGCTGCAACCTTTATTGTAACTGCCAACTTTTCCCATTCTGATCACTGCCAATGGCAGCAACTATTCTTCCATCTGAAATCGAGCTCAAAACCACCATGAATTAAAACCCTTTTCTGCCTCAAAACACCAGAAGACTCATCATATTTTCCTCCTCTTGCTCACTGATTTCCTGTAATCTCACAAACCCATTGTTATCACTAGCATCCACCATCAATTCCTCCTTTTTGAACTCGAATCCGTGAACCTGAGCTTGTCGGCGAGAAAACTCTTGGCGTGACAGAGATATAGAGAAAGGAAAATTTCTCAATTTCTATCTAGATAAGGCCCTGTGAAGTGGGATTGCTATTAGCACCCCAAGAGTGGATACGGGCCACCCAGCAGTTGCCCCTTAACCTGTGACTAGGCTCCAGATAGTGTTCGCCCATGAAATAACAAATTTGCCCTTTTTTTCGACTTAGCTTCTTTTCCTCCCGCGCGACTCCAAAGTACCTAATAACTCAAAAACACACGTAAAATACATAAATTACAAGAAAATAGCAAAGAAAGCATAAACTACTAGATAGTAAATACGGTGTATTCTACACCTATCAAGTTCCCTATTGTAGATGGTGGATTTTAGACAAAGGCTAAAATCGTAAACCCATAACTATATATTTTCTGATCCGGCAATCGGACAGTATTGAGACTTATGTCTCTCGGCGAAAGCATGAAAGCTCGTGCCGCAAGTATTTATTTGAGACTACTATCTCTCGGAGAATATGCGATGTGCGATCTCTCGGTGAAACAACGGCATATCTTGTAAATGCGAGCAAGTTCGGTAATTATTTTTATATAGAATCGAAAGATTAAACGGCTCTAGACGACTTGCTGCTAGTATAGAGCAATAACGTCTTGAGGATGTAACAATATTTTCCCTAACTATATAAAAGAAATATGGCCTTCAACAAGCTCATATCATTCGACTCTGAACAATTAATGCTCCTAGACGATCGTATTAGTATAGAGCCATCAATTAATTATTCCTAAATCACTAGATTCATTCATTGAATCCCGAAAGATATTCTACATTTTTCATAATATTTCGTTTCTTCAATTCATGGTTCCTTCCCAGTAGAATTCCATGGGTTAGTAATAAATATCTAACACACGGGCATCTGAGCATTATCGAGTAAGCCCCGACTAAAATGGTGCAAGTGTATTCAATGCACTAACGAGCACCTGAATGCACGAATGAATATTTCAAAATACGACGAGGCATGAACCTATGCAAAATAGGAAAGAAAATAATAAAATATTAGCCAAGGCGTAGGGACTGGACCCACCGGTCGGCCAGGTCGAGCCGTGACCAGTCCACGCCGTTTTATATTTTATCATATTTTTGTTATTTTCCTTAATCTTATGAAGATCCTTTCATTTGAACAAATATCCTTTGTTTTAAAGGAACTCCTCGGTTTCATGGTGTTTCCTTCGCATCAAAGAAATAATATAAAATTGGGAAAAATGTCGGTGGGACCGTGTTTATTAGCCAACCAGGTTATGCCTTGATCTGGCAGGTCCCACATCTCATGATTCCTTATTATTTTATTATTATTTCCCTAATCTCATGAAAACTCCTTAATCTCATGGTATTTCCATAAAACCATGAAAAAATAATAAAAAATTAGGGAAATTCGTGGGACCGGGCCCAGCCGGCCGGTCATGCCCTAGCCGGTCCCACACGCCCCTTATTTTATTTTTATTATTTTTTATGTTTCCTTGATCCCATGGAATTCCTTGATTTCATGGTATTTCCTTCAAATTATGAAAAATTCCTTCAAATCATGGAAATAATACATAAAATTAGGGGAAAACTCACGGGACCGGGCCCTGGCCAGGTCCACACGCCTTATTTTATTATTACTATTTGTCTCCTTCATCTCATGGAAACTCCTTCACTTCAAGGAAACTCCTTGATTTCAACAAAACTCCTTAGTTTCAACAAACTCCTTGATTTTATGATATTTCCATAAAATCATGAAAAAAATATAACATAAATTAAGGAAATCTATGGGGCCAGGAACCATTGGCGGCGTATGACTTGGCCATAGCGGTCCCACACTTCATGATTCCTTCATTTTATTATTATTTTCCTTCATCTCATGAAGTTTCCTCGATTTCGAAAAATCCCCGATTTTTTGGCGGAATTTCATGAAACGATCGTCATTCGATCCACAAATTTGGAATTTTCATAGAATGATCACCACCCATGGGCCGGTTTCATGACCCCTTGGTCGGTCCCTCATCTCTTCATTATTAATTAGGTTTTATCACCAAGGCTCGAGGGCGAGCATTATTTTAATAAATGATTAAACCAAAGCATTTAATCATCCTTTCATCAAAAAATCAACAAGTCTTCAAGAGGCCTTGGTATTTACTCACTTGAGCATCCGGCGCTACATGGTCGACCCATGATCCCATGTAGCGATCCCTCCTTCACTCCATGTTTAATTTTCAATAAACCATCAATTGGTCAATCGAGTTAGGGTTTTTACAGTCCGGGGTTCATAATTCCAGTTGAACGCTAATAATTTCACAGCGACCTCATGATCAGCATTTTATTAATTATGCTTGGTTCAATTACAAGTGTTTTAAATTAATATTTTATCTTGGTCATGCTACCAATAATTCATAAAATGAGCAACATTTGCTCAAACCAAGGAATACTGGTTTGACTATCAATATTCAACAATTTATCGAATGAGCAATATTTGCTCATGTTAATTTCAACGTTCATTCATGTATTATACCTCTGTCTCCAACAGCATGCTGATTCATGAGTCTCGAACATTTTCAAATCATGTTCGACTCAACAATACGAGGACTCATTGTCCCATGAAGTCATGAAGTCAGCAACTGACTAACTAATCACGAGACGTCAATCGTGTCACATGGGGGATATTAACTAGGGTTTTGGTGCAGCGGTCTATGGCACGTGTGTTCATACGCACGATGAGAATGTGAGTAAGTCGTGCAATCGGTTGAAGGAGTTAAGAAAGTAGTGGATGGAAAATCGACCAAGTCTCCTGCATTGAGCAACCTGGTTTCAACACGATTTCCATTTCTCCACTATTTGATTCCATCAATCTGTCACACTTCATGGGATCATGGTGTTTACAATTCTAGCAATATAAATAAGTCTACGAATCATGATTGAAAACAGGATAATCTCACGTCAAACAGACAACACGAGATTAACAACTCAACATTTGAGTAATTACTCTCAACAAAGCAAATTCAATCATTCAGAACTTATCTTATTTTCGGAATACACAATACACCTACAATCTTCGATCACCATTGATCTCACACATTTCTCGACTTCCCTCCTAGATCGACCCATCCTCTCTTGTGACCGAATTTAATCTGGAACGGCCATTGTCTTGGTTTAGGCCGGAGTACTACAGATTGATCTCTCGAATTCAAAGCACTCCCTTCTTGCAGTGCATCTGTGTGAGGTTTGATAGTTCACTCGGTTCAAGGAGTTTTCTCCGCACGGTCATCTCCTCAATTCCTTAAAAACCAGCAACTCTTTTTGCCTCATTTACAGATTGGCGACTACAGTGGGAGATCATTCTCTCGGTTGCAATCTCACTTCTCACAAACATGGTCGGTCTTAGGTCTAGTTAAGTTACCAAGCCGTATTCAACACCCGTCTCTAATATTGCAATCTCTAGTGGTACCGCCAACACCACTCCTCCGGCGCAACTTGCCACCACTACTCCTCCGGCACAACCTGCCACTACCACTCCTCCGGCGCAGACTGCCACTACTACCCCTCCGAGCACCTTTGTACTCCGGTGATCACCCCTATGAAGTGACGGCACCGGAGCCATCAACAATCCACTCTTCGGTCGGTCTCCACAGAAGAAATCGAGAAACTCCACCTACCATTGGTGATCTTATGAAGGTGCAAGAAACTCTTGCCAAGAATCGGAGGCGACATGGCTGCCACTCGAAGGAACTATTCAACTATCTCAAGACTCTTACGGACAAGATGTCGGAGAAAACTCAGAGAAAGGAAAAGCTAAAGAAACGTCTTCGGACGCTGATCCAGGTCACTCGATCCATGTAGTAGATGATGAGGAAGTTCTTAAGGCTGCAGATAATCCACCAACAAAAGAACCATCCAGTTTCATCACTCGTGAAGACCGGGAACGTCTTTTGGAAGATCATGGAAAAGACAAAACACCCTCTTTCCATCGTCACCAACCTCCATACCACTGGCTACGCAAAGGAATCCTCTTCAAAAGGTTATACCTCTCCAAACTTCACACTTTATGATGGAACAGGGAAATGCTCGAGACCATGTTTCTTGATTTCTGGAAGGCTGGGTGAACATGAGCATAACCATATCGTCCGTCAGAAAGAATTTTCGAAGTCTCGAAGGCGGGGCATATACAGTACAACAACATCGCACTGTGGAAGCATCAAAAGTTGGGGAGAGATGGTCAATGCTTTCTGAAAGTATTTGTTCGTTTGAGCAAATCACCCTCTCGATCTCGGAAGGATGTTTCAAAGGAGCAACGAACATCCTAATGATTATGTGAAAAGGTTCGAGTTCAAGCTTTGGACCGCCATGATCCAAATGTCATTGAGCAACAACTCATGGACTTGTGCATCAATGATTCCGGTCTACAAAGCCTTATTGGAAAATCTCGGGTTTCAGACTTTCTCGAACTTCATGAAGCGGCCAAGAGATCGGCAACTCTTTTGCTTTATTAGAGAGAGCTAAGACTACAAAAAGTCAAGAATCACGAGAAACTCGAGAAGCGAGACGTTTAATCAACAAACAATACAACCTCCAACCTTCCACAAATGTTGTTCCGAAGGGAGCAAACGGAAAACAGAGCCACAGGCGTAAACATACTTCCTCAACTCCTTGAAAGGCGCAAAAGAAGGATAATACGCAAGTTCTGCTCAACACACGAAGTTGATCTAAAGCACCTGATTTCCCCACTCCATTGAAGAAGTTATTGAACTTCTAGACGCCTGGATTCAAGACGGTGCAATCAAACTGCTATATGTCAAGAAAAGAACCAATCAAGAAGAAGCCATGGAAAATCCTCGTTATTGTCGCTTTCATAGGTTCGTCAACCATCCCACAAGTGATTGTAGAACTTTGAAGCGCATATTCAAAGAAAAAAATCGAATCGGAGAACTCAACTTGGGGATCTGAAGGGTACATGAGATCCTCTCCCGGTCAGAACCTTTACCCTTTTTTAACCCACTGTCAAGGAAGAAGTCCGATCCTTAATCGAGCATGTCTGCGAGTGCTATACTTATCAAAGGTTCAAAGGGGAGACATGTTTGCTGCACTCAATCACATCGTATCGGGGAAGCGTTTGTCGATTCAAGAGCCTTCAACAATGATTTTAAGAAATGCACGACTGGGACTTCTCACCACAGTCTATCTCAAGGGAAACGAGTTCAAACGAGCATTGATTGACGTTAGCATCTAGCTGTCAATGTTATCCCTACAAAAATCTCAGCCACTGGTGTCACATAACAAGAAGCCATCCATGCTCCGGTGACAATCACGGATCATGAAGGAACACCCGAGAGACGCTTATGGCCACATTACTCTCAAGGTGAACATAAACTCATCACGACAGAAATGAAATTTTACATAATCCGAGAAGATCTAGGATATGATATGATTCTTGGACGCACGCTGGATTCATGCTGAAAGGTAACACCAACACCTTCATTGCACACTTCTCGTCGAAGAAACCTCGATTCGAGAGGAAGAAAAAGAGGATGTTTCACCGTTCGAGTATCTGGAGGAGGTCAAAGCCTTGACAGAGCTGACACAAAATCCTGAGGAAAATGCAAACGCTTTCGTCAAAAGATTTCGTACTCAGGCAAGTCTTATTCCCCCTCATGTGTCCATATCATCAGTTTTCAAATATGCTTATCTGGTCCGAGGGCTTCACTCCACCAACAACTTAGCTATTGCAAAATGCTATGAGTGGATAATCTCACCTCAGCAATATTTCACCAAGTGGATGGACGCAGAACCTCTCCGAATCGAACACCTCACTAATACAGTCATTGCTGAAATAATGGCTGAGTTCGAAAATAGTATCCCAAATACTCTCCTTTACACGAATGTCCACATGTGCCGCAAGATTGGAAGACTTCAACAACATGGAATTCCACTGCACGAAGAATTCCAAATCAAATCAGAAAATATTCGGGAGCACGGATGATCAAATCTAACAAATTCCAAGGGAGATTTAGTTCTCAAAGCAACTAAGCATAACTTTCATTCTCGCAAAGAACTCCAACTGGGAAGGACCTTTTATGATCTCTAAGTGCATTCTTTGGTGGCTACTACAAGTTGATCAACATGGACAACAAGGAGGCGTGGCCGTTATACATGAGAATTTGCTCAAGGCCTTTGACGTTTAAGGTTTTGGATATTCGAGGCATCGGATGCTCAAGGCACGAATACCTCAAACATTTGGTGTTTAGAATTTTCTTTCATTGTATTTCAATTCCTCCAAAATGTTTGCAATACTTGCATTCACTAATTTAAATTCAACAATTTATCAAAATTCAGTTTACTTAAAGAAAATCTCTATCAAACCCAAAGAAAATCCTTAATCATCTGCTTATCCAAAACCAATCAAAACCAGAAACCAAACCTCACATCTCTCAGAAGTTCAGAAGTTCAAGAGATTATGAAAATAAATCAAAGAAAATCAGCAAAGAAATACTTTTGCTCATCTGCATCTTTCAAGACTTGTAAGGCCGCCTTCTCCATGTTCAGCTCTTCAGTCAACCTAGCAATCTTGTCTTCCTTCTCCATCACAACATCATTTGGAAATGGTATGTTCTTCTCACATGAGTTCTTAATAGCATTTATCTCCTTACGAAGCCACTTCACGTTGAAGCCAAGTCTCTCGAATTCTCCAAGTTGAACTCCCAATCAAAGAGTACATCCTGAGTCACAACATTTATGCCCTAGTGAATATATCACTTACAACACTCAAGATAACACTTACTTGCATGGTTAAGGAATAAGCACGCTTTGGGTCTCTAGTAACGACGGTATGACCAAATTTCTTCCATATTTTCTCGTACAAGTTGGCATATCCAATGGGAACGCTGAATCCACCAACTAGTTCGTGATATGGGAGTGATGCGTCAAAAGGAGGATCAAAAGCAACTCCTGCACTTGGGTATTCATGCACCACCATACGGTTTTCAATTCTTGGAGCAATCTCTACAACAACGGTTTCTTCGGTCTCTTCTACTTTGCCGGCTCGGTTCCTTTCATCATCAAGCAACAACAATCGAAGTCTCAATCTCTTTAATTTCTTCAACGACAACACTCTCACGGCCTTGAAGTGCAGATATGGTTGGCTCTTTATCAATAAACCCAGGGTTGCTCGTCTCATCATTATTGACTTCTTCATTCTCAACTTCAGTATTTTGCACCTAATACGAAGATTACATGAGATTAGGATCATCCAAGCATAAAACCAAAAGAAATCATAAACCACAGCATATGAGTGGTCTAACATCATCAAGGTTCTTCATTCTACATGCTATATGTCAACAAATAACGTGAAAGTCACAAAAAACACGTTTTACAACAAGCTCGCCTGAGAAGACTTTACACTGCCCTATACAAAACGATGAACTGGGAGCAATTGGTGAAGAATCAAGGGTTTAGTTATATACCATTCTCTTCGTATTGATGTTATCTAAATCATATCAAAATTTCATAGCAATCGGATAAACGAGAAAAAAGATGTGGTCGAAACATCCGACTACATGACAGCTGAAAACTTCCTGAAAGTCTCATGGATTTTTACTGTTTCGTCGATTTCGACCCCTAAACGTGCTCAAAACTTAAAAATATTCTTCACTAAAGCTTGGAAATTTCCTGGGCATAAAGATACATATGCGGATCGCGAAAATCTGATATCGGATGAAGATTTTACGGCGTTTTTGCTAAAAGGCTGAGTTCTGAAATTTCTGGTGACGTATTTTCGGCAAAGCTTTTCATATATTCACATACATTCTCATTCATTCACTCATTAATCAACAAGTTTATGCTCCTATGGATAAAATGCAAAGGAAATACTTACTTGGGTGGTCTCTGATGCATTCGAAGAACCAGAATTGCTCGCATCGACATCGATAACACCATTACTTTCATTCGGTTTCAAGCTTTGGGAGTTTCCTTTATCACCATCCTCCAAACGAGCATCATCATACTCTCCAATTCCATGGAGACATTCTCCTGGAAATATTCTCAACAATTAGCATTTTTTATCTACAAAGCATCATGGTTCGTTATAGGGAGAAACACTTACAGCCTCTTCTTCATCATTCAAATCAGAAGTTGTTTGCCCACGAGAAGAATCAAGACCGTCAATACTCGATGGAGTAAAATTCTGTAACAAAATAACAAATATTGGTTTTTACGATCCTAATTACACGGATGAGAAGAAGTCATGGTTAAAAAGTATCGATGACTCACCAAACAAATCACTGGGGACTTTATGGTGTTAGGTAACATCTTATAATTCTTATTCCTTCCTTCTCCACCATGAATAGTTGCTTGATTTAAGAAGTCTACATCGATTCGAGGTCTTACGTTACGACCGTACTATGGAAATTTTTGATGCAATAATCAAAAGAAAGTTATCATAATCTTATGAAGACTTCGTAAATAATACTTACTTGTGAACATCCTGGAGATGTTTTAGTTTATCACTACCACGGAAATACTTCAATCTTGGTCGAGTAGCAATCATCTCGGCGAAAGGAGGCTCCTTCACTAAAGGTTGATCAACTCTCACGAAATCAAGTAAACGCTTGAGTTGTTGATCCCAAAAGTTTATGTAACCCGGAGTTACATATGTGACTCTCTCGGAGTGGGAACAGAATTCACTTCCTTCCACATGTGTGCGGTCCAGACGGGTCATGAGTCACATTCAGCGAGGGTTTCCTTCTTCGAAAAGTGAACACACTGATCCATACCCATTTGCCCGAGAACACCCCTATCAATATTGTATTCTTCCACCAAGAATTCGCCATGTATTATGGATATCGAGATGACCGGGAGTACAACTTAACATAAAAAAGACCTCTCGCCGTCATTCAAATCAGCACAGATTTCAAAGTCATACTCTCTTCGGTATTAAAAGTTGTCAACGAGAGATGTAAGGGGAACCGACACCCATGGGCGGAAGTTGAACTCGGATTCACGGTCTAAGACATCAACGAAGCGAGTATTGAGTCGAGGTTATTTTGTAGACCAACGCATGATCATGGCATTGGCCTTCTCGGATAAAACATGGCGAGCATCGGTATTCAATCCTTGTAAAATGGTACGTGGAATGGGTGCGTAATTCTTGAAACGCTCCCACATCGAGCTTGAAGAAACATTGTATTGGCATAACATTCAATCTTCATAAAACCATTTGAGATCTTTGAGTCTATAATCAAGGAGTCCAAGTTAGAGTACAAAGAACCAAGGAACAAACTGCCTATTGGGAGATGCTCACCCTGAGCCATCTTAATTGCAAAGGGAATCACAAACGGCTTCAACAAATTTCCAGCATCTTCAAATACATCTCTGGACAGCCATAAACACAAAAAAGCAGCAATAGATAACGTATCAGTCAACGCCACTCCGAGAGGAGTATCTCTTGGTCACCAATGTATTAACTAATGAGCATAGCAACCTTTGCTTCCGGATGCCTTATTAATCTCCTCCATTGTGGTTGTCAAGGTGTTAGAGATTGTGACTTCCTCTGATGAAGAAAGACCTTCGGGAAGATTACCCGTGATTGGAAGATGCAACAAAGCAACTACATCTTCTAGAGTAATGGTAAACTCTCCCCATATGCATATGAAAGAGTGAGTTGGAATACACCAGCGAGCAAGTAGAGCTATTATACCTCGCGCATCATGAAAAATGAACAAATCTCCGGAAGATTGAATAGCCGTATTACTTGTGCATCATGCAACTTGGCTCGAACACGAGGAAAACCTAACATGTACCTCGCCCATCCGAGAAAACTTTTCCAAGGGCCGTCGAAAGCTTGAATTCGATGATTGATGCGAGAAAAATATCCTCGTTCAAGACAGAACCGAATGGATGCACGAGGAGTCACCAATTTTTTTAAGGTAACCTCTCTCGGGATTTATCGAAGACGAAATCTTTGGAGTTTTGAGATGCTTTTCAGGCCCTTGATCTATGAAGAATGCATCCTCTATGTTTGGAACGTTCTTAATTCCATGGGTTTCATCTTCGCCAATGGAAGTCTCATCCATGCATGAATCATCCTTAGAAGCATCATTATCTATGTATGAATCTTCCACGGAGGCATCATTATTCACACGCATATCATCTCGGAAGCATCATTGGCTTGGGAATCGGACATCCTTGCAAAGTAGCTATAACATGCACACAATGCTCCGCTTGACATATCATTCATATAAGATGCAAACATCAATGGATAAAGTAATTGGAAAAATGCTCACGCAAGCATCTACAAAATGGTAATTCTCAACTCTTACCTTTTTTTACGATTCCACTAACGGTATTGATTGCAATGAAAGAGTTAACACTTCAAAACTTGCTCGTTTCTTCGAACCTACAAAAGATGAGCAAAAACTCAGTTTTCATAAAATCATGAATATTTCTACTTTGTGTGAACATTCACCATGAAATTATAAAAATTAAAACATTATTTCATCATAAATAATTGTTTACTTCTAATGATCACAAAAAATTCAAGTCTTGAATTTTTATATATATTCATATATATATATATATATAAAAAAAAAACGTGAATTATTCACCCAAATAAAGAAAAAACATTTTGATGTGAGCAAAGCTCATGTAAATAAAAATTTGTGGATATTTCACGGTTTCATAAAAAAAAAAAATCCATGAACAGGCCATGGTTTCATAAAAAAAAAAATCTTTTTCCTTCGCTTCATCATCTTTCTTTAAAACGGGGTTTATTTCGGTTTTGTGAAAAGTTCACATCTTTTAAGGTAAAGTTTTGGTTTTCATGAAAACTAAAAACAAAATTTTATCACTTGACACAAGTCTATATGTATGAATAAAAAAAAATCCCTCCTAAGTCAGGGATTATTGCTAGTTTCTTAAACTAACGATCAAACGAACATACGTTTTCAAAAAAACAAGGGGTTTTCTACAAAACTCACACTCATATATGCACATATATATAATTTTAGCATGATCAAGACATGAACAACTCATGGAACTCATCAACTTTGAAAAAAAAAAAACCCGCTTACAGTCGCGCAAATGGGAATATGGCCTGACGGTGATCGGACGCGGCGACAATCGGTGGTGCTCAGACAATTTTTTTTCCTTCCCTGCTGCCGCGTGAGGAAGATGAAGAGGTTATGAAGGTGGTGGCCGGTTGTTGTAGGTGAAATAAAAAAAAAAAAAGAGATTCATTCCTTTTATATCAAATTTTATTTCCAAAACTTAAGTTCACAAGGATTTCCTTTTCGGGCCCGGCCCATGAATCCTAAACCGACCAAGGTTCCATCACCAAATCAGCGGTTCAACACCAATTTATGCTCATAAGACGATGCTCTATCGTGCCACCTGGGATCCGGGATCTTCGTTCAAGCCGTGGATCACTCGCGCAATCGAAAATCCGGTAACATCTTATCTTACGACTTAGTTCAATTACTTGTTTCGTTCGTATGTTGGAAAATCACCATTTAGTGCTAAATAAGGAAAATGACTTGTCCCTCACAAAGCGGGGGACTTAATGTAGATGGTGGATTGATAGGGTGTAGAATACATCCTATTTACTATCTATTGTTTATGCTTTCTTTGCTATTTTTCTTGTAAATTATGTATTTTACGCTTGTTTTGAGTTTTATAGCTACTTTGGAGTCGCACGGAGGAAAAGAAGAAGAAAGCACCCAATTTGAGCCAAAGGGCAAAATTGTTATTTCAGGGGCAAGCACTATCTGGAGCCCAGTCCCGAGTTAAGGGGTAACTCTTGGAGGAATACTAAACGCAGTCGGATGAGGTTAAGGGCGACATCGGGTTAGCCCTTATCACCGTGACCGATACACGGAATAACCTACCTCATCTAACCCTAACATCGAGAGAGTTTATCTCTCATTTGTTCGAAAACTCTTGAAAATAAAATAGAGGCACAATGAAGCTCGGGAGAAGATGAATCGGAGGAGAACTAAGAGATCGATTAGGGTTCGATTGATCGAGAGAAAAGGAGACCAAATCAAGAGCTAAAAACGGCGGACTCTTTGCCGTTGAATCCGAGCTCGTTCTTGCGGCTATGGATCTGCGATTGGTTGAGATGTAAATAGAGATGGGTTTGTGAGAGATTCAACTCAGGGAATAAGAAGAATTAATGGGTTTCGGTGGTAGTCTCTGCAATTGAAGAAGCTCGAGGAGATGGGTGTTTGAATCTGAAGATTGAAGAAGATAGAGCTATGGTCATCTAATCAAGCCGCGGCGAGATAAAGAAGAAGAGTTGTCACGGATCGATCTTTGGGTTTTGAGAAGGAATCGATGCTTTATAATTGATTCGGGGAAAGAATGAGTCGGTCCCAGTTCGATTGTGGTTGAAGGTTTGTGGGTGGAAGGTGATTACGAAGGAGAGAAGAAAAGGCGCTGATTGATTAGACGGGTTTTGAGTCTGTTCTTTGTCGAATCTCACCGTTGTTGACGGTTTAAGAAAGTGGGGTTAAGTAATGGGTTTAATGGGTTTCTTGAATTGATGAGAATGGAGTATAAGAAGCTCGGATAATGAGCGCCGTGATAAGAAATCGGAGAAGAATCGATCACGCAACCGGATTGAGATGAAGAACATTGCAAAGGGAAGATTGAGGTGATCTTTGCGAGCAATAATGGGCTCCGGTGGAATAAATGTGATTGGTGATGAAAGTGTAGTGGAATCAGGAGTCATTGTGCCATTTGAATAAATGGAATTGAGACAGAGATGTTTCATTCTTTGGTGGCTCGGGGAAAGTCGGTGATGATTGGAGTCCTGGAGGCGTGAGAATGGGAGATGCGGGTGCGGCCATTGGTGATGCGTGTGTACGGGGAAGATGGTAGCGAGAGATGGTTGGCTAGGAGCAGTGCGAGATAAGAAGGCATGAACCGAAGGGGTCGATAGGGGTTACGGTGTTGCTTGTGAATCATGAGTTGGAATTGTTCTTGGTGATGCGTACGAGGGAAGAGCGGTGGTTGAAATGAATGAGCTGTAGAGATTGCAGCTTAAGTTGTGAGCGAGAATGGTAGGCCTGGTGGATGCAATGCAACATGGAGATGAATGAGGAGCCAGACATGAATCGAGATTCAGTGGTGCGGTTTGAGATTGAGTTTCTTCTTGATGTGATAAAGAGGCATGCTAGGCGGCATTTGTGGTGCTTGCTCGGAGAGGCTGCAATGAGCCGAAATGAACATGAGATGCGAGGTGCAAAGATGAGAAGTGTTGCTTACATTACGGTAGAAAAGGCACCAGATTAGATGAATGTGTTAGGCATGTTACAATTGAAGAAAAGAACGGCTGAATTGGCACGGGAAACACCGAAAACAGCGAACTCTACTGAATTTTATTCGATGAGTCAACTCGGTGACTCGTTACACCAACTCGGTATTTCGCCGACTAAGGCCGAGTCGGACCCGGCTAACTCGGTGGCTGACTCTCTCCTCCCTTGACCGCCGACTGACGGTTTGACCCTTTTTGACCGTTAGTCCTAACGGTGGACTGACGGAATATGCCGTCGAATATACCGTTGACGGCAACAGAACTCAGGTGGCCGGCGGTGACTTTTCCGGCCGGATTCCGGCCATAATACCAGTTTTCCGGCGAGCCAAAATTTCCAGAATTTTCTATGGATTTCTCTCATGGGTGTGAAGACTTGGACTAGGAATTGGATGGAGAATTGGGCTCAAATTTGGAAAGAGAAGATGGAAGAGTTGAGAAAGGCTTGGATTTGGAAATTGAATTGCTAAAGGAAAAGGATTCTATTCCTTAGAAGATTTGGAGAATATTGAAGCCTATAAATAGAGAAGTTTTCTACATCTTTTGACACATCTCTACACACACAACACTTTTCTTTTCTTATTCTTGGTGTGTGAACTCTTTAGCATGAGTAGCTAATTTTATTATTGATTGAGGATGAATTCCTAGTTCTTAATATGATTTAAGTTTTTGTTTTCAATTCTATCTTGAAGTTTTTCACATAATTATCGTTTGTTTTTACTAATAGGAATGATCTTAATGACATTCATGATTGATTGATAGATTGTTTGGGTGGCCAACTAAATTGATTTGTCGGTTTAATCTAAATCTAGTGAAAGTTAGGAGATAAGTAATCGTTTCTTGACTTTTTACATAAGTAGCAAACACGAGACCTTGCGGAGGGATTCCATGGAGCAATTGTGTGTGAAAACAACGTTAGCAAGTAGACCTTGATCTAAGAGTCCAATTACTAATATTGACCTAATAAGTTCATAAATCTTAATGCGTTTATTTAAATTACATCTAGAGTGATCTACTACTAGGTGGTTTGGTAAATAGAATCCGGTAGTCGAGAACTTCCGTGTCCGGTGATATAAGGGATTTAGGGGTTTAGCACCATCTAGCTGATTTACCTACGGTTGGTGATAATTTGTGACTAATAACAAGTAGAAAAGAACATAACTTGATTCATTGTTTCGTAACGAAGAATGATTCCTTGATCTTGTCTCTCTTATTGCTTTCAACTTTATCTTTTAATTGCTTTGTTTATTTTCTTTTGCTTTTTTACACCCCCCTTTCGTGACAATTTTTACAACTAGAATCTCTTGCTCCTCGTGGGAACGAACTTGACTTCCATTATATTATTTTTAATTGAGTAGAAATATTAATTAATTTGATTGCACCTACGACACGCATCAAATTTTGGCGCCGTTGTAGGGAGCAACGGACGATTTTATTTGTTTTTATTTTTCTTTTTGCTTTATTCTTGCTTTGTTAGATTCTATATCGTATCTAACTTGGTTTCTGAGAATCTTATTTCAGGTATCGGTTTTCCATGTATGGTGGACAAGAGCAAGCATATTACAACAATCAATACGGTTTTCAACCTCAACATTATGACAACTTCCAACCATCCTTAGGATTCAATCAAAACCAATATTTTGGCTATGATAAATTTCCTACAGAACCTTATGGATATTCTCATACATATCAACAACCTTATGACGGGTATGTAAGTGGACAAACACACGGATGGAAGGATAGTTATGCATCTAACAATTTGTTTTCTAGTAATGTGCGAGACAGAGAATTTGGAATATACTCCTCTTCATCGTGTTTTTCCTTCACTTTTTCCAAAAGAGGAGATGCCGTCTAGAAACTCTATCAACGGTGGTAAGCGTGTGAACGTCGAAACTTGCACTGAAAATTATACAAATTGGAATATGATGGAGACTCGGAAGAGCTTGTCGCAGAAATTAGTAGGACTATTCATATGGAACTTAAACGACGTCGGGATAAAGGTTATGAAACCGATGAAGATTCTTTTTATGGTGAGTCTGAAAATGAAGATGATTGTGATGAAAAGGACCAACCTTTGGAGACTTTTGAAGACGCTAGTGTAGCTTACTCGAGCCTTGATCTTAATAATGATCAAGCACCTATTCAAAAGGTAGAGCTTGAGGAAGATGCAATTAGTGCTTGGAAAAAATTCCTTAGGGAAAGATATGAGTCCGCGGAAGTGTATGAGCGTTGCAACAATGAGGAAGTTATTCCAACTCCGGATCATAATAACGATCCTTCACCTATTCAAAAGGAGGAGATTGGGTATGACTTATCTATTGTTATAAACGGTGTAACACCCGCACAAGAAGATCTTACAATTTATACCGATGAGAATCATTTTAGTGAATGGCCCGATTCCGATGATGAGAATGTTGAAGAGATGATGCTAGAGGATGAAACCAAATTGATTGATTTCGTGGAAGACCCAATTGAACTAGCCAATGATTTTAATGATGCCAAGACTTTGGTTAAGGTAGAAAACGACGAAGAATGGTTGCAAAGTTTAATAGAGGACCACGATATACAAGAGGTAAGTAATTCACTTGAATTTTTAAGGATGAAGAGGATTCTATAATACAAGAAATTGTGCAAGGTTTGTCTAATCCTTTGCATATTGATTCTTCTCATTTACCTCTTATTGGTTTGAATGTATGTGCTTCGAAAGTATTTTTGGATGATTTTGTTTCTAAATATCCACCATTGGAAACACTTGATTCTAACACCATGCAGGTTTGCCAAGAGGAACACATGGAAATTCCCAAATTCTATGTTCTTTATACACTTCCGAGTGTGGACGAGAATAAGTGTGGGGGAAATTTCTATCGAGCGATAATTTCATTATTATTTTCTTGTGCTAACATTTGTATGGAGTTATTGTTTGCAAAACAGGTATTATGGGTGGATCCTCAAATTTTCAGATTGTTAGTATATGGCTAATGAATCTCGCAAGAGCTAAGTCGGGCCGTCGACTTTAAAACAAGCGCTTCATGGGAGGCAACCCATCGGTTTTGTATTTTTTTTATCCTTTTGTTTTTTGTTATTTCTTTTTCTTGTTTCTTATCATGTTAAAATTTCCCACCTTGACTTTACTAGGAGGATTCAATTACATTGAGGACAATGTAAGGTTTAAGTGTGGGGGAGTGGTTAAGCATGTATTTAAAAAAAAAAAAAAAAAAATTAAAATTTTTTTTTTTAAAAAAAAAAAGTTTTACATAAAACCTCCAACTTTTAGAGATTTTAGAGTCCCTAGCATACTTCTAGGTATGTTTACATAGAGATTTTGACCGACATAATTGAACTTGGAAATGTTAGAGAAATACATTCGGATTTCTTGCTTGTTTGAGTGTTAAATAATGGATTTAATCATGCCGGTGATGCGAATTTGGTGCAGGGAGAAGTGCATTATTAGAGTTGCTGATCAATCATTAGTGGAGACTACCCGTATTCATATCATGTGAGGCACCGACCAAAAATTTTCCATCTACTAAAGAGCTTCTTTTGAGTGTGTGTCACCGTAAGTAAATTCCTGGTAGAATGGTGAGCTACCCAACCTCCCACCAATAGAAGCACTACTCTTTGATCTCTTGAGTGCTAATTTTGTCAATCATGAGGGTGACGTCTATTGATGAAATCTTCCTTCTTGTAGTTCGATTTGCAGTTAGCACCATTCTCTCTCTCGACAACAACGGATCCATAGAAACACTCTCATCATCAACAAGGAGCGACATCAAAATCTACAAGGAAAGTTGAAGAAGTTTAAGGTTTACAAGCAACGGAACGAGAAAAAGAGCAAATTTCATATTCAAGTAAAGCAACATACAAAGAGCGGATTTTACATATATGTTGAGGACTTACAATACAATGAGGTAATTTTATATCC
This sequence comes from Papaver armeniacum, assembly GCA_023531295.1. Taxonomy (NCBI): domain Eukaryota; kingdom Viridiplantae; phylum Streptophyta; class Magnoliopsida; order Ranunculales; family Papaveraceae; genus Papaver; species Papaver armeniacum. The sequence continues at coordinate 242,054 of JAJJWW010001481.1, read as the reverse complement.
AAGTATGAAGACTTATTTATAAAAGCGAAGAAAATCAAAAGGTGAGAATTATTGAAGCTTATGATTTTGAGGCGATACAAGTTGTGAAGAATCAAGCGGTAAAATACTTCTCCCACGGCCATGGTTGTATTTAATTTCTCTTGTTTCAATTCAAAAAAAAAAAAAAAAAAAAAGAGAAATATTTGTTTTATTTAATAAGCCGTGGGGAAGGAAAATATATAAGGAAGTTTCAAGCGACAAGGATTTAAGGTAAAGGTTACAAATTGTCAAGGATTTATAAAATTCGAGAGTTTATCATCAATAGTTGAAACCAAGACGAAGACCAAGGAGATCAAGACGAGGAGCGGAAGACGTTTCTATTGGATGCCGGAGAGTGGTGTTATCTTAATTGGCGATCGGATGTGAAGGTGAGTAAGTAATCTCATCCTCGATAATAGTGGTTGATTTCCTTTCTTAGAGATCGTTAGAAAAATGGTTTTTCAAAATATTAAAAGATGTGGGTTTTAAAAATATTTCGGAAGTTGTCCTTCCCACCATTCAACGTGTTGCTCCCGAGGATTTCTCTCTTCATTCCTACCTGCACACATGTGAGAACCATAAAAAAGTCAGTCTTTTTGAGTGCAATTATCATAAAATCCTTTTGTTGAGGCGCGAAGTCGAGGCGAAATGCTTATTGATCGTTTCTCAAACACGCAGTCTCTCATTATGGTGTGGTTATTTCTCACTCAACATTTAAGAACGAGAATATGTTCTTTAGTATTTCTAACTTCTTATTACTAGCATGCGAAAACTCTATGTCCTCATAACTCTTTGGATGCTTGTGACGCTTGAACGCTTTGAAGTTGTGAGTTTTTAGTTTGATTTGCTCGAGGACTAGCAAAGTCTAAGTGTGGGGGAATTTGATAGGGTGTAGAATACATCCTATTTACTATCTATTGTTTATGCTTTCTTTGCTATTTTTCTTGTAAATTATGTATTTTACGCTTGTTTTGAGTTTTATAGCTACTATGGAGTCGCACGGAGGAAAAGAAGAAGAAAGCACCCAATTTGAGCCAAAAGGGCAAAATTGTCATTTCAGGGGCAAGCACTATCTGGAGCCCAGTCCAGGTTAAGGGGTAACTCTTGGAGGAATACTAAACGCAGTCCGGATGAGGTTAAGGGCTGCCATCATGTTAGCCCTTATCACCGTGACCCGGACACGGAATAACCTACCCTCATCTAACCCTAACATCGAGAGAGTTTATCTCTCATTTGTTCGAAAACTCTTGAAAATGAAATAGAGGCACATTTGAAGCTCGGGGAGAAGATGAATCGAGAGGAGAACTAAGAGATCGATTAGGGTTCGATTGATCGAGAAAAGGAGACCAAATCGAGAGCTAAAAGCAATGGCTCGCAAATCCGAGCTCGTTCTTGCGGCTATGGATCTGCGATTGGTTGAGATGTAAATAGAGATGTGTTTCGAGAGATTCAACTCGGGGAATAAGAAGAATTAATGGGTTTTGGTGGTAGTCTCGCAATTGAAGAAGCTCGAGGAGATGGGTGTTTGAATCTGAAGATTGAAGAAGATAGAGCTACGGTCATCTAATCAAGCCGCAACCCGAGATAAAGAAGAGTTGTCACGAGATCGATCTTTGGGTTTTGAGAAGGAATCGATCTTGCAATTGATTCGGGGAAAAGAATGGGTCACTCTCTGGTTCGATTGTGGTTGAAGGCTGTAATGAGAAGGTGATTGCAGAAGTAGAGAAGAAAAGGCGTTGTTGATTAGACGGGTTTTTGAGATGTTGCTGTCGAATCTCACTGTTGTTGACGGTTTGAGAAAGTGGAGTTCGTAATGGGTTTAATGGGTTTGCTGAATTGATGAGAATGGAGTATAAGAAGCTCAGATAATGAGCCGCTGTGATAAGAAATTGGAGAAGAATCGATCGCAGCTGCAACCAGGATTGAGATGAAGAACATTGCAAAGGAAAGATTGAGGTGATGCTGCTGTGCAATAATGGGCTCTGGTGGAATAAATGTGATTGGTGATGAAAGTGTAGTGGAATCTGTGATCTGTTGTGCCATTTGAATAAATGGAATTGAGACAGAGATGTTTCATTGCTGGTGGCTCAGGGAAAGTCGGGTGATGATTGGAGTCCGAGTCGTGAGAATGGGAGATTGCAGGTGCGGCGGTGGTGATGCTGTCTGACGGGGAAGATGGCAGCGGAGATGGTTGGCTAGGAGCAACAAGCAGATAAGAAGGCATGGACCGAAAGGGGTCGATAGGGGTTCGTGTTGCTTGTGAATCATGAGTTGGAATTGTTGCTTGGTGATGCTGTGTACAGGGGAAGAGCGGGTGGTTGAAATGAATGAGCTGTGAGATTGCGGCTTAAGTTGTGAGCGAGAATGGTAGGCCTGGTGGATGCAATGCAACATGGAGATGAATGAGGAGGCTGGTGACATGAATACCGAGATTCAGTCGGGTGATCTGGTGAGATTGAGCTTCTTTGTTGATGTGATAGAGAGGCATGCTAGGCGGCATTTGTGGTCTTGAGCTCGGAGGCTGCAATGAGCTGAAATGAACATGAGATGCGGTGCAAAGATGAGAAGTGTTGCTTCATTACGGGGGTAGAAAAGGCACCCGAATTAGATGAATGTGTTAGGCATGTTACAGGTGAAGAAAAGAACGGCTGATTGGCCTCTGGAAACACCGAAAATAGCCGAACTCACTGGAATTTTATTCGGATGAGTCAACTCGGTGACTCGTTACACCAACTCGGTATTTCAGCCGACTAAGACCGAGTCGGACCACTAACTCGGTGGTGACTCTCTCCTCCCTTGACCGTTGACCGACGGTTTGACCCTTTTTGACCGTTAGTCCTAACGGTGGACTCAAGGAATATTCCGTCGAATATACCGGACTGGCAATGAGAACTTAGGTGGCCGGCGGTGACTTTTCCTACCGGATTCCGCCATAATACCGCTTTTCCCGAGCCAAAATTTCCAATTTTCTATGGATTTCTCTCATGGGTGTGAAGACTTGGACTAGGAATTGGATGGAGAATTGGGCTCAAATTTGGAAAGAGAAGATGGAAGAGTTGAGAAAGGCTTGGATTTGGAAATTGAATTGCTAAAGGAAAAGGATTCTATTCCTTAGAAGATTTGGAGAATATTGAAGCCTATAAATAGAGAAGTTTTCTACATCTTTTGACACATCTCTACACACACAACACTTTTCTTTTCTTATTCTTTGTGTGAACTCTTTAGCATGAGTAGCTAATTTTATTATTGATTGAGGATGAATTCCTAGTTCTTAATATGATTTAAGTTTTTGTTTTCAATTCTATCTTGAAGTTTTTCACATAATTATCGTTTGTTTACTAATAGGAATGATCTTAATGACATTCATGATTGATTGATAGATTGTTTGGGTGGCCAACTAAATTGATTTGTCGGTTTAATCTAAAGCTAGTGAAAGTTAGGAGATAAGTAATCGTTTCTTGACTTTTTACATAAGTAGCAAACACGAGACCTTGCGGAGGGATTCCGTGGAGCAATTGTGTGTGAAAACAACGTTAGCAAGTAGACCTTGATCTAAGAGTCCAATTACTAATATTGACCTAATAAGTTCATAAATCTTAATGCGTTTATTTAAATTACATCTAGAGTGATCTACTACTAGGTGGTTTGGTAAATAGAATCCGGTGAGTCGAGAACTTCCGTGTCCGGTGATATAAGGGATTTAGGGGTTTAGCACTGATCTAGCTGCTTTACCTACGGTTGATGATAATTTGTGACTAATAACAAGTAGAAAAGAACATAACTTGATTCATTGTTTCGTAACGAAGAATGATTCCTTGATCTTGTCTCTCTTATTGCTTTCAACTTTATCTTTTAATTGCTTTGTTTATTTTCTTTTGCTTTTTTACACCCCCCTTTCGTGACAATTTTTACAACTAGAATCTCTTGCTCCTCGTGGGAACGAACTTGACTTCCATTATATTATTTTTAATTGAGTGGAAATATTAATTAATTTGATTGCACCTACGACACGCATCATGGATTTTCGACAAAGGCTAAAATCGTAAACCCATAACTATATATTTTCCTGATCCAGCAATCAGACGAGTATTGAGACTCATGTCTCTCGACGAAAGCATGAAAGCTCGTGCCGCAAGCATTTCTGACTGAGACAACTATATGTCAGAGAATATGCGGATGTGCAGTCTCTCATCTGAGGCAACGACATATCTTGTAAATACTGAGCAAGTTCAGTAACTATTTTTATATAGAATCGAAAGATTGGACGGCTCTGAACGGCTTTCCCTGCTAGTATAGATCAATAATGTCTTCATGATGTAACAATATTTTTCCCGACTATATAAAAGAAATATGACGCTTCAACAAGCTCATATCATTCGACTCCTGAACAATTAATGCTCCTAGACGATCGTATTAGTATAGAGCCATCAATTAATTATTCCTAAATCACTAGATTCATTCGCCGAATCCCTGAAAGATATTCTACATTTTTCATAATATTCCGTTAATTCAATTCATGGTCCTTCCCAGCAGAATTCCATGGGTTAGTAATAAATATCTAACACACGGGCATCTGAGCATTATCGAGTAAGCCCACTAAAATGGTGCAAGTGTATTCAATGCACTAACAAGCACCCGAATGCACGAATGAATATTTCAAAATACGACGAGACGATGAACCTATGCAAAATAGGAAAGAAAATAATAAATAATAAAATATTAGCCAAGGAGCTGGGGACTGGACCCATCGGCCGGCCGGTCGTGCCGTGACCAGTCCCACGCCCATTTTTATATTTTATCATATTTTTTATTTTCCTTAATCTTATGAAGATCCTTTCATTTGAACAAATATCCTTTGTTTTAAAGGAACTCCTCGGTTTCATGGTGTTTCCTTCGCATCAGGGAAATAATATAAAATTGGGAAAAATGTCATGGGGCCGTGTTTATTAGCCAACCGTCTATGCCTTGATCCTGGCCGGTCCCACACCTCATGATTCCTCATTATTTTTATTATTATTTCCCTAATCTCATGAAAACTCCTTAATCTCATGGTATTTCCATAAAACCATGAAAAAATAATAAAAAATTAGGGAAATTCGTGGGACCAAGCCCGACTGGCCTGGTCATGCCCTAGCCTGGTCCCACACGCCCCTTATTTTATTATTATTATTTTTTATGTTTCCTTGATCCCATGGAATTCCTTGATTTCATGGTATTTCCTTCAAATTATGAAAATTCCTTCAAATCATGGAAATAATACATAAAATTAGGGAAAACTCACGGGGCCAAGGCCCTAGCCGCCAACCATGCCCAAGACGGTCCCACATGCCCTTATTTTATTATTATTATTTGTTTCCTTCATCTCATGGAAACTCCTTCACTTCAAGGAAACTCCTTGATTTCAACAAAACTCCTTAGTTTCAACAAACTCCTTGATTTTATGATATTTCCATAAAATCATGAAAAAATATAACAAAAATTAAGGAAATGCTATGGGACCGGACCCATTGGCTGGCCGGCCATGCCTTGGCCATAGCCGGTCCCACACTTCATGATTCATTCATTTTATTATTATTTTCGTTCATCTCATGAAGTTTCCTCAGTTTCAGCAAAAATCCCTGATTTCTTCATATTTTCCCAAATGATTGCTCAAACGCACATCGAAAATATCAAAATTCTCTGGACTGAGATGCGAACACTTTGGTGACATGAGCATATTACCTTGACCGACCCGGGTTGGCTCTTTGGCTTGCAAGAGGCTCGGTCCCTCATATTTTCATCATTTGACCTAATTTGTTCATATTAGGTTCAAACTCTTCCGAACAATTTTGGAATTTCATGAAACGATCGTCATTCGATCCCGTGATCACCCCTGGGTAGGTTTCATGACCCCTTGGTCGGTCCCTCATCTCTTCATAATTAATTAGGTTTTATCACCTAAGGCTCGGACAGTATTATTTTAATAAATGATTAAACCAGCATTTAATCATCCTTTCATCAACAAATCAACAAGTCTTCAAGAGGCCTTGGTATTTGCTCACTTGTGCATCTGGGTGCTACATGGTCGACCCATGATCCCATGTAGCCGATCCCTCCTTCACTCCGTGTTTAATTTTCAATAAACCATCAATTGGTCAATCGAGTTAGGGTTTCTGAGTCCAGGGTTCATAATTCCCAGTTCGAACGCTAATAATTTTACGACGACCTCATGATCAGCATTTTATTAATTATGCTCGGTTCAATTACCAATGTTTTAAATTAATATTTTATCTTGGTCACGCTACCAATAATTCATAAAATGAGCAACATTTGCTCAGATGAGCAATATTTGCTCAAACCAAGGAATACTAGTTTGACTATCAATATTCAACAATTCATCGAATGAGCAATATTTTCTCATGTTAATTTTAACGTTCATTCATGTATTATACCTCTGTCTCAACAGGCATGCTCAATTCGTGAGTCTCAGAACATTTTCAAATCATGTTCGACTCAATAATACGAGGACTCATTGTCCCATGAAGTCATGAAGTCAAAGAATCGACTAACTAATCACGAGACGTCAATCGTATCACATGGGGGATATTAACTAGGGTTTTGGTATGGCGGTCTACGGCACGTGTGTTCATACACATGATGAGAATGTGAATAAGTCGTGCAATCAGTTGAAGGAGTTAACAAAGTAGTGGATGGAAAGTCGACCAAGTCTCCGCACGTTGAGCAACTGGTTTCAACACGATTTCCATTTCTCCACTCTTTGATTCCATCAACTGTCACACTTCATGGGATCATGGTGTTTACAATTCAAGCAATATAAATAAGTCTCTGAATCATGATTGAAAACAGGATAATCTCACGTCAAACAGACAACAAGAGATTAACAACTCAACATTTGAGTAATTACTCTCAACAGAGCAAATTCAATCATTCAGAACTTATCTTATTTTCAGAATACACAATACACCTACAATCTTCGATCACCATTGATCTCACACATTTCTCAGCTTCCCTCCTTTAGATCGATCCATCATCTCTTGTGGCCGAATTTACTCTGGAACGGCCATTGTCTTGGTTTAGGACGGAGTACTACGAGTTGATCTCTCAATTCAAAGCACTCCCTTCTTGCGGTGCATCGTGAGGTTTGACAGTTCGCTCGGTTCAAGGAGTTTCCTCCGCACGGTCGTCTCCTCAATTCCTTACAAACCAGCAACTCGTTTTGCCCCATCTACACCTATAAGTAGTGATGATTTGTTTTCATTCAAATTTTAAGAACATCAAAACTCTTTCTGTTTTCCTCTCTAACAAGCATCATCAGAAACTAAACATGTGTGTTCTTGGTTGGGTGAAGGTTGTACAAGCTTTGAATCCAACATTGTTGTATGGCTTCAAGTATCCTGACGGCAATATTCATTGACCTATTTGTACTCGCCAGTCTAATTGGGAAGCGTCAAATAATTGTCGAAAAGAATATATTATTAGAGCCTTGAACCCAGTGACAACATTCTTTTCTTTCACCCTGTTTTAGTGTCAATTTTCCAACAGTTTTCGACAATTAAATTTTGACTTTAGAGGGTGGAACGTTCGTGGGTTCCAAGGGGATTTCCGGGTTATCTTCGAAACAAAAAGCTACAACATCGATGAGTCATTTGGGAGATGTTTTGTCTGCAGAATTGTAACATAATTATTTGGATTCTAATTTTATGTTACATCCATGTCATGCGAGGGTAAACACTTTCGATTTTAAATGAGACAGAAGTTGGGATTATCACTTTTCCTCGTTTCTGTGTTTTACCTACGATTTAGAACAGAAAATAGAATTTGAATAATTTAGAAGGAAAAAAATCCAGATAGACAGCCGTTTCGAGTCCTCCCAATAATGTCAAACGACGTATCTCAAGAGATAAGAAAATCTTTAACCAAGAGTTAGGAAATTGATGCAGTACTCATGGCACTGGACGGATGCAAGGAAAGGTGGAAAAGGAAAAACGGTTAGAGCATCTCCAACGGGAGTTTCTCAAATTCCTATATTATAGGCCACATAGGATTTTTAAACTTTTTATAAAAAAAAAAATTCTCCAACGGAGATGTAAAGGATAGTGCGAGGATGACGTGGTGAGTTAGTTATTACCACATCCTCTAGCCCATCCTCTAATTTCAGAGGTTCTTCTGGAGGATATGATAAATACTAGTCACATATTTTAACCAATCAAAATAAAGTTAAACCAACAGAAAATAAAAAGTAAAAGTAAAGGAAATATTTCAACCAATTAGAATAAATCTAAATGGATTACAAAACATTACCATTGGAGATGATTATTCTAAAATTCCTAAATTGTAGGGAATTTTTGAGTTTACATTTTAAAAGGATGTCTATCTGCACCATCCACGTAGGATACACACCACAATCCATTGGAGATGCTCTTAGTATAAATGAAATTATATACTTATCATAGATGCATCATATAGCATGGTGTTTCGATGATTTCTATTCATCTTATTGTCTATCTGTCAAATCTATGTTGAAATTGCATATGCATACACACAGAGAGATGTCAGCATTTCTTATTATGGATTTGATTTTTTTTTTAAATCCTGCGGATAAGTCGAAATGCACATGAACTGTTTGATAGTGAAATCGATATATAGAACTGTGGCCTGACTAGTTCAGAGGAGGGATGATAAGTCCCGTGTCATATCTAATGACGAGCAGTTTTGTTTGTGGCATAAGTTAAGTCTTGTAGCATTTGATCCTCTGATAGTGTATTGCATGATATATATCTACTATATTATAGGGATGTTGTTGTTTGTCATTTTATGTGTGAATTGATCATTAGATCAGGATTGTTCTTTACTACATTACCTTAATAAGAAAAAAATGGAAGAGAACCGTTGATTCCTCTCTGTTCCGTGATATTGCTTAACCGCCTCGAACTAAGAGACATGACTCTTGTCAAGAAATATCATTTCAGTTACACGAAATTTCCTGTTCCTGGATCAAGTAGGATCCAAAGGTGTGATTTTAATGATTGAATTAAAAGGACAGAGTTATTAATCATGCATGGATGATTTGAAAATTTTCATCACCCACAGTATGATCAGGGTCCTAGACACCTGGCGAGTGAGGGGTAAAGCATGATTAGAAGTTCATTATGTCGGTTGTGAATAAGGTGTTTAATTTTCCCAAAATGAGCACCAGCCTGATTTTGTTGGATTAACTATGTGGTTAGTTATATCATACTAAGATTGCCCTTGCGTTTCCTGCATCAAGATTCTGAAAGGAAGTTCATGAATGACTTCGCGACATTCAGTTGAATGCAAATTATTTAATGAAATAAATGTTGCATGGAACACTCGGTATTAATGGCGATGCTTTGAATTTCCCATTCACTGAAACAGAGGGGAGCTACATCTGTAACTAAACCGGTCAGTCCAATCTACACTATTATGAGGAATTCACATTTTGAAGAAGTGTGGTTCGCTGGTTTTAAGATTCCTTACATGAGAATGGAAAGTAAAGTAACATGTGAAAGATATACTCTGTATAGTTTACTTACAAAAGTAAAAGATCCAGAAACTTGAATTCAAAGAGATTGGTGGCTGTTTGGAAGAGGAGTATATCTAACTCTCACATATTTTCTGTGGAATGTCTGCAAAGTAGAGCCTAGTCCAAAGTGGTAACCGTACCACTATTATTGGATTTGAAGATTCCTTATTGGAATTGTAAAGGCATTAACGAGTGGAGGAAATGTCTTGATGTCATTAAGCTTATCGTCCAAGTAGACTGAACGGTTGTTAAATGAGATTAAGTCATTAGCGTCCTTTGATAGACCACAATCTTATTGGAGTTATCCATTCACCAAGGTGTCCAGATTGCATTTGCATATGCTCTTTTGAGTGGGACATTTTGATAAGGCCTTTTGTTCATCACTTACATGAGAATGGCTTACTGTATAGTCACTTGCGAAGAACAGTGGCAGATCACATGAAGACTATTAGTCTCATATGTATGCACTAGAAAATTCATGTCTCATAGTTTGATAAAGTCATGAGACATAAGAACTTGTATGATCCATTCAGTGTGAAGGGAATGATGCATAACAAGTTTCTAAGCGTAAGTGTGGTTCATGACATTTTTGGTTATATTTTAGGATCAATTAATATTTGATCAACATATGCAAGTTGGACCTGAATAGAATTTGAGATAATTCATAAGATAATTATGATTATAAATGATCAAACTGATTCATAGTTATGATCATGTGAGTTCAGCTAATGAATGGCTTCTTTGGTAACTTAATTACGGGAATTTTAGACCCTTAATTAGGTTAGTTGTACATTCCTTCTGTGTTGTTATTTCATTGACAATCGAGATACTGGTCAAGAAATGTGTACTTCATAGCCTTTGAAAAATGTCATGAAATTGGGGAAGAATTTATATGACGTTGTCATACAAATTTCCTAATGTTGTAATTCGTCAGTAATTGTTGAGAGAACAATTTTGCGGCATGAGAATAATTCTTGCACTAAGAATTATATGGTTCCAAATTTTGGAAATTGCGATGTCTTAAATGATATTGAAAAGAAATTGAAATTCCGGTTAATATGTAACGTGTTGGAAGATTGGGCGGCCGACCAAATATCCAATGATGAGGTGTTACAATATATTGCCGAACCATAAATTTTGAACACTTAAATTGCATAGTGGCAAATGTTAAATAGACATTGTCTATGTTATTGGGTATAAATTTGTAGAGGATTGGGCATGATCAGAGGAGTTACTCATCATGATGATGTGCTTGTTGAAATGGCAAGTAAATTGCCTACAAATTTCTTATGCCTCTAATGAATGGAAGTCTATAATGACTTAATAACTTCTTGTGAATTAACTGTCAATGTTAATTATGATTCCTAGAGAAGTTACAATTATTTTGTAAAATCAAATAAGAACATTTTTAATAATGTTATCAAAATTGATTGCATAACTAGATGCAATCAATAAATAACGAGGTAGAATGGCTTGGAAACTTACTTGTAGAGATCCCATTTTGGAAGAAGTCATTTCAAGCGGTCTTGATTAATTGAGAGAATCGGATATGAATCTATAATGTCTCTAATGAGAGTTATAATGAAAAAGTCAAGATATGCGCAAGTCTTGGACATTGAACAGTAAGTCAACTACTCAAGAAAGGAGTAATTGCGGTTAACCATTGAAACAGAAAAAAAAAAAAACTTGGCGAGATAGGTTTATGAAGAGTCTTCCAATGGAAATGTTTTCAATGAAGTATAAGGAGATGGGACACTAAACTAAAACTTCCCATTGTCCTTCTAGTGTAGTGATTCTGCATGATCTTAGGGATGGATGAAAATCCTTAATAAGTCTAACTTTTATCACAAGGTGTCTCGCAGAAACACCTTCGAGACTTACCTATATGAGTATATGGAAATCAGGTCGTTTCCTATGAGAATAAGACCGTTCTCAGAAAAAGACTCGTGAATCCAGGAAAAAGCACAGGGCCATTAATGTGCAAGATACAGAACACACTACTATCGGAAATCTTTGAATTCACCACAAGGGGTTTTAATGTCTCGCAGGACGTTCCCGTTTTACCACAAGGGGTACTTGGTTCAAGATTAAATTCACCATAGGACCTCGATAAAGCTTTGAATATCTTACACTAAGTGAAGGTTCAAACCCAAAAGGTACCTATCATTTATGTATTGGTTCCAACGATGATGCTTTGTCTCAAATTACCTTGAACTACGCTGGCTTGATCCCACTCAGTACGTAGGCAATCACTTGAGTGATGCAAACCACTCTGTTTATAAGTTTTACTTTATTTTCATGTTTTTGGTTATTGAAAATAGGGAGATTGTTGGATATTTTCAATAACATAGAAAATAAAATGGTTTTCGTTTTTGGTTTGCCGCTACGACGAGGGAGTGTCCTGTGTTGAATAGATACAATGGATGTTAGTTGGAGATCAAGAGGCAACTCTAACGGGTATTATGGTTCATAAAAGACACAACCATTCCCATTAGACACCTTATGTGTCTTTTGGAAGTGAAGAGCCATCTCCAATAGGCATGAGTTCCCTATAAGTAGTGATGATTTGTTTTCATTCAAATATGAAGAACATCAAAACTCTTTCTGTTTTCCTCTCTAACAAGCATCATCACAAACTAAACCTGTGTGTTCTTGGTTGGGTCAAGGTTGTACAAGCTTTGAATCCAATATTGTTGTAGGGCTTCAAGTATCCTGACGGCAATATTCATTGACCTATTTGTACTCGCAAATCTAATTGGGAAGGGTCGAATAATTGTCGAAAAGAATCTATTATTAGAGCCTTGAACCGGAGACAACATTGTTTTCTTTCACCCTGTTTTAGTGTCAATTTTCCAACAGATGGAAGGAGAAGCTACACTGTGCTGCCATTGACGATGAAGTCTGAAAAGGTTGGAGCTCGAGTTTGCAGTTGAGTCTCGACCATGGCAGTGAGGAATTTGATTTCGATGAAGGAATATTGGATTGTCTGGCTGAGTATGTGGTGGTTGTTTGCTGCCTGTAATAATGGTAGATGATGACGCTATAAAAGCTCGGGATTGGCAATTAATGGAAGAAATCTGTGATGATGGAGAGTCGGAGTTTTTAGCAGTGAATGAAGTTCGAAAAGACACGGAGTTACATGGAGTTTAGAGAAGTTGGATTAACATTTACCCTATCATACGGGCCATTTAAAGGCCAGTGATGAATTTGGGCCTGACTTCAACATGAGCCCAATTCTTTGGTTAGCGATCTATTCACGACATCATGCTTGGACGTGACTTATTTTGGAAATTTTGATTTTGCACCAGGGTTTGATGCAGGACACAATTAAGGAGGTGCAATTTCTTATCTTAGCTAGGTTTCCTAGTTTATTCAAGAAGAGGTTACAAAACTCTATATATAGGGAAGCTTAGATACAATTTGGGATATCTTCTATTCACTAGTTTTCTCCCCCTTGGTGGGGGTGGGGAGAGAGAACTATCTCTTTTCTATATTCTTTTTATTGTTAAGGATGAATTCAAAGTTCTAATTGTGAAGCTCAATTATTTACAAGTTTGTTTCAAGTTTTAAAGTTAATCATTGTGGATTGTTTTTACTATATCGAAGGTTTATGATTGATTCTTAGATTGGTTTGGGTGGCCAACTAGATTAGTCTATTAATCATTCTAATACTAGTAGAGAGTTTAGTCGATCCGTAATTTTCGCTACCTCCTACATAAGTAGAAATCGCAAGACCTTGCGAAGGATTCTGTGGAGCAATTGCGAGTAAAGACAACACCAATGAAGTGGACCGAGCATACCGAGTTTAATGGTGGGATCAAACCTAAATTCATAAATCTTAATGCGTTCGGGAATTACATCTTGTAAGCGAACCTCAAGGTGGTTTTTTTGAATAGAATCGCGGTAGTCGAGCGCTTTCGTATCCTGGTGATGCGAGGGAGTTTGGGGATATCTAAGCGTACACTGCTATTTTACGGTTGGTGACAATTGATTCTAACAAGAGATAAACGGGTACAATATTGAGTTAACGGTTAGTAACGGCGAAGGATTTCTTCATCATCTTTATCTTATTATCCTTTTTATCCTTCTTTTATATTTTCGCTGATTTAGATAACATATCAATTGCATTACTCTTTGTGGGAACGATCCTTACTACTGCTATATTATTATTTAATTAGTGGGAAATATCTTATTATTTTGTTGAGAAAACGACGCTCATCATAAATCACACAAACGTTAATTCCTATTTACTTGATAAGTGAATCCTATTGTGTTTGGTTAAGTCCGAACCTTTTTATCAAGTAACATACTTCGTTGTTGTATTGTCTCGATCTCGTATCCATAGACGATCACGCGAAGTGTGAACCGATTAGTTGTATTATCTCGACTCAGTCCATAGACAATCACTTTCGGAGAAAGGACTTATAGGTAGGAAAAGTTTTAGCTTGAGGTATATTTGGGTACCCTCGCCTTTTCAAATGCACTTAAGAAAATGTAGAGATTTTTCTTCTAATGGTCAACTTTATTGTCTTTGAAAACTTTTGTATTGAAGTATTCATTTTCAAATGTTATTTTTTTAAATTTAATCTGTGGGGATTGGTCTTGGGATTATGTACATGATATCAACTGGGAAAGCTTAAATTCACAAGATGATTGAGGCTACAGATACAATATCTTTTGTAATTTAAAGTAAGTGCTTATAAATTATGTTCGTATAATCTCGCTACCATGAGAACCCGATGGTGAAAAAGCAAATGCTAGATCACCCAACGTAAAGACAAGGATAAGCAACCTCCTAAAATATATGTAAGTACGGGATTATGCATGGCGATTTGGATTATTCATCAATAAACGTGGAGTCTGGTAGTAGTAAACTAATGAAGAGCCATATTTTTATCAGCTGCAAGCAAAGCTGGAATGTGAACTGCAAAATTTCTAATCAGGTAGACTTCTTAGAAAGTAACACGTCATTTCCTATATCTGAAAACAAGTTGTATATGCCTTTGGGCGAGAGTATTAGAACTTATTATTAGTATGTACCAAGTCTCTTCGTTATTTTGGCGAGTCACAGACCAGGTTAACTTTGTTAAATAATTTGTTGCCAGTGTAACCATGTATGACATCAGTCGAGTTATGAATAAGCTACTCTTGATAGACAATTGTAGAAGGCAATACATGTAAGTCTTAAGTAAGTATTCGCTCCTTTTGTTATGAAGGAAATTAATTATGTATATTATTAGTAAATAGGATTGTATGCTTATCAGCATTGTTTTACTACTTTCAATCAAGTGTCATTCCATTGGTAGTGATTATGCTATTTTTATTCTTCACATTTAGTTTTATATCGCACCACTCATTTAAATGGTCTCAGGATGTGGACAGAGGGGAATATTTGTAACGAAAGAAAATAAAGTTCTTGCGGATCTTTTGGTTTAGAGGTATGTATTTATTTTATTTTCATAGTTGAACTTGAATTGAAAATTATTTCATGTTTAATTTATTAGATATAAGCAAGTTAAAGAAAAAAAATGACTAATGTGTGACTGTGATTTTATATGTGCAGATGAATATAATACTACAAATTGATGACTGAATTTGGTACTACGAAGTACTAATTTACACAGGGCAACCTAGATTTATTTAGTATTAAAGATTCCGGTTATATGAGCAGATGAGGAAATTTACTATATCATAAAAGATTTGAAAGAAAATTTATATACGTAACCGTAAGAATCTCAGTCCAATAAAAAACTCAACGCCACTTTAGTAAATTTATTTTATTCATTCATTTTCAACTTCTCTAATATTCTTCTTTTACTGGAGTGTTTGCTAACTGATCAATTCTTAAAATTGCAGATGGTTACACATTAGAGGTAGGCGTGTTAACTACAGTTGATACCAGATAACGAGAAACTCCCCATGTCTGAAGACAATAAAATAAAATAAGGTTATAATGGTTGATAATTCTACTGGATAATCTTAGGAAACTTCTCAAGCACACAAATTTGAAATTCCAAAGTAAAGAAAGCGATGTAGATAAAGGTCATCTTCTAGGAATTATGTTTGCCTTTGTGCGAAAGAACCTTGAATTGCTTCATATACAACCTTCCCCTTCACTGAGAGACCACAAAGAGTTGATTTTTCTTGCTTAGCTAATATATTTGGCGGAACCGATTATTTCGAAAAGGTTTGCTTGGAATAGTGGTTGCTCTCCCGATAATTATCTCATCTATGTCAGCATCAAGGAACCAACTAAGGAACATCGTCAGCCTTGGACTGCCGTACAACTTTAAGTTTTCGGCCTTTGAAGTTCTTCGATGTTTTCTCGCCAACACGTATCTAACTGGTCAGTTATGTGACCGCCATAGATAAAAAATGCATTTCAAGGATGTATAAAATTGGAATTAGTTTTTTTTTGAACATGTCGTAATCAAGTATGCGTATGCAAGGTGATCCATAGTCTAGGAGCAATGCCCCATCCAAAGACTGCCGTTACTTTCTGCTATATTTTCTTATTGTGTCTAACATTGAATTAACCACATGCTATATGGAGTTACTTCAGATCTAATTGGTGCATAAAACCAAATTCACAATAAGCGGCTGACAATAACCAATTTGAAGCGGGGAGAAATCATAAGTGTAAGTAAATCAAGTAACTGATATCACCTGGTTGTTTAGTGTACCACAATTTATAAATTTACATGTCAATTAAGTTAAAAATTTTAATGCCCACCTCGACAACTTGCTTTAATTTTTTTATCGACCCAAGTATGCAACACATAATATCTTAGTTTTTTATTGTAATGACTAAGTCCTTGACTAAGTGTTAGTTTATTTTCAGTTCAGTGCAACAAGTTTAGCTTTAGGGTATGCCAGAGTTTCCCCAAGTTGCCTGAAGATTATTCTTGAGGTAGACATACTTGCTTCCGTAATTCTACTATTTGGATTACTTAATACATTAAGTGATTGATTCTCTAAGTCCTTTAAGTGATATCATAATTAAGGTATAAAACACTTTCTGTCATCACTTAGTATCACTTTTGGCATCATAACTTAGTTTTTTGTTTGTTTCTGGCCCGAGATTCTATCATCATACCTGATTGACCATGTCCATGATCTCTTGTATATTTTAGTTGATTTTGGCGGATTGGAGGATGCCTACATACATGGGTATCTTTGTCTATGTAAATTACATTTATGTATTTTTTTTTGTATCCACTTTTTAATATGACATGTATATATTGACATAGTAAAGAACAATAAAAATAATTTTTTTCACATGCCATCACGGCTTGGGTCGTGATTTTCCGAGAGACTCAGATTTTACCTTTGGGGGTTAGCAATTAGCTCTCAGCAAAAATAGACATTCCGGGTTACTCTTGGCATTCGCATAGACATTGCATATAGGCTTTAGGAGTAGAAACACTGCGGGTTTGCATAGACATTGCATATAGATTTGAGAAGTAAAAATATTACGGTCTTGACAATTCTTAGTCCGATAACCAGTGGATGCACATACTCCGGCCTTTATCACCGGAAGTTTAAACTGGGATGGAGAACAATGCACATAACATTGCGAAACAATTTAACAACAACACACAATTTAACAACAACACTTAACATTTGCAGAGAAAAGAAAATAACAGAGATAAGAATGATTGAAATGTTGGTGGTGGTTGTTGAGGTCTAAACGCAGATATAATTTCTTTTCAAAAAAAAAAAAAAAACGATTATTACCATAATTATTGTAACACAAAAGAAGTTCATAATATAACAATATATTTGGGTTCTCCGAGAAATTTTCGGATAAATAATAATAATAGGTTACAAATCCAACAAAACAATCACATGATGTATTACTAAAGACGATGCATTCCGATGCCGTAACGACACGGGTTAAGCCTTAGTCTAGAATACAAAACAAAGCTTAGTTAGGATAGATAAATAGCGGCCGAGATTTATCTATGAGGGGAGATAAATCTACGGTAGTGGTTTGTTCAACTTAAATATAATAAGAGCTTTATTAATTAATGTTTCACTAATTGCTCATGATAAATGGTCTATTAATTTTTCTCATTATAAAGTGTTTCAATAATTACTCAAAATAAATGATTATTAATTTTTTAATTATAAATATTCCCTTAATTAATAATTATTAATTTCCATTAATAAATAATTTTGATAAAAATAAAAATAATATCGATAGTGAAAATGCGGGGGTGCAACAACCTCACCCAATATTTCGATTAGCAATATGTAAGGACTAACTCTAATATACTTTTAAGAGAATCAACTAGGCAGTCAGACTCAATCTTAATAAAAAGTATATCAAGGTTAATATCTCTTTCTCTCGATTTGATCTATACTCAAACAAATAGAAATCACAGAGTCTTTATCAAATACAAGAGATATAAACTTGGATGGTACCAAAGACCAATATCCATGGATCAATCAATTTCAATCAACAACCAAAGGTTGGATTTCACAATTGATCGATACAACGCACAACTTTGTGATATTTCAATTATATAACAAAATATAATGTGGAATAGAAATAACACGAGACACGGAAGTTTTGTTAACTAGAAACCGCAAATGCGAGAAAAACCCCGAGGACCTAGTCCAGTTGAACACCACACTTTTGTATTAAGCGCTACAAACACTAGCCTACTATAAACTAACTTCACGGGACTGTAGTTGAACCCTAATCAATCTCACACCGATTCAAGGCAAACATTGCGCTCCTTACGTCTCTCGATCCCAGTGGATACTACGTACTTGATTCCCTTAGCAGATCTCACCCACAACTAAGAGTTACTACGACCCAAAGTCGAAGACTTTAATAAAACAAATCTCGTATCGTACGTAAAAGTCTATGATAATAGATAAATCTTTTTCCCACGAGATAAACCTATGAGTTTTGTTCCGTCTTTTGATAAATCAAGGTGAACAGGAACTAATTGATAACCCGGACTTATATTCCCGAAGAGCAGACCTAGTATTATCAATCACCTCACAATAATCTTAATCGTATGGTAGCGAAACAAGATATTGTGGAATCACAAACGATGAGACAAGATGTTTGTGATTTCTTTTTATCTTGCCCTATCGAGATATAATCTCAAGTCAATAATTCAATTGAACTCGCATGTTTGAAAGGCGGGAAATCCCAAATACACCCCTCACAAGAATTTACTTTACTAATCCATTTGAAGATGAGTAATAATATATTTTTATTGAACAGATTTAAAGAAATTACAATCACTCTTAACTTTCTCTCTCCTAATGACTTGCTTAACAATTCAAAAAGAACCCTCCCTCAATGTACTAACTCAACCCTTTATATAGGGTAATAATACGATGGATGACAACTAAGCTGTCCTTTATTTCAGGGAATAACTCGCGAAGTGTCGCGAGTGTTATAAACATTTTTCCTTGCGACACTCCTAAATCTCGCCATGTCTTTACACTTTCTCACGTTAAAGCTTTCCGTCATCTATTGCGTCATTTATATTTCTTTCCTCGACTCCTTCGCGCAATGTAGTCGTTTATTAATCTCGTGAAGTATTGATGTCGCGATATTCTGCTCCTACATCTTGCCTCTTTTTTCTTGAATATTGCTTGAAGAGCGATCTTTAAGAAAAATCCGTTGTTGTAGTAGTATTTGATTTTTGTTGATGAAGGAGCAGGCGAAAGAATATTGGACTTGAAAAGTACGTACTTGCCTCTATTCTTTTGCGAAATTCCGAAGCTTTAAAAATTAATTTTAAAAATATCATCCCGAAGTATAAGAAGTATGAAGTATTCTTGAAGAAATATAAGAAGTATTTAATCCTCTAAATGTAAGAAGTATTGCAAATCCATCCTGCAAAACTTTCGTTCCATGTTCTTTGCCTCATGCTATGAGCTCATATTCTCATGAGTTCACTCTATAATTTTATGAGTTGCTCATACTTTCCTCATGAATTATGTTGATACCATCTCTCGTCATTCTTTTAGTGCTCTGCGAAGTCTTGTTATGTCATGAGAATTAATATTTGGAAATGCCGAATTGCTCATTTTCATCTCGCGATTGTTCATTTTTAACCGTTTTATTCATGTACGGAATTTATTACGGTGTTTCTTCTTCCACTCTCTTTTGACACGTCTCTTTCAACCACTTATTCTTGACCATTCATGTCCCATCTCGCATTAAATGCATTTGTTTTCTCGAGGATTCTCTTCTCTATATATAATTTTCTTACCCTTCTCTTTTTCTCTTTTACTTTCCCTCTGCAACTTTCCTTTAACTTCCTTCCTCCGTAATTTGCGCTTCTGCTACTGTAATCTTCCCCTTCAATTCTCTCAATCTTCAATTCTCCATTCATTCCCATACTATATCAATGGCTTCACTTGGTCGTAAATATAAACCCCTTTTTGTAGATACTCAAAAGGAATTACAAGAGAAGGGTTTCATCTTATCAACCATTCCTGATCAACAATCTTCGTCTATTCTCTTTGCAAAACTGTTTTCTGATCATCAGTGTGATGATCAGAAAATCATAGTCTCGCTAGGTCAACTCCTCGCAGGCCTTCCCATTCCTCTATACAATCCCGAGATACCATTATTCTATGAAATTCTTGCTCACGAGAAATTATCGCGAGCTGTTTGTCAACTGAGTGGCGATTGTATCCGTCTAATGCTTGAATTCGCCAATTGTGGCGCTGGTAAAGGATCTTTATATCCTGATGATGTCAGAGATCCTAAATTCAGAAATTTACAAATAGTCGCTGAGTAGTATACCGTGGACAACTTTTTTGAAAATTATAAAGTAATAAATATGAGAAATGACAAATCTCATTTGGGGTGCTCGGTTGAAAAGAAAAGATAATATTTCCGATGACAAGCTGCTTATGCAAGATATTGATTGGCATTCGGGCAACAATAGTACTCCTCGTCATTCCAAAGATGAGAAATGGTGGGTTGTTCCTTTATTTTTGAGTGGGCCTTACATCGCGAGTTCGCATGTTCTCCACTTGCAAACCTCATGAATTATCATCCTTGGGAGTTTAAGTGGCCCGAGGAGGCAAAAGAGGTATATTTCCTTTTTCAATTTAAACTGCGACATCTTCTTCCTCTTTACTTATTAAACTTTCAAAGAATTTAGATTGTCATAATGAGAAAGAAGTATAAAGAAGATCCAAAGGCGAGTACCACAGCGATACTCCGATCGCTCACGGATGAAGTAAGAAACATTTTCTTTTGTTATTTTAAACAATATTGTTGCCTCTGTTTC
This sequence comes from Papaver armeniacum, assembly GCA_023531295.1. Classification (NCBI taxonomy): domain Eukaryota; kingdom Viridiplantae; phylum Streptophyta; class Magnoliopsida; order Ranunculales; family Papaveraceae; genus Papaver; species Papaver armeniacum. The sequence continues at coordinate 221,216 of JAJJWW010001481.1, read as the reverse complement.
TTATCTTCATGCGTATGCGAAGGTTGACGTTGAAGAAGGCTGAAGGCTGCGAAGGTTAAAGGCAAAGATAAAATCACTTTTCGCAAGGACAAGTCTTACTCGCTCCTTTCTAAAAAGCGGAAAACCCATCCCTCTTCTCATCGTAGTTCCCAATCCGGTGAAAGTTCGGTGAGGATGAAAATGAAGTTGGTACTTCCTCCGCGAAAGAGAATCACTCTACTACTTATGTATGGCGCAAGCTGTCTAGTGTTTTCTCCGATTCCATGCAAGGAATGGGAGATGATCACTTATCTGCAACTTGCGAAGCTCTCGCGGAAAATCTGCGATGCCCTGCTATTAGAGGATAATGAATCTTTTCGCGGAGTTTCCCGAACATTGACTTCCAGCCACTTGAATGCTCTCAATGCTTTGGTATGTTCATATTCCTTTGCTTCTCTGTAATTTCGATTATAAGCTTTATCTTAACAATTTCTTTATTTTCCTTTATAGTGGGGAGAGCTTCCTTTGTTGTTGCCTCAGATCTCGAGAAAAGACGCGACAACCTTGAAAAGAAAAATCTCCAACTTAAAGAGAAGATCCGAGAACTAGAAATTGAGGTTGCGATGTCTCGCAAGAAAGATGAAAGAATTCAACAATTGGAAACTAAATCCACTTCTCGAGGAGACTAAAATATCTACTATTGAAAGCGCAAATCAACAACTTTATGGTACAAAATTTTTGCTCTTCAAATCGTCTTTACTTTGTCATCAACTATTCTTTGCCCGATTTATTATTTTCAGACATATATAATCTCTCTGAAGAATCCATTCTTCTCCATTCATTTCCCGAGCCTATGGATAATGATGTTCTTCTCACCCTATCTCAACGAGTCTTTAAGTAATCCGCCAAACAAAGTTGACTCCCTTTCCTTAAATGAACTTCAAACCAAATATCGTCTCTTAGATATTGAGCATAGATCTAGTTTAGGTTTAGCTAACCGATTTAAACAAATGTATCTTGATTCCCATAAGAAAACCAAAGCTTTAAGGAAGAAGATTAGTGGCCTTATAGATGACAAAGATCGCATTGCTAATAAAGGTGCACAAGCATTAACAACATTTCAAAAATCTCTTCTCGAAGTACAAATTGAGCAACGAGATGAATCTCTTCGTCGAGAATGCTATACTTAATGAGCGAGAAGATCAAATTCGTTCGCTTCTTGTTATAAATAATGATGATGAATTCGCTTGGGCTGCGAAGGTTTTAGATAATGCCGGGAATAATTTAGGTGTTGATGTTAGCCTTCATGCCGGAGCATCTTTGCCTTGGTTAAAGACATGATATCTGTGAGAGAAGGTTGTTTATTATACTTTCTTTGCTCTTTATCTGCGTAGTATTGTTATTGTGTTGTTAATTCATTATCATATGTTTTGCGGAATCCAGAAGAGATTTCAAACAAGGATTGAAGAACTTGAGTACGAAAAAGGGAACTCGCGAGAAGGCCTTTCTCTTCGCAATAATAAGTATTCTAAGTTGAAGAAACAACTGCAAGCTACGGTGGCGAATTTCAACAATCACTTGCTGTTCGTTTTTGCAATCAAACTATTGAAATGGTTTGCAATAATCACCGCATTCCTTTTAGTTCATATCCTTGTCTTCGCGATATTATTCAAGATACGCCTTTCTCGGATGTCTCGATAGTGAAGCTAGCGAAGAAGAAGATTACGAAAAGGATGATGGAATCGAAGAATCGACCAAGAAGAAGAATCCTAAAAGAAATAACTTCTTTTTCTTCTTTCGCTTCTTGTAATACATATACTCTTTCAATCTTCTTGGATTGTCAAATATGAATTCAATCTTTCTTGGATTGTCAAATATGAATTCAATCTTCGTTTTCTTTACTTTAAATTCGTCAAGCAATTCTTCTTTATAATTCAATGACCATCATTATGAATACATAAATCCATCATGTGGAAATGAATAACAAGATTTTATCCTATTCATTCCCATACTTGCCTCTGGTTATTCATTTTCAAATGAGAGATTTGACCAATTACATCGAGTAATGAAATCTACGACTTCATCCTTTATTATTTGTAACTCTATGATGGAACATAATCGTTTTATGCAAGCTTACTCGCTTCCTCAATTGTATATATGTACGTATCTTTAGTTATGTTGAAATTCATTATTGCGACAAGATCGCAGGATGTCTTTACGAATGAATAAATCCATTGATCTTGTCTTATCATTCTTGTGTGGTCTTATTTTGCCTTCCTAATTAAAGGTCTTATTTCGCCACCCCTCGTTGCGACAAAATCGCAGGCGTCATTACATTTTCATGTAATGACCCATTGACCTTGTCTTATCATTTGTTAAGTATTTTTGCCTCTGCGGGATATTTTTATCTCTGCGACAATATGACAGCTTAAATACTCTTGCGAGTGTAAAATCCCATGACATTGCGAGTCTTTGCGACGAAATCGCGGGACGTTTTTGCATTTTCATGCAAAAACCCATTGATCTCGCCTTATCCTTGCGTCAATATTATTGCCTCTACGGGATCATTGCACAAATATGACAAGCCTAAATTTCCTTGCGAAAATAAAGTCTCATGACATTTGCGTCTTTTGACACTTATCGGCTCCCTAATGGAGGGTGCCGCCCTTATCTTCTCCCTGGTTGCCCCTTCAGGAGGAGGCGTACATCGGCCATACAAGACTAGCTCCTCCCATCCGGTCTTAACAACAACCGGTTGTTTTCGCAGACCTCTTATCCCTTATACTTATATGGCTTATGGTTACGAGACTGCACCCTAAGTGGAGTTTTCTTCGGGCGAGTGCGGCATATACCAAGACTTGCCAAGAATGGCCGAGACACTTCAAATGCCCCGAGCACTCTTGGCTCAACCGTGTACCCACGCGCCTTGAGCATACATGCCCGACTCCTAGGAAGAGATCCTCGGGCGTCTAACCGGGTATAACCTTATATATATATAGTTGGAAATCCAAGGTATCTCTCCGGACAGGCTTTCATGGGCCCCAAATCTTCATGATCGGTTCCGGGGAGCGGTGTAACCTTTTCAACCGAGCCATGTCAAGAGATGCCCCCTTATATGACGCACTTTAGGTCTTACATTTGCCTCTTTGCGAAATATCATTCGCGAACTAGGGTGTCGCCATAAAGGTTCGTCCCATTCACTCACTCTTTCATTTTTGTTAATTCATTCAATCATTCATTTTGTTTGCAAAACTATCGCACAATCTTACATTGTTTAATCATTTTTGTTTTTCAATTCTTGAATCAAATTGTCATACATTCTTAATGGCGAGATCCTCGCATATTTCTTCTTCAATTATTGTTTCTTCCTCTTACTCTTTGAACAAGCTTTTGTTGTTGCTTTTTGATGATTATTCACTTCTTACACTTTTGCTCTTGCTACTCTCTGCCTCTACACCATTCAAATCTCTTAATGATTCCTTTCCATCATAATTTCCAACTTGTTTTCATGCTTGTTTCGCAATGTATCTTCTCCTCTTACATCAATGGCATCCACCATTAATCTTTCTCTTCTTTTCTCATCTTTTGCATGTTGCTTCCAACCCCTTCTTTCCTCATCTCTCTCTTCGCAGCTCTCCACATCGATCTCATAGCATTTTTGTCCTTAGTCAATCTCCTTTTATAATTCCAACACCACTAGGATGAGGAAATTTTATACAACGATGATATGTTGACGCTACACCCCGAATTTCATGCAACCATGGTCTTAGATCAATGCATTATAAAGGGATTCCACATGACCACACAGACAAAATATCGGTAGATAACCCTTGCAAAGGTATTCTCATATGAACTTCACCTTTAGGCTTGTTTCTTGTGCCATTGAAACCATATATTTTGTATGTTGAAGGTATCAATTCGCATCCTTTTCCCCCATAGTCTTGTAAGTATGGTAAAAGAGGATGTTCTTGAGCTTCCGATATCAATTAATATTTTATTGATTGCCCGGTAATTTCACTTCATCATCTTCGCCATCAACGGGTTTTGGATTAATTTCCAATTTTACAACCAATGGGCTATCATCGTCTCTTTGCCTTCAGGAATCTCTTCTGCGGTGAAAGAAATAATCTGCGTTTGCCATTCTTTTAATTGCGATGTCCTCGCGATGTTCAACACTTCTTTATCATCAACATCCCTGCAAAAACTCTCTTGGTATGTTATCATGAAAATCTTCAATTGTACGATATGAGTGAACAATGGAGTTGCAAAATAAATTTTTAGCTTTCGCTCCAACTTCTATTACGAATGTTTCTTTCCTCTTTGATGGTGGTGGCGGCAATGGTTGATCTTTCTCTTCACTTTTTAGAAAGTGATTCGACTTTCCTTGATCAATCATTCTAAGGATGATTCTTTTTATGTTTACTCGTCATTTGTCGGATGTCCATGAAAACGATGGTAAGAGCAGAATTCGTGACTTCATCACCGGTGGTGGTTCATTCCCCATGTTCCATGGTGCGGGTATATTTTCCATCAAGAGTATAGCTTCCCATATCTTTTCCACACTAGTATTTAATGGTGGCATCTTGATTTCTTCCCATACTACTCTCTGGACGTCATTTGCCCTCCATGATAATTACTGTTTTTGACTTCCATAGGTTTCTTGCGAGTGATCAAGTCTCAGATTTTGTTATTGCATACGATTGTAGTAATTTATTTCTCTTTCAAACTCTTCTTGATCTCGGCTTCCCATGGCCACTAACTTTGGTTGTCCATCATCTATCACTCTTTCTTGTTGTCCTTGCGGGTACTGCATGCGTGTGTATTAATTTGGGTAACAAACTTGCATTCGCGACATTTGAACTTGTATTACAACCCGGTCGACTCCACCTCATTTTGCCTTTCTTCCAAAGCAATATATTCCTCTTGCGAGTTCTGCGACTCCGTCATCGTGATCGTATTCTTGACTCTAAAAAATTTGAATATATAGCAAATTGGTTGCGAACATAGCATTTATAAATGATAAAATGAGATATCTTTCATCCACTCTTCCAGCCATCTCGCTACACATCGTCTTCCATCTCACGATTAGGTGTCTTAAACTTTTCGCCAACTCTTTATTTCAGCCCAAATACATCTTCAATTCACAGTGCGAGGAGTTGTTACTTATGTATGCCCCTAAAAATATAGCTTGTAGATGGTTGAATGACGTGATGGTGTTTCTTGGTAAACCTTCAAACCACTTGATGCTTCCCACATTAAACTTGATCAAAATATTTGCACAATATAGCGTCATGATTTTCCCACTTGTAACATACATCTTACATACGCTTTGATGTGTTGTATTGCGCAAGTTGTTCCATCAAAAATGCTGGTTAATGCGGGTAAATTGCACTTTGGGGTATTCCTCTAACCGCACCTCTAATGTAAAGGGATTCTTCGCAGCTTCTTGATTGCCTCATCGATGTCTTCTTCCTCCTCCTCTTCTATTGTTCAACATTCCTCTCATTTCTGCCAACCATTTTAAGATTTGTTCGTTTACATCAGGGTTCGAATTTATTGGTCTTTTTAGTTCCGTTTCTCTCATTCTTCGTTCATGTCTATCTTGATTTTCTTGTTCAGCATTTTCTTCTCTTCTTTCTCTGCGACTTTCTTCTCCATCTCGTTCTCGGATTCGCACACCATTATATCCATCATTTTCTCTTCTTGGTTGTCTATTAACTCTCCTTTGTATTCTTTCATAATCTTCATTAATATTCCCATTGTTGCGATTTTGCTCGCGCCTTCTTTCTCGATTGTCATGATTATTCTTGGGATTGCTTCCTCCAATTCCCGTTCTTCCATTTCTACTCCTTAATCTTTCCCTTTCGCGAGCTAGACGCGCTTGTTCAATATAATGCCTTTCGATGTCATCTTCAATCCCTTTTGTTTCCTCTGTGTTTCTCTTCCACGCAAGATTCTTCTTCCTTCTTAGGATTTTCTTCATCAATTGGATTATTCTGCCCTATTTCCTTGATTTTCATTATTTTGGTCACCACCTTAAAATCTTTGGGCCAGCGGAATACACACCATTTCCCTTCTTTTAGCGAGTATCCTTCACCGAGATTTAGCTCTCTTTCTAAATTTTTTCATTAGCATTTTCTACGGGCAACATTCTCCTTCTATCATCTCTAACCGATCCTGGTCTTGTCCCTGGTACTACTTCTCGACCTCCTATTCTGCAACCTCATATTTTCCATTCTTAACTCATGGTTTTGCCTTGTTAAATTTACGCGTTCTTAAAAAGCTTCTAATCGTCTTTCTTCATGTATTGTTTGTCTCAACGTTTCTAATGCTACGATTTCTTCATTTCTATGAATTTTATTTCTCCCATTTCTTCTCGATTTCTCTCCTCTTGTTCATTATTTATCAATTGTTGCACTTCTTCTCTTTCTTCCACATAATCATCTCCATGTATGCACGCTCACCCTATCATAATCTATTACTCTATTGATCTTGGTTGAATTGGTGGTTGAATTTGACCTTCTTCTCTATCTCTTGCGTTTATTCTTGATGGTTCACCTACTTCATTTCTCCTTTCTCTCACTAATCTCCCACTTCTCCCTCACAATTGTTGGTTGTTATGATGCATTCCTTCTTCTAGCCATTTCTCAATTTTAGTAAATTGTTGAGAATTATCAGAAATTTCTTTCTTGTTACTCCACGATTCTTTCAATTCACAAGGTTGATCTTCTACTCATCCTCACTTTTGTTTCTAGCGCATATGTAGTTGCGAAATCCCACAATACACCCTTCACAAGAATTTACTTTACTAATCCATTTGAAGATGAGTAATAATATATTTTATTGATTATCTTTTTGAAATGTTTACAAGAAAGATAGAAACGAGTTAAAGAAATTACAATCACTCTTAACTTTCTCTCTCCTAATGACTTGCTTAATAATTCAAAAAGAACCCTCCCTCCAATGAGACTAACTCAACCCTTTATATAGGGTAATACGATGGATGACGGTAAAATTTGTCCTTTATTTCAGGTAATAACTCGCGAAGTGTCGCGAGTGTTATAAACATTTTTCCTTGCGACACTCCTAAATCTACGCCATGTCTTCACTTTTCTCACGTTAAAGCTTTAGTCATCTATTGCGTCATTTATATTTCTTTCCTGCGACTCCTTCGCAATGTAGTCGTTTATTAATCTCGTGAAGTATTGATGTCGCGATATTCTGCTCCTACACGTACGATAGAAAATGGCAAGATCATATCGCTCAACTACAAGAGAAGTAGTTTCCTCGGCTTCCATGATCCCAATGAAGTCTTTCGATCGTTAACCTACTGGGTCTCGAGAAGAAACCTAAGGTTAAAAGGAGAATCGACTCTAGCAAAACCAACTAGTATCACACGGGAGGTGTGGGGATTAGTTTTGCCGATTGCTAGAGTTCCCCTTATATAGTTTTCAAATCAGGTTTTGCAATCTAAGTTACCTTGGTAACAAAGCATTCAATATTCACCGGTAGATAAAAAACCTGATTAGATACAAGCTAATATATTTCAACCGTTGGATCGAAACTTAGCTTGTCACACACAAATGAAATGTATTCATTTAGGTTTGAGTAACTGTACCTAAACGTGTACACTTAGTTGGTTCACAAATAGTTAACCAATGGTTAGCCATATGAGCACTTTCATATTAACCGTATTCATCTTTCTCATAACTAGTTCTTATGAGTCATTTGAACTAGTTGAAGAGTTGTTCAATTGCTTAGGTCTTTATTCATAGACACAATTGAAACAAAATCGGTTTGATTCATTTGAATCAATTCATGAACAATATACCCACGGTTTGCAAAGATTGCATTCCTTATAATTTATTGTGTTAAGTTCATGAACTCTGGTTGAGAAATAACCCGACTTGGGTGCGCGTACGGGTTTGCGTACCTTAGCTATCGGATTTGAGTTTACAAACTCAACAAAAATTTTCGGTTCGAAACTTTCGTAGATACGCGTACCTAAGGTGACTGGTTTTATTAGTTTGCAAACTACAAACTCTAGAAATTTTCGATTGAAAACTTCCGCCAATACGCGTGTGCGAATGCGTGTACTCACACTACACCAAATTCGGGATTAAAACAGAACTAGGCCGTTACAAAAACGGGTTATAACGACCCCTCGCTTTGTTGCAAAAGTGGGTGTTACATTTTTTTGTAGCGGCTTTGTGGCCGTTGCGAATTTTTTGTAACGGCCCTCGTAACGAGCTTGGCGGATCTGGTTTGCCACATGGTAACGACTCGGAGCCGTTCACGAATTTTTTTGCAACGGGATGTTGTAACGACTCAGAGCATTCTGAACTTTTTGTAACGACAAAAAATTCTGCCGGTCAACCTTGACCTGGTCAAAATTAGTCAATATTGACCAATTTTGACCCAGTCAAACTAACAGCGATAATATTCTGCCCGAGAAATAAGCCTAATTCTAAATTCAATACATTCATGACCACACTCAACAACAATTTCTTGATCTATGCAAAAGAACATTCATTCAATTCATCTCGGGTTCATATAACAAAGAAACTGAACATATAACAAAGAAAGCTGAAATTTCTCTAAGTATTCTCTAAGTATCAAATTCCTCTAAGTACCAAATTTCTCTAAGTACCAAATTTCTCAAAGAAACTTTCTAAAGGAATACATACAAATACAAACTTAATAGTTTAAGTATAATAACTAGTTTGTCCTACACTTTTGGAGCTAAGGCGACATACGCATAAAAATATCTTGTTTATAATTATCATACCTTGAAGTTTGAGTTACTTAATGAAGAACATAGATCACGAAAGTGAAAGACTTGGCGACTCTTGGATACTAAAACACTCAATTCATTTTGTGCATTCAATATATGCCTCTCGAGTGGTTTACGCAAGTCAAATTCGTTGCGGTACTCGGATGCATCCGAACAAACACAACTCATTAGGCACTCAAAAGAAACATAAACCTTAGTCCCCTTACACCACATCTGTCCATGCCTTAACACTCAATTAACCGGAAAAACAACTTACTTGTATCGGAATTTTGTTGATTCTTCCCACCAGCGCAATACCTCATAAGTATAAACCGAGTGTCAAAGCCACAAATTTAAGCTTAATAGTTTAAGTATAATAACCAAGTGAAGTACTTACCGAGGATTGATATTGCCCAGTAGCTACTACTTTTAACCTGACCTTGTGTGAAGTCCTGTGCATTTACATATAACATAACAAAAACCACCTACATATATATCAAAAAAAATGATGAACCTGAAAGAAAATATCCATTCATAAAGTAGGTTTGTGTTCACATATATAGAAAAAAGTTACATTGGACCAAAAAAAGTTGCTTGTAAAGCTCTTTTTATGCATAATTTGCTGCATAAGAGTATGCGCATCGGTTAGCATACGTACAAAAGTGTGAACTGCCAAAAAAATCAAAAAAAGATCCTAGGAGTATGCGCGTCGGTCGGCATACGTACAAAAGTTGAATCTACAAGTATAACAAAAAGATATGTATAAGTCAAGGCGGATATTAGGCGATGCTCAAAAGGTTTGAGATCGATTAGCTCAAAAAGAAAGGGATTGTGTGTCTTTGCTTGAGAGGCACATCTTTGGATGAAGCACATATCCTCAGATTCCGCATCTCCAAGGCTCTTTGCATACTTGTTAGCTTTATGGTGATTGCATCTGGCATGAGAATATCATCGATACATACCTTGGCAAGATGTATAGGTATAAGATCTCCGTGAAACCGATCTCTTAAAGCACCCGATCTGAGAGCTCACCGGTTGCAACTACTTCATTCTCGAAGTTCGATGTGAATAAAGCGGTCTACCACGTGCTCTTGATGGAAGCCGTTTGGTGATGCGGGAATTCCCAGCAGTGAACTTGTCGAGTGGTGATACAAGATTTCAACGGGTGAACTTGTTGCGACATGTGAACTGTTTGAGGTGAAGCGAAACATTGCATGGAGTATGCCGGGCTACAACTCTTGAGGTCTTTGAACGTTTGAGCCAACGTCACTGGAATTGCAGATTTGATTTCTTCCACTACACCACACCTTGCCACCTATTTCTTCCACCATCCCACCAAGACCACCCTCCTTCGCTTTCAGTTCATTTACTTCACAAAGCCAACTGATACTTCACAAAGCCATCAATCAGAACACACACCTTGCCACCTATTTCTTCCACCATCCCACCAAGACCACCCTCCTTAGCTTTCGCCCATTTACCTTGTGACGCCCGGGAGCGAGAAAGATTGATTTGTGTACGAGATATAGGACCAGCAGAACAGAACCTTCCTCTAGAATCTGCCCCAAAGCTTTAGTCATTGCACTAGGTTCTTCTAATGGAAGACCCGCATCCTGTTTTCTTTGATCTCATCTTGGGCCTTCTTGAGCTTCTACAGTAGTGTCGAGCATAACAACCAAGTAAATTCTAATATCTTAAATATCTAGTACATATTTTTAAAAGAGTTGAAATAAGCTGAAAAGTAAACCGACTCACGGCGAATGGCACTGCTAGGTAAAATAGAACCACCTTCTTGTGTATGAGCTTTAACCCACACATCCTCGGGAGTGATCACCGCATCGGGATTTGCGGCCTCCTAAATTTAAAAATACAATGTAAAATCATATAGTTTTCCATAAGGATGTTGAGGTAAGTTGTGAATATAATTGAGTTACGGCTAAGTTGTGAATATAACAAAGTTTGAGGTAAGTTGCGAATATATGTACCGGTTCAACTCTCACCATAGCATGAGATTTGCGACCACTACAATGTGTGTAGCCATATTGTTGTCTTTTCCTCTTATGATCAATTCTACTTTGCTTTGCCTTTTCTTCTCTTTCATTTTCGCAAAATTTTATCCAATCCTCTTCTTTGACATTTGGTGGAACATTTAGAATCCTTTCTTTATGAGTAGGGACGGGTCATAGTAGGCATGGCGTAACTCACTCTTGATCTCCTCCATGGACCGAGAACCGGCCTTCGAATATTTTCCTTTGATGTCTCGGTACATCATATTCGACTGAAAGATTAAACAATAATGCCTTACTTATTTGCAATAATGATAAAAGAAGTTAAATGACGAGTGAAGAAAAATCATGTCTCGGGTAAGTATTGTACCTTCAGGGTTTTCCAAATATCATCCTTATACTTTGTATCAACAACATCCCAGCTTTTATATGAAATAGGCACATGTGTAATGCAGCCAAGGCGCCTCTTCGGTGACCTAATGTTGTTGCGTTCCTAGAAAGCTGTTGTCCATATTCATTGACCTCTCTGCTGCCATACCTTGTGAAATTCAAACATCAAAATAGGAAAACCAAACGAGCTTTAAAAGAGAGCATCCACGTTAACCAAAGAAAGCTACCTAACACCTCAAAAATAAGTGATCAAACAAATAAAACCAAACAATTCACGAAAAGAGAGCTAAAAGCGACGTCATTGTATATATTATTGGGTAAGGTAAAACACATCGTAGCTGTTTCGTTCAAAATGAATCGATAATGAGCGGCTTTTCAAATTCTCATCGTCGAGTAGAAGCGATCGAAAAGATGTAGGAACTTCAAATTTATCTACTCAAGACGTTAACCCACATCGTGAGTGCAACACCACAGACCATCCCTCTTGGTAAGATAATTTGAGTAAAACACTTGAGTAGCTTCGGATGCAAGGATAAACGGCTCATCCACCACTCTATTTATGCTTTTCATTTTCGACAAGTTGACCTTTACAACCTTTGAAATCGCATCAACTTTGCAAGCATTCTTATCTCCAACACTAACCCATTACAGTAAAAAAAGCGGTTTCTTCAAATTCCAAATAGTTCAAGTTGATTATATCTTTAATGACGCCGTAATAAGTTATTTCTTCTTCCTCGGCGACTTCGCTTGCAGTCTTGTAACAACTTTCATTGGCACACCGCTTATTCTGTGATACATTCTTCACCCCAGATTCTTGTTTACTAAAAGTAAACCCATTTACTTGGTATTTTATATATGATTGTGCCTTGAAGAGTGGTCCTTGCCGAGTCTCCATAGTGTTGAATCAATTTCTTTGGATTTTAATAAGCTGTTATACAAGCATAAAGCGATCAGTATCACAACCAAAACCATAACAAGTTGTATTCAAACCACTACTAAAAGCTTTAGGTAACACAGTGCCTCATCGCGCAACCATAGATGAAAACTCTTTGAGGTCGACCATTAGACGTGTCACCGTTAACATAAGAATCATACTTCCTACAAGTAATACCAATTCAAAGACTATCGGATGATGCAAACATAATAATCGAACAACAACTCAATGTTAACTAACCAAAATATTCTACTAAAATGCACTAAGTCACCATCATGCTACATCCCTCTAACATGAATATTTTCATTTCTGCTGAGGAGGACTAAACAAAATTCAGACTTGAAGAGTTAAGTAAAAGTTACCTTTGCCAGTTATCTATTCCAACATACTTAGATAGGATCCAGTTGCGGCCTTCGTTCATATTGTGCTCGAGTCGAGTAATACTCATTCCCGAACTAAGAGGCATCTCCTTGGCACCATCATAGTCATCATCCAAAAAGCTGCAGGAGTATGTTTATGAGTACCACCACCATCATCGACACGTCCTCCATAAGGTATAAGCTAGCTTCTCGCAGCGCATACCCTCTTGCAATGCACCCCTCAATGTACCTTTTATTGCGCACCAATCCTTTAAAACCTTTCATTAACCTACAAGAAAAGTTAACGGATCCGCAAGGATGATTAATATTTCAATAATAGTAATTCTCAACTTAAAAATTAAACAACAAAGTAAGGTATGTTGTATTTACCTCTCAAAGGGTACATCCACCTAAATACGACCGGACCAGATTAAAGCTTCATCGGCCGATGAATCATCGTGGATACTAATAACAAAAAAATATGGAGGAAAATACTTTTCCATTACGCACATTGCTTCCACCAGACTAGCTTTCGCTTGTAGAAGTTCATCTCTGTTTATAACCTTTGCGCACAAATGTTGAAAAATATACTAATACGGAGGAGAGAAACTCGCAGATCTTTAGGTAATGAAGTCGCAGTATGAACTAGCAAATGGAAACAGAGATTGCATCATTACATGGTAATCGTGTGACTTGAAATTCTTCGGCTCACGGTGGACTAATGCTCACGATTCTAAGATTGGAACGAAGCTAAAAGGCACCCTTAAGTTCTTGACTTTGTACAAAAAAGATACTTTTTCATCTTTAGTTAAGGCAAACGATCCATCTTCCATTGTTGTTTTACCGATTTGCACTATCCTCTTTCACCCATAACCGCTTTTAATACCCATAACTTCCATATCTTTACATGCATTTACACCATCTTTGGACTTACTATTACCCATGAGAGTGTTAACAATATGCTCGATTATGTTCTTTTCTATATGCATAACATCATCGTATAATGAAGGACTCGTTCGATCCCCAATTACGGCAAATCATGAAGTATGTACCTTCGAGAAAATAGAGAGTTGTCGAAACATCTTCATCGGCACTGTTGCAAACTATCCGCTTCCGCTCCTCTTTTACGTTTCTTTCTTGGTGGTTTACCCTTACCACTGTTTACTTTTCATATCTTTCACAATCTCTTGAACTTACAATCTGTTAGTGGCCATGGAGCTTTACCATCTTCTACCCCTCCACTGAAATTTGTTTTGTCAAATCTGTACTTGTGTTGGGATGGCAGCCATCTTCGGTGTCCCATATAACATAACTTCTTACTATACGGCGGCCACTCTGAAACTGTTTCCTCACCACAGGTGGGACACTCATAATACCCATGAGTCACACATCCATCTAGAGTACCCAATGCCGAAAAATCATGAATGGCCCATAACAACCTTGCCTTCAAAAGAAAATCAGAGTTCGTGAAGCTGTCGAATGTCATAACACCATCATTCCATAACTCTTTCAACTCCTCTATCAATGGCTGTAAGTAAACATCAATATGTTTACCTGGTGCTCTCGGACCCCGATATCAACAAACATAACATGGAGAATTCGCTTCATACACATCGAAGGAGGAAGGTTGTACGGACACGGTATCACCGGCCAGCAATTATGGTCGGACCAAAGCATCCATTTGGATTAAAGCCGTCGATTTCTATCCTAAGAGTAACATTCCGTGCTTCCTTAGCAAATTCGGGGACGTAAATTATCCGCACACCTTCAAGTTGTAGAATCCATTTGGATGACGCATGACATTAATATCTCTATGTGCTCTAGAATTCCAAAGCATTGCCTCTGTTATCCATGGTATACTATAAAGTCTTTTCAAACATTGCAATTATCGGAAAATGCCTTAAAGTCTTTTCACGCAACTTGTGTAAGTTTTCTCTCATCATTAAAAACTCTTACGTCTGAGGGTTCTTGACATACGGGACACTTCACTAATGAACTATTATCCTTCCAATAAAGTATACATCATTTAGACAAGCATCATAAGTCACATAATCCATCCCCGACTCTTTAATAATCTTCTTGATATCTGGATACTTACATGGCGGGTGTTACCTTGAGGAAGCAACTCTTTCATCAATTCTAATATTGCGGTAACGCCATTGTCTGAAATTCCATACTGAGTTTTATGTTGTTCATCATTATCGCAGCGTACATTACGACTTTCCATTAGGACATGAAGGATATAATGGTTCTCTTTCCTTCTCAGTAGTTGATCTCTTTTTTCTTCACACCTGCTAGTTCCAACATTCTCATCAACACCTGCTGTAACATTCTCATCAACACCTGCTGTAACATTCTCATCAACACATGCTTCTACATTCTCATCCATCCCTTCCCTAACATTCTCATCCACATCTGTGGTAATATTCTCATTCAAACCTGCTGTAACATCATCATTATATGCTACACATTCAGTTGTAGTATTATCCTTATGTGTTAATTGTCTTTGCTTATCTTGAACTCTCCCCATGATAGCATCCGAATGTGTACACATCATGCATACCATGTTTGAGCAAATGCAATGAGATCTCACTCAGTGCAACTAAGCCTTTACCATTCATACAACGACGACAAGGGCATGAAAATAAATGACTCCCACCACCATTATTCTTGGCAAACTCTATGAATGACTTCACACCTTGTCCGTATTCTAAAGACTTACGAGGACACTTCAACCATTTCTTGATCACTTGGATGACATATTACCCTTCAAAATTGATATTTAAAAGAATCAAATAAAATCACTTAGTCCTAGTGGTAGGGTTGCCGAAGCCCGTGAGGTTAGCGACAGTAACATCCTCTCAAATAGGAGAGAATGAACTATAAGTAGCTTTTGTAAATCACCACTAGGAATGTTATCATTATGCTCACAGAGTACATAAAACCAGACTCGTTTATACACAACTTAACATACAAAATAAAATAACTTAGTCCTAGTGGTACGGGGTTCTGAAGCCACGCAAGTTAGCGACAAAAACATCCCCTCAAAGAAGAGAGAATGATCTACAAGTAGCTTTTGCGAATAACCACTAGGACTGTTATCATCATGCTCACAGAGTACATAAAACCAAACTCGTTTATACACAACTTAACATACAAAATAAAATAACTTAGTCCTAGTGGTACAGGGTTGCCGAAGCCCTGCAAGTTAGCGACATAAACATCCCCTCAAAGAAGAGAGCTTGTAGCTTTTTTAAATCACCACTAGGACTATTATCATCATGCTCACTTAGAATCAGTCAATATCAAAACAAAACTTCATAACTTTAGTTCATTTAAACTTAAAAAACTACCTCAAAATGAAACTAAAGTTCAAATCATGATGAGCATATTTATAGAACACACAAACTGAATTTAGGTTACTACCTTAAAAGATTAAGTGGCGGTGCTTCTTTTCGTTTGTCTCTTGCCAAAAGGATCCTCTCAGCTCTGCAAAGACCAAAATATATAACAACATTATCCAAACTTTTAAAATGTATCGACTTTGAAGCATATGTCAAAACAACACACACTAATCAATTACGCTCTGCCATACCCACGCACGCTGTCATCTGTTACACATCTAGCTAGGTCCAAGTCTCATCTAGCTCTCATCAAACCTTCCAAGATTATATAAGACTTTGCTCGTAGTAGCACTCCTGCTTACTCAACTTAGTATGCTTCTAAGGAAAAAAAAACTACACCATGTCTAACAATGAATGCATCTTTACACAGGACTAGTGGATCAAAAACTAGAACAGAACAAGTGAAGCCGATGATGTCAATCATCACCTACAAAACTTATAAATTAGAACTTACGAAATTAGCTTACAAACTAGAAATTAGGTTATAAAGTAAAAAAAAATAGAAAATTTCAAAATTAACATAAAACCCTAAAATCGGTTGATGTTTGAAACTTATACCTTCTAAGTATTCAAAATTCTTGATCTTCAAGTCTTCAAACCCCAACAGAAATTAGAAAAAAAAATGGAATTAGATTTATCGAAGAAGATTAACAAAACATAACTCGACTATTAACACTTACACGATCGATGACAAAATGGAAGATAAAGATGAAATGAAGCCATAAAAAATGATCGATTAAAAAAAGATGAAACCCTAAAAATCAAAAACTTCTAATTATAAACACTTACACACGATCTCTTGCTAATTGAAAGGTATTGAAGAGATTGAAGATATTTCTATTATTTTCTCTACTAATACAATCTCTCGTGATGAAACCATAATTTCTTCGCCCGAGAGGACGAACAGGCCAGAAGAAGCGGGAAACTCGAGAGAAAAACGAAAATGGAAGTGGCACGCGAGTTCGCTATCTTATCCATGGAACTCACGCATGTGAATGGCACACTCGTGGGAGGAAATATCCACTCGTATAATTGATCGTGGGTGGAAATATAATTCTAGGCGTGTGAGTGTGATGAGTGCCAAATATTGCATATTTATACACCTTTTTATTGGCATTTAACTCATCTTTTGTGCTCGAAATCGGATATTATCCCGGTTACGTGTTTTCTTTGTTTTCAAGAATAAATATTTGTATTAATTAATTTTGTGTTTTTAGGTAATAAATAAAGCTCGGAGAAATTGAGGAGCCAAAAGAGCAAAGAATTGGAGTCGAGCATCTATGGAGCGGAGAAAGCCAAAGCCCGCGCATTAGTTGCAACCCAACAAGGAGCAACCCATCTAAAAGACATGGGACCAAGCTATCCAAGATCCGAGGCCACGACCAGGATCCGAGCCCGTCTCTTCCCGGTAGTTAGATCTTCATCCTTCGCATCCAACGCTCGTTGCACTCCTATACATCATCTCTTGATACTCCGCTCAACACCCAAGCAGCCCGTTCACCCCGAGCCATTGAGAGATTGCTAGCACGTCGACATCCAACGTTCGCTCACCCTTCCCATCATCCTTCGCTACACCCGCTTCACACCAAAACCACCAACACCTATACCCCTCGAGCAAAACCCATTCTCTCTTCTCCACTTCTCTTTCTTCTTCCCCATACCTCTGCAAAACCCATTCCCCTCTTCTCCAGACCACACCATGGTAGAGGCGAGCCATCACCACCTCCATCTCTTGTCAGCCACGATGACGCCTTAATCACCTATTCGCCGCACCTAAGTCGTGGTTATCTCTCACATAGCTTCTCATAACCTAGAAGCTAAGTTAGAGATAAACAAGACTAGGTTTTTCTCTAACACCACAAGCAAAGCTACCCGGAGCCGGGTGTGAAGAGAAGCGATTCGGAGAGTATGGGCGATTGGGTATGGTTTAATTCTGTTTTTGAATTAAATTAGGGTTTGGGGGAACCGCATGTATAAAGAGGGTTGAGATGTGTTTGAAAAACTTTATGCACGAGCTGTGAGCACCATAGTAGTTTAATTTGTGTTTTATTGTATCTTAATTATGTTCTAATTTCCTTGACTAGGGTGTTGTTGAAACCCCTGATAATTATGCTAAGTTATTAAATCTGGAAAGTTGTGTTCTTGTCATGCTTTATGGTTTTAGAAATATTGAACTAGCTAATTGAGCACATGAACTGTGATAGAGTGTCTTGTAAGAAGACACTCTATATCTAGGGGAGTGTGTGAGATTGGCCAATTCCTATCCATGATATTCTTCCCCGGAATGAATCAAGAGTATAGTTTGATTAGGAATTGCCTTAGCATAGGATCGGGTGGTGGATTCACCACCCTAGTGCTCTTTCCCTATTTGGTTACAACCTTTTGCACCTTAGTTTAGAGTCACGGCAACTCAGCCTCGGTCGTTTCGACAAAACCTACATCATGTTTACACACTTGCTAGTATTCGATTAAGCCAAGCCATTAGATCATCTTAAGCACCACAAGTCTCTGTGGATCGACCGTATTTGCCCCGTGCGCATAGTAGACACCGTGCACTTGCGGTTATAACAAGTAGGCATTAAAATCGGACCACTTCCAAAATTACAAGTTTTTGGCGCCGTTCTTTGGGGACTTGGCGTGTGCCTGTTGATCATTGGCCTGTCTTTTACCGAGTTTCATTTCTCCTGTACATATTCACTTTGTATTATTTCTTTTAACCCTTTAATTAGTGTAACTTCGCTTATTATATCATTGCACTTAGGCGTAGTTTTCCATTTACGCATCTGTTCATTGCATTTTCGGTCATCCTATTTTCTTACTCTCTTTTAGTTAGTTTACCTCACATCATCACCCTGTCTTCATAGTTTGTTTGAGGATTGCATACTTGGAAATCTTGACGATTCAGTTGAGCCGGTGCATGCATGCTACACCTGCTGAAGCAGGAGAAGCGATAAAAGGAGCAAAACACTGATAGCTATTTAGGCTAAACTTCGGTTGGTCATTCTAGACTTCATTATACTATATATTTATATGACTGATGAACCGTGATCTCTGTATATGCAACAGCATTGCCCAAACCCCGCAACATAGAGTGCCTTTTGAGCATTATCCTGTGATAACGCACTACCTATATATAGTTGATGGTGCTCTAATTTTGTGCTAAATTGTGTGGGTGTATGCATGTGGAGTAAGCTACCACCGCTAGAGCAACCATCCATAATTGTCGATGAACTCATTGTATGCATATCTCATTGACACTTGAGCAGTTTTTGAAACTTTAAAGTGTGTGCTTTCCTGTGACCTTTGCATTTAAAATTAGGGTGAAATAGTGCAGATTTTCCTTGTCTTTGTAACATCTTAACTTTCCACTGGCTTGTGCTCAACTCCATTTTAGCCGTAGAGTTGAGCTATAACTTGACTAGCCTAGTCGGCTGCAGCCCTAGTGATACCAATTGAGATAACTCTCAACCCCATTTTTACCCTCTGTTGTGCATGAGCCGCGATCTCTTAGCTTAAGTGAAACTGCGCTCAACTCCAGCCTGAAGGCATTGGTGTGAGGTGCAAAGCGTGGGCAGCCCACATTAGCACCATCAATTTGTTGAATGCTAAGCATGCTAGACCTTGCTTGAGACCTTGTAAGCCTGCCATCAACTGAGCTTGTTGAGCTTTGTTTTTGTTAAGTTTGTGCATGCTCTACCCCGCGATACCGGAAATCAACCTTGCTAAGCATTGCTCATCCGCATTACATGTGTGCATCTCGTTGACATCAACTCAGCTGCATATTCGCATAACTGTGTGCGTAATTTCTAGCCTTGGAATTTCACTTGTGTTGCATCCCAGGTGTCAGTGAAGTCCGAAATTGTGTATATGAGTAGTTCTTGATCGATGCCCGCCCAACATGCTCAAACCCTACATATCTCGCATATATATGTATGACATCTAAAAATTGAAGTCAACTGGAACTAGTTGACATCTTGTGGAATGTTAGGGCTGCTATAAAGTGCTTGATTGTTCATCTGTTGCATCTCATAAATTGGCATCCATATTGTGTGTGATCTTATAGCATTTGAATGAGTGTTTAGCAACTTGAGTAAGCATAATCTGTCTTGTGCTATGCACACATTGCATTGATTCGTGCTATGTACTCTTAAAGCAACAACAAGCTCCCCTGTATCTTTGAAATTGTGTGATTACACATGTGTTGTGTTATTCTTGTGAGTTTGCTTGTTTTCTCGTGTTAATATCATAAGGAGTAGAATAGTTGTGTTGACTGTGATCACCAAAGCTTTGTCTTGAGCATAAAGCGACCTCTCTGCATAAACTATCTTTGTGCTAAGTGATCTACCCAATTGTTGCTTGTTTTATCCACATGTCTAACTTGCTCTGTCTGTGCACTTGATTTGTGCTTGGCACGACCCGGGCTGCACATAACTTACAAGTATGCACATAGCAGTCATGGTGGTGCTCTCTGAGACTGTGTTGAGAAAGCTTGCCAATCATTACCTAAGTAAGCACTGCAACTCAACAGGCTCACATAATAAGTGAAGCCAACCATTGGGCTCAACATAAACTGAACCCGCTAGGCTTTGCAAACAAACTGGACTCTGATCCAACCAGCCTCTAGGCTTTGCACACAAACACTCGCATTGTTAACCCGCCACACCGCCGGGGCCGCTCATAACCAAAGCTGGCTGGCTGCACAAAAACAAACCAAAACCCACCATCCAATAAACCAAAAGCCCAATAAACCAAATTCCACTTTTAAACCAAAGAAGCCCCACAAAACCAAACCAATCCCACTAAAAACCAAACTTAAGCCCACCGTACTCGGGCTTTGCATAAACTGGCCGTGCATCTTTGCATAACAACTTGGGCTTGCATCCGGACTTAGTATGCTCGATGTGTGCTTTAGGCTATAATGCTTCTTTTTGAGCCCAAATTGAGTTGCTAGACCATGTCGGGATTACAGTCTGCAACTGGGGATGAAAACAAATCCATTAGAGAGCTTGCTTACGGGCATGCTTCACCATATGAAACCCCCACCAGACCATAATGATTTTAGGGAGTATTATGGCCTTCTCGGAGAATTTATTGACCTGAATACTCATACCCTAACCATCATGAGCACATGTATCAGTCACCACAGTGGGGAGTTGAACAATTTTATACTCCCAGACTCCTTGTTTACAATCACTAATGGAAACGCTCATGGAACAAACTGCTAGGCTTGAACCAGATACAATACATGACCATCCATATAGCAACATATGCAGATTTCCCTTCTCTAATGAACCTCATGCTCAACCATACAATGAATATCCATATGAGGAATGCATACCCACTAGTGAAGACTCTCCTTGATAGAACAACTCACTATGATTCTTGAAAAGGAACCCGATTGAGTTACAAAATGAATATTGGAAGGAAACTTATGATAGGATGTTTGTTATTCACATGATGATTTTGAAAATAGTGTTTTTAGGCCTACTCATGCAACTAATATTGAATATGAACCTAATATAGAGGTAGATGAGTGCCTCAATTTTTGGAATAGGGAAATACATTTTTGAATAGGGAAATACATTGAGCATGTGTATGCTTAAAATATGATGGAACCTTTTGGTTCGAGGACGTTAGGCGTCTCTTACGTGAACCCTATGAATGATACTTCTTCTAACATTCATATATGTGATATTAACTCTAGCTTGGGTTTGTGAAATTTTTCGGTGATAGTGAGCATGCTACACATCTTGTTTGTGACTTAGGAAAGAATGAATCTTACATTTGACACTAATGTTCTTTTGGATCATGATATTATTTGTGTGTCTCGATTCCCTGCCCATGTCACAATATGTTGCCTCCTCGATGATTATGACATGGAGATTGATGAATTGTTCTATGCAGGTGAGCATGATTTACCTTCTTCTAACCTTAGGAAAGTGTGTGATGGTACAAATGATCTTATACATGAACACAACTTAGATGTACCTAATCTCTCTCCTAAGGCACAGATTGATACTCCTCCACCAAACCTAGGTGTAGTTTGTTACAAAATTGCAAAACCAACTTTTCTAAAAATGCCTAATTTAGGCCTAGAGCTTTGTGCTTCCCAAGTCCTCTTGGACTATTTTGCATCAAAGTATAACACCTTTAAGGGAGCCACGGTTGGAATGTGTATATCTGCTGTTCTTAGCAAAACTCATTTTGAGTTAGACCTTTTGCATGATGTACCTTTAAAATTGCAAGATTTTGTGCTCAAGAACACATCATTGACAAGTTTAGGTTTGGGGGTAACTTTGTTCACATATGAAATCTTTCCGCACTCTCATGTTATATTTGTGTAAGGCTGTTGATGTTTGTACATATTGTCTTTTGGGTTGATCCTCAACTCTTTAGGTTGTTGGTGTATGGTGAAGTTTCATTGTATATAATCCGTAGGACTTGTTAAATTTTTCTTTCTTGAATCGGTTGAGTCTTCTTGTGCATATATTATGCTAATCCGATATGATCTCATTGAGAATGTTGGATTCTAGCCTTGACTAATGAAGCTCTAACCTTGCTCCTGCCGACATCAGGAAATCTCTTCCCTTTTCTCTACTCAACATAGTTCTCTTGGTATGTGATTTCTTTAAATTTTTTTCTATCTGTCGACACATTGAGGACAATGTTTTATTTAGGTTTGGGGGTGCATTTGCATATAGAGTTTTAGTCTTTTATTTTCAAAAAAAAAAAAAAAAAAAAAAAATTTTTGTAAATAAAAACCTCCAACTTTTAGAGATTTTAGAGTCACTAGCATGCTTCTAGCTATGTTTACATAGAAGTCGACCGAAATAACGGAATTTGGATCTTTGGAGAACACAATTGGGTTCCTTAGTTGATTAGAGCGTTAAAGTTGGATTTAACCATACCGGAGGGCGAATTAGGTCTGTTTAGATATTCGGTAGTAGAATTGTGATCACCCATAGTGGAAACTACCCATTTTACATCCGGTGAGGCACCAACCTTCAAATTTTGCAACTTTCTAGAAAAGCCATTAGAGTGTGTGTCACCGTCGTCAATTCGGGTAGGAATGGTGAGCTACAACTTCGCACCACTTTTAGCACTATTTTTGATCTCTTGAGTGCTATTTTTGTCAATCATGAGGGTGAAGTTTAAAGATGAAAACTTCTTCTAAATACCGATTTGCGATTAGCATCACTCTCTCCTCTCAATCAACACATACATAGAAACACATCATCAGCAAGCCGAGCATCATCAGAATATTTGAAGAAAAGTTGAAATAGTCCAAGGTTACGTGCAACAAAGAAAAGAAAATAGGATGAGAATTAATGAAGTTTGTGAAATCAAGACAAGTGTAAAAAAAAAAAAAAAAAAAATTGAGTCTTATTGTTTTATTGTTATTTTCATGTTCAAAAAAAAAAAAAAAAAATTTATTATTGTTGTATTATTATTTTCATTTCATGTACTTAATCAAAAAAAAAAAAAAAAAAAAAAAAAATGTCAAGTTTTTGTGAAGTTCAGAAGTTCGTCATCAACAATTGAAGACCGAAGATTGAAGACGTTTCTATGGCTCCTATGAGAGTATGATGTTAATTGCCGATCGGGTGAGAAGGTAAGTGAGTACTCCCACCCTTGCTAATGTTTGATTTCCTTAGAGATCATCAGAAAAAGATTCTTTTTGTCACATACATGGAGTCTCCGAGAAATTATTTCTAAGGTTATCCTTCTTACCTACAACGTGTGCGTGGATTTCTCTCTTTATTCCTGCCCGCACACATAGAGACTAAAAAAAAAACGATCTTTTGAGTGCAATTATCATAAAACCCTAATGGTGAGGCGTAAGTCGAGGCTTATGATCACAATCGAATCAGATTCTTTCATATGGTATGGTTACTTCTCGCTCGGCACTTAAGGATGAGAATCGTTCTTTAGTAGTTCTAACTTCCCCGTTATTAGCATGCGAAACTCTATGTCCTCATAGCTCCTTGGATGCTTGAGACTCTTTTACACTCTGAAGTTGGAGAAGGTTTTGTGGGTACACCTGCGGTAAACCCTCACGAGACTACAACTCGTCCACTAGGGACACCTAGCGGTTTAAAGGCTTAGTGCATCGCTAAATGCATTCGAGAGACTGCGACGGGGGTATAGTTAAGATTTCTTAATTTACATTTCACTTGAGGACAAGTAAAATTCGGGTTTGGGGTATTTGATGAGTGCCAAATATTGCATATTTATACACCTTTTTATTGGCATTTAACTCATCTTTTGTGCTCGAAAATCGAGATATTATCCCAGTTACGTGTTTTTCTTTGTTTTCAAGAATAAATATTTGTATTAATTAATTTTGTGTTTTTAGGTAATAAATAAAGCTCGGAGAAATTGAGGAGCCAAAAGAGCAAAGGGTGGAGTCGAGCATCTATGGGCTGAAGCCAAACCGCGCGCGTTAGTTGCAACCCAACAAGGAGCAACCCATCTACAAGACATGGGCCCAAGCTATCCAAGATCCAACCCACGACCCCTCCCATCAGAGCTCGTCTCTTGAGCCGTTAGATCTTCATCCTTCGCATCCAACGCTCGTTGCACTCCACATCATCATCTCTTGATACTCCGCTTAACACCAAAACAGCCCGTTCACCACGAGCCATTGAGATTGCTAGCATTAGCATCCAACGTTCGCTCCGCCCTTCCCATCATCCTTCGCTACACCCGCTTCACACCAAAACCACCAACACCTATACCCTTCGAGCAAAACCCATTCTCTCTTCTCCACTTCTCTTTCTTCTTCCCCCATACCTCTGCAAAACCCATTCCCCTCTTCTCCAAGACCACACCATGGCGGGAGCGAGCCATCACCACCTCCATCTCTTGTCGACCACGGCGAGCGCCTTAATCACCTATTAAAAGCGCACCTAAGTCGTGGTTATCTCTCACATAGCTTCTCATAACCTAGAAGCGAAGTTAGAGATAAACAAGACTAGGGTTTTCTCAACACCACAAGCAAAGCTACCGGAGTAAATTGACGAGAAGAGAAGCGATTCGGAGAGTATGGGCGATTGGGTATGGTTTAATTTACATTTTTGAATTAAATTAGGGTTTGGGGGGAACTGCATGTATAAAGAGGGTTGAGATGTGTTTGAAAAACTTTATGCCTGGGCTAGCCAGAGCACCATAGTAGTTTAATTTGTGTTTTATTGTATCTTAATTATGTTCTAATTTCCTTGACTAGGGTGTTGTTGGAAACCCACGATAATTATGCTAAGTTATTCATCCGAAAGTTGTGTTCTTGTCATGCTTTATGGTTTTAGAAATATTGAACTAGCTAATTGAGCACATGAACCTGTGATAGAGTGTCTTTGTAGACGACACTCTATACTTGGGGGAGTGTGTGAGATTGGCCGATTCATATCCATGGTATTCTTCCTGGAATGAATCAAGAGTATAGTTTGATTAGGAATTGCCTTAGCATAGGATCGGGTGGTGGATTCACCACCCTAGTGCTCTTTCCCTATTTGGTTACAACCTTTTTGCACCTTAGTTTAGAGTCACGGCAACTCAACCTCGGTCGTTTCGACAAACCTACATCTGTGTTTTACACACTTGCTAGTATTGATTAAGCCAAGCCATTAGATCATCTTAAGCACCACAAGTCTCGTGGATCGACCGTATTTTCCATTATCTGCATAGTAGATACCGTGCACTTGCGGTTATAACAAGTAGGCATTAAAATTAGACCACTTCCCAAGCCTACCAGAGTGGCACACGCATAAACTCAAGGTGTTACGACCCTAGTGTGACCAAGCGTGTGAGTGGCACGCTTATAAAAAAATTTGTAACGGCTTGGCTCTGTTACGAATTTTTTGTAACGGCCATTTGTAACGGGAAATTCGTAATGGCTCATAAGCCGTTACGAATGCCTGTTACGATTTCGGGATCCTGTCTCCTTCACCAATACCACATGCACACATATGCACGCACTTGGTTTCCGGTACATGGATTTATACACTAATGTGCGAACACACTATATATGCTTATATCCATAGATGGTAATCTCAACTCTACATTTCAATCATTGAAACATTCTTCTATAATGTTATAACAATCGTTATTCACGACTATCGTCATCAAAGCTATTTTCAAGATTGAAACGTCATCATGACTTTAAATCACGGGCAAAAATGAAATGTGGTTAAAGCGAAAGCTTACCAACACATATTTCGAAAAAGATAGGCGAGTAAACTCGGCTCGAAATAGCAAATGTGTATGTATGAAAACTATCATACTTATACGACTATTGTCTCAAGAGTAGGAGATAGAATAGACTTTTGAGTAACAGATGAGTTCAAGTCTCCACATACCTTTCAGTCGGATGAAGTTCCACTGGTTCCTCGAGTAGTTCTTCGTCTTTGTAATATAATCGCCATGAAGTCTGGATCTCAACTACATTTGACTATCCTAGACCGAGACTTAGTCATAAGTAAACTAGAAATCAAGACATATAGTTTTGATCACTAATATTGACAAACATGCTTGAGATAGCAATGCATGCGAGTTCAACCGAGCAATGCTCTAACAATCCCCACCTTTGTCAATTTTAGTGACAAAACTATCAATACATATGGATTACAAAATAGATATAACTTTGTAGCTTCTCGTCCACATGCTTGATTTCCTTGGTGCTTCAAAATTACTTGAAAACTTCATCTTTTCCAAGTACTCCCATGATTCCATAGATGTTCAGTTCAGCATCATAGTTGTTGAAGTCCATAGCCATAACAAAGAGAAAACAAAAGCTCTCGATCATTGTTATACGGTGTCATAGTATTATTACACAGCATCAAAGTTCTCATATCATAACTTTGACAACAATACTATGGTGATATGTATCACTCCCCCTTAGTCAATACTTCGTCTCAACATGAAAACCACTCCCCTTACATAATGATCCGAAAACCATATGTATTTGTAGTGTGAACTACATATTAATTCTCCCCCTTTTTGTCAATAAAATTGGCAAAGGTACGAAAACGAGATCCTAATGAAATTTCCATGGAGACACTTCAAGACCAAAGAAAAGTACATATCAACTTCGTTTAGATGCAATCATAAAGCCGAAGCTAAATGCATTCATCACGGAGTTGATAAAGATACAAGATAACCCCTCAAATATTCCACAGCCACACTCCCCACAAAGATTTGGCAATTAAGCGCAAGTTCAAAAGAACTCTCCCCCATTTGATATCATTCCCGAAGGAACAACAAGAGCGACCTTACTTTTTCGAGAAAAGAAGGATTTATTTGGACACCAAAAACCACAAAATGATTTTGCATCCAAAATTCTCAATTAAATTAACCACAAGAGATCCCATGATTAATTTAATCGGAATACACAACCAAAATAACCACAAACAAATCTATGATTAGTCTAGCTGGAAATGCTCATATAAGAAGGCTTACGGAGCCAGCATAAAGTATATACATAAAATATGGATTAGGGAAGATCAATACTGCGGAATATACAAGGATTCATTCTATTTTCTATCACTATTTGCACAATGACATATAATAGACATAATCCTTGTAAACAAAAGATTTTAACCTATCTTTCATCAATAAATGACATAATAGGCTTAACTTTTGTTTGTCAAAAGTTCATCGATCTTGTATCAATACATGCATATTGACATATGAAAGAGATAACTTTTGACATCGTATGGGATAATAATAGTTCACGGACGCAAACACACATATCCCATAACATATTGCAATATATAAAACCATAAAGATTAATACTGCAAAAATCATCTTCCAAACAATTTTTAAGAATTTAAACAAATAAACCTAAAAACATGAAGATGAAAACGTTGGACATATCTATGTACTCACAATAATTGTTATTCAAACCCTAGTTATCCTTCTTAAACAAAAACCGAATAAAAATTATTTTAAGAAGTTTTACTAGACATTAAGATCTTTGAAAATTCCTTATCGTCCCGAACTCCTTGTCGTCAACAACCATTGGAACATATGGTTCATGGAGGAAGGAGTCAATACCAACAAACCATCTTGGCTGATGATGTCAAACCAGGGCCTTCTAAATTTCTAACGATCTTAAAACACAAGCCTTTATTTGCTGAATCTCTTTTCTTGCCAGCTTCAACTCTTCAAGAACATCAGAGAACTTCTGAGAGTTTGAAGGAACAACTCTTGGCTTCCTCACATTCCTTCTTTTTCTTTTTAGAGTTGGAGACAATTGATATTTCTCTTTTTCCTTAGTGATTGATGTCTTAACAATCATATTGATATCTTTCCCATCAGAAGACATGGTGCTTGGAGTAACCATGAAAGCACGGTTTTGTGAGAGGAGTTCACAATCAAACCTCAACAAGCAGTATTAAGATATAAAGAATATCAGAGAAGGAAAAAAAGGAATGTAGGGTTTCTAAACCTTTAAACGGTTTGTGTACGCACAGCTCCCAACCCTATAAATAGTGGAATTGTCGCAAATAACCTTCTTCTTTTGGCAAAGAGATCCTTTCTAATATCAACAGTGATATGAAGGAAATCCAAAAAACCAAACAACACAAAGCTAGAAATCAAAAAAAAAAATTTAAGCTTTGAGGTGTGCAAGATCTTGACTCTTTTGAACAGCCACATGAGACAAGATGCACAAAGACAACACAATTAAATTATCTTTGTGGTGAACAACAATCTGTCCACCATGACCCTTTTGGATGGAATCTATAGAACCCTGCGTTTCCGTATGTTTAGACCATGTTTTCTTCTCTAATGGCCTATATTTATCTTTGGAAACTAATCTCTTCGAGGAAGATAAGATCTTACATACCTTAGTTATTTTCTCCGCTAGTTTAAGCTTGGTAGTTAGATGATCTGCTCTTCGTTGAAGTTTGTTGACGTATCTCATCTTGTGTTTGTATTTGAAACACTTTGAAAACTCATGACCCTTGAGAGAACAATAGGAGCATGTCAACGTATAAGATGGTTCAGTTGCCCGAGATGAGCAAGCTGCTAGGCACATAGTTGATCCTGAAACATTAAACATAGAGTTTCCAACGAAGGGTCAAGTGATTCTTCCATATTGATTGGTCTCTCTTCTAAAAGATTATCAAGATTGATGTATGTATTGCTACAATTATCAAAATCAATATTTTCAAATAAAAGAGCAACACTTGATTTTTTGTCTTCATCGAATCATATTTGTCAGACATCTCATCAAGTGTCGCAGCAAGACCTTTGTTCCCAGTGTATTTTCTACGATTTGGGCACTCGTTTGCAAAATGACCAAATCCCTTACACTTAAAGCACTGAGGCATATCCTCGTCATCAGTTTCATCTGTGTCCCTGTTTTTATGAGGAAAACGATTATGAGGTTTGACTGATGCTTTAGGCTTATCTCTGGAGAACCGTTTACTTCTCTTCAACAGAAGATCCTAAAGCTGTCTTGTGATCATCGAAACGGATTTGTAAAGATCTTCATCCGATGAGTCAGTCTCAGAGTGATCGTCTCCAGAGATATACACATTTTTACTTTTATCAAGTAATTTTGTGTCTTTTAGTGCTTTGAAAGCAACATCCTTAGATTTGGATGAATGCTCGTGATCAAAGATCTTAAGCTTCCCAACCATCGTATTTCGGAGAGATTATCAAGGTTATTTCCCTCAATGATGGCATGCTTCTTAGAGTCGTATCTAGATGGCAGCGATCTGAGAATTTTCATCATAATGTCCTTTTCAGGAATAGTCTTACCCAATGCAAAAGACGCATTAACAATTTCAGACACTTTGTGATTAAACTCATCAAATGAATCTTCATCTCGACATACGGAGGTTTCCCAATCGGAATTAAGGTTTTGAAGCTGGCTTCCTTTTCACTGGTATTACCTTCGAATATAGTTTCTAAGATATCCCATGCATCTTTAGACCAAGTGCAGTTTGACACATGGTGCTGAAGATTTGGGGTAATGGCATGTATGATGGCATTCAACCCGTCGGAGTTTTGCTTTGCAGCAAGTATCTCAGCAGCATCGTTGTTTGTACCCTATTCAAATAGTGTACGTGTGTATCGCACATGGCTTATTATGGAGGCCAAAATACGGTTTATTATGGAAACCGGTGGGTTTATTATGGAAACCCACAAGGCTTATTATGGAAGCCCAAATACGGTTTATTATGGAAACCGGTGGGTTTATTATAGAAACCCACAAGGCTTATTATGGAAGCCCAAATACGGTTTATTATGGAAACCGGTGGGTTTATTATGGAAACCCACGAGGCTTATTATGGAAGCCCAAATACGGTTTATTATGGAAACCGGTGGGTTTATTATTGAAATCCACAAGGCTTATTATGGAAGCCCAAATACGGTTTATTATGGAAAACGGTGGGTTTATTATAGAAACCCACATGGCTTATTATGGAAGCCTAAATACGGTTTATTATAGAAACCCACAAGGCTTATTATGGAAGCCCAAATACGGTTTATTATGGAAACCGGTGGGTTTATTATGGAAACCCACGAGGCTTATTATGGAAGCCCAAATACGGTTTATTATGGAAACCGGTGGGTTTATTATGGAAATCCACAAGGCTTATTATGGAAGCCCAAATACGGTTTATTATGGAAACCGGTGGGTTTATTATGGAAACCCACAAGGCTTATTATGGAAGCCTAAATACGGTTTATTATGGAAACCCACATGGCTTATTATGGAAGCCAAAATGGTTTATTGTGGAAACCGGTGGGTTTATTGTGGAAACCCACATGGCTTAATATAGAGGCCCAGTCTAGCTTATTATAGAAGCCCAAAAGACTTATTTTTGGAAGTCTTTTGAGATAGACACAAATCTTGGGAGATAGATAAGAATATTCCAAGATAGATACAAATCTTGTGAGGATATACAAGGATCTTCACAAGATATACATGGATCTTCAAGGATAGACACAAATATCAAGGGATAAGTACAAATCCAGGTGGTTATTTTGGATAACTACAAATCTAGGGTTATTATAGAACCAGATTAGGGTTTTTTGCCTATAAATAGAGGCCAAAAATCCAACTCAATGGATGGAATTTCTATTCCTTCATAGGGAATTCTATGTTTGCAAACCACACACAACTATTGTAATCATCATGTCAATAAAATGTCTCCCTACGGGGTTCCATCCGTGGACGTAGGCACAACTTGCCGAACCACGTTAAATTCTTTGTCTCTTTTTTGTTTCTTCAATTTGTTTCATAACCCTAATTTCATCATCATCATCATCAATCAATCGTGTTTTGTGCCTAGAATTTATTTTGGGTACAAACATTGGCGCCGACTAAGGGGATTCGTGAAAACAATCGTGTTTTACCATTGAGAAAAGCGCGGAAGAAATCTGCACGAATTCCATGCAAAAAATCAGCAGCAAAAAAAAAAAAAAAAGGGTTCTTCCGTAACAGATTGCGAAGAAGAAGCAATACGTTGCGAAACAATTGAATCACTTTGTTGCGAAGCGATAGTAGAAGAGTTGCGAAATCCGGAGATATTTGTAACATATATATATGCGAGAAAGCGTTGCGACCAGCCTAATCTTCATCCAACATTAGGTACAGCCTCGCGTACAACTTCAAATCCAACGATCTGGATGCAGCCAGTTGCCGGATCACATCCGTACGATCTTTTTGACCTCCTATACGGCTCCAGATCAAGAGTCTTCACCGTCGGCTTGGAAGATCTCATCCATAGGATCTGTCGACAGATCCGACTTCGGTTTACCAACCGGTTCTGCAGCGATCCGGTTCATCGATTAGGTTCGGTTACTGGTCTAACCTCTTGATAGCTGGTCCAACCTAGTCCACGTCAACAACCAGCAAACTGCCGCGTCAAAGCCAGTTGACTGCCATGTCAACAACTTGTCAGCGTGTGTGCTACACGGTAGTGCCACGTCAGCACAGCTCAGGGTTGCACGTCAGCAAACGTCGATGTCATTATAGTGACACGTCAGCTCTTCCATCCATGTCAGCTTGATGACACATCATCATGTTTTAGCCATGTCACCATGGATTCAGTCAAGAATCCATGTCAACATAGCGTTCCACGCCGACACGCTCCTTGGTAGTTCAAGAAAAGAAAAAGAATGAAAAAAAATGTGCGTGAGTTGGGACTCGAACGCGAGACCAGCAGCTCATGTTCTACACTCTTGACCAACTGTGCGAGCCATCAATTGTGCAATGAAAAATGACTCGAGAACCTTAGTCTGTTTTTCAAATGCGTGCTTCGTGCAAATATTGTTTCATCAATAACTTCTTCGTTTTAAGTCCAAATTGAGTGATTTTTAGCTCGTTAGAATCGTCTTTCGATTCCCTACAACATGGAAGCAAAAATCCAGTGTCCGAGAAACTTGAATGTGCACTTGGAGCAGCAACATGATCGAGAGTTTGAGATGAGGATTGCTTAGACCCTTCAATATTTAGCCTTGCATCACATCGCAAGCACCTAAAGCCTCACCTTGCACGTGAGCACTTAAGTCTTGCTGTTATCGCAAGCATAAAATCTCTCCTTGCACGCGAGTATGAAAGACTTGCACCTTGGAAAGCATAAAGTCTCGTCTCAACCACGAGCCAAATGCCCGATATTGGTCCAAAGACTCGTACTCAACACAAGCAACAGCCAGCCAGACCGAGCAGCGAGCGCTTAAAACTTGTTACGTTGCGAGCAAAATCCTTGCCTCAGCCGCAAGCACACACTACATTCCTTTCAAGACTCGACTAGCTCTCGAGAATCACAAGTCCACCATATGGAAAAAGTCTCGTCTAGCACATGAGCAAATTTTATTGCAGGTTATTACAGTTAGGGGCGTGTTTGTGAGGTCTCTATTCACGCTTGAGGGCGATTCCAAAAGAAAAAAACATGATGGAACCAGAAATAAGATGGCAACGGAAAAGATACCTGATCATAATCCCAGAGCCATCTAGCAAGTGAGGAACGGATATAATAGATCTAGTTCCTGCTTCACATGGGGGCGTCTTTTCTACTTTGGAATATCTCTACAGATATTTGAGGCGGCTAAAGTGACCCCGAGCATGCAATCAAAAGCAACTTGTTTAAAGAAGTCGAATAATAGAAGACATCTTTTTCAGTATCATGGCAAGTAATGGGGGCGGCTAAGGTTGAAGGAACGAACGCCTGGGAAGGTAAGTCCTCACCGATTGTTACATTATAAATCGAGTTTATGGTCATACTTTGGGGCACTTTTGCATGTTTTTATTAAAGAAATACTTGCATTGTTTTTCTATTAAATAGAAAAAAAAAACGAAGCGTTTTACTTTTCAAGGAAATAGTTGCAATGTTTTTCTAGAAAAGAGAAAGACAAAGACGAAGTGTTTTGACAGAAGGAAATTTATGACAAAAGCTATAGCCGGTCAACCTGTACACCGGAGATTGTCGTACATTCGTTATTCGCAGGCACAAGAGGTTTGAGTCAGCAAATTCTATGGCAGTACGAGATCATGTAGGCAATCACTGTGCCTAACAAGTTACGATAGCAGCCTGTATTCGAGTGAGTTACTGGCAACATCTTACCAAAGAGATGGAGCAAAATATGCCAAAGCAAGACCAAAGTAGATGGGAAATTAACGTGCCAGGTTAGCTACTGGTGGTGCCCGCATTCGAACAAGTGGAAAACAGATAAATAAAATGATATTATATGAAAGAGAAACAACAAAGTGGCTGGTCACTAACTCCAGGTCAAAACAAGGAAGTGCTAAAAAAGAGCACATCTACGCGTCAAGCCTCGCATGCCCGTACGGGCGTAAATTTATATAAGAAATTTTTTAGTACATTATTGGTATTTTGAACGTGTTTCCAGTGTGCTAGGTACCTGCAGTATGAGGGTGCATGGAAATTTTAAGTATAATTGCTATACTTAGAAATGTTGACATAAACCCGGGTGCACTCCGAAAAGTTAGCAACGCTAAATTCGCGGCAAGATGATGGGTAAAAGTAACGGAGTCATCTTAGCACGCTGCGACGGACAGTCGGGATTATACTCTTCTTAATTCTTCAACAAGTTGAAGATTAAGAGGGGGCGATGTTTGTACCCTATTCAACTAGTGTACGTGTGTATCGCACACGGCTTATTATGGAGGCCAAAATACGGTTTATCATGGAAACCGGTGGGTTTATTATGGAACCCCACAAGGCTTATTATGGAAGCCCAAATATGGTTTATTATGGAAACCGGTGGGTTTATTATAGAAACCCACAAGGCTTATTATGGAAGCCCAAATACGGTTTATTATGGAAACCGGTGGGTTTATTATGGAAACCCACGAGGCTTATTATGGAAGCCCAAATACGGTTTATTATGGAAACCGGTGGGTTTATTATGGAAATCCACAAGGCTTATTATGGAAGCCCAAATACGGTTTATTATGGAAACCGGTGGGTTTATTATGGAAACCCACAAGGCTTATTATGGAAGCCTAAATACGGTTTATTATAGAAACCCACAAGGCTTATTATGGAAGCCCAAATACGGTTTATTATGGAAACCGGTGGGTTTATTATGGAAACCCACGAGGCTTATTATGGAAGCCCAAATATGGTTTATTATGGAAACCGGTGGGTTTATTATGGAAATCCACAAGGCTTATTATGGAAGCCCAAATACGGTTTATTATGGAAACCGGTGGGTTTATTATGGAAACCCACAAGGCTTATTATGGAAGCCTAAATACGGTTTATTATGGAAACCCACATGGCTTATTGTGGAAGCCAAAATGGTTTATTGTGGAAACCGGTGGGTTTATTGTGGAAACCCACATGGCTTAATATAGAGGCCCAATCTAGCTTATTATAGAAGCCCAAAAGACTTATTTTTGGAAGTCTTTTGAGATAGACACAAATCTTGAGAGATAGATAAGAATATTCCAAGATAGATACAAATCTTGTGAGGATATACAAGGATCTTCACAAGATATACATGGATCTTCAAGGATAGACGCAAATATCAAGGGATAAGTACAAATCCAGGTGGTTATTTTGGATAAATACAAATCTAGGGTTATTATGGAACCAAATTAGGGTTTTTTGCCTATAAATAGAGGCCAAAAATCCAACTCAATGGATGGAATTTCTATTCCTTCATAGGGAATTCTATGTTTGCAAACCACACACAACTATTGTAATCATCATGTCAATAAAATGTCTCCCTACGGGGTTCCATCCGTGGACGTAGGCACAACTTGCCGAACCACGTTAAATTCTTTGTCTCTTTTTTGTTTCTTCAATTTGTTTCATAACCCTAATTTTATCATCATCATCATCAATCAATCGTGTTTTGTGCCTAGAATTTATTTTGGGTACAAACAATCGTATTCGCCAATATTCTTTGGAACAGTAGTGTTACCTATTGCCACAACGGGAGCATCATAGCCATTAAGAACATATACCCATGATTGAAAATCACGTGCTTGAAGAAAAGCTCGCATAACAATTTTCCACCATAAGTAATTTGAGCCATCGAAGACTGGTGGTACGTTAATAGAGATAGCACCTCTGTCCATAGAGTCAGATCGGTACAAACACAAACTCATAAGGTCTTTAAACGTGTTTGCCTGCTCTGATACCAATTGAAAATGCAAGAGTACAACAACCTCACCCAATATTTCGATTAGAAATCTGTAAGGACTAACTCTAATATACTTTTAATAGAATCAACTAGACAGTCAGACTCAATCTTAATAAAAAGTATATCAAGGAGTTAATATCTCTTTCTCTCGACTTGATCGATACTCAAACAAATAGAAATTTGTGAGTCTTTATCAAATACAAGAGATATAAACTTGGATGGTACCAAAGACCAATATCCAAGAATCAATCAATTTCCAATCAACAACCAAAGGTTGGATTTCACAATTGATCGATACAACGCACAACCTGTGATATTTCAATTATATAACAAAATATAATGCGGAATAAAAATAACACAGACACCAGAAGTTTTGTTAACGAGGAAACCGCAAATGCAGAAAAACCCCGGGACCTAGTCCAGATTTGAACACCACACTGTATTAAGCCGCTACAGACACTAGCCTACTACAAACTAACTTCGGTATGGACTGTAGTTTAACCCTAATCAATCTCACACTGATTCAAGGTACAGTTGCACTCCTTACGTCTCTGATCCCAGCAGGATACTACGCACTTGATTCCCTTAGCTGATCTTACCCACAACTAAGAGTTGCTACGACCCAAAGTCGAAGACTTTAATAAACAAATCTGTATCACACAGAAAAGTCTATGATAATAGATAAATCTGTCTCCCACAGATAAACATATGAGTTTTGTTCCGTCTTTTGATAAATCAAGGTGAACGAGGCTGATTGATAACCCGGACTTATATTCCCGAAGAACAGCCTAGTATTATCAATCACCTCACAATAATCTTAATCGTATGGTAGCGAAACAAGATATTGTGGAATCACAAACGATGAGACGAAGATGTTAGTGATTTCTTTTTATCTTGCCCTATCGGAGATATAATCTCAAGTCAATTATT
The DNA here is from genome assembly GCA_023531295.1 of Papaver armeniacum. Classification (NCBI taxonomy): domain Eukaryota; kingdom Viridiplantae; phylum Streptophyta; class Magnoliopsida; order Ranunculales; family Papaveraceae; genus Papaver; species Papaver armeniacum. The sequence continues at coordinate 184,812 of JAJJWW010001481.1, read as the reverse complement.
CAATTGAACTCGTTTATAGAAAATGGCAAGATCAGCCCGAGCAAAAATAATTTCACTTTCTCACTCTACTAAATATAAATGAAGTACGTGATAAGAAAGAGTTCGTATCCACATAGAGGCAATTGTTATTATGCGATTTTCAGTTTCTAAGGTAACCAAGGGGGGATTTTTGTTGTTTTAACAAAGTAATAAAATAAAATAAAGCCAAGCAAATAATTGGAATAATCAATAAAGAGAAGATATTGGTTACGGGATAGTATCATTCACAAACATGTATTTTCATCAATGATTAGAATTGATAATTTAATCTCTCATTTACTAAAAGTCCTAGGATACCTTGATTGCAAGAATATCCCGCTAATTCCCTGATTTCATCACAACCACATTAAAAGATGCATATGTGAATTCTTCCTAGAAAGCAACCTAAAGTGTAAAAGCACAATTAAGTTTAACTCCCTCAAAGCAATAAGTTCTATGGAATAAGACTAATCAAGGCAATCAAACGTGTAAAAGCACTAATTCAATTTAACCAAGATTATGATTCATATGCAATTATAAAGATATATCACTACAAGTAATAACCACACTATGCTACTTAGAATCAGGGATAAACAACTATTTCGTATTGAAAACCTTAATCTAGCAATAGAGATGAATGTAAATCGGATTGATTCCGGACTCAACCAAACAAACAATCAAATCATATGACAATATTAATAATGAATCACAAACAATAAAGTATTGAGACAAAACTAATTCATAGATTTAAATAACATGTTGAGAAATCAACTTTATCTCATAACCAATAATATGTGTTTAGCTACTCATAGCTATGGAGTTCATCATAAAAATATTAATTGAATAGAAAAAGATGAACAAAAGCAAACCCTAGAAGCGTAAACAAAAGCGTCTCTCTCCAAGTTCCAAGAATAATACGTGATCTCCAAAGTTGTAGAAGACTTTTCCTTTTTGTAGCTTTTCTCTCTTCCAAAACTAGGTCAAGCCCCAAGGGTCCAATAGATAGAAGTCCACCAAGCCCATGTGTGAGGAAAACCCATGTGAAAATATGTCCCAAAAATAGTCGCCGGAAAACGGTATTGTGGCCGGAAATTGGCCGAAAAATATATATCGGAGTGACCGTGAAGTCCACCCGGTCACCGGTCAACGAGTCATCTAGGTCGAGTCAACTCGGGTCAACTCGGAAGTCGGACCGAGTCACACCGAGTCGATGAGTCATATGGGTGAATCAGGTGAGTGAGGTAATCAAGTCCGAGTCGTAGGCTAACTCAATTTGAGTTGGTTCTAGTTTTCTAGGCCATTGCACAGCCTGATCTGTGATGCACAATCCTTGTGTTGTAGCATAAACGCCTACCCAGCCATGATGGCTATGCCTTCTTCACAACTGCAGCTTTTACTCTGTCCATCCAATAGCATCAGCTCCATCTCTTGCCTGTTGCAACCTCATCAAGACCACCACCATATTCTTTGCATTACAACAACAAGCCATTCTCCTAACCACTGTACCAGCAACCCTCCATATTACAGACTCAACCTCTCTGTTTTCTTACTAATCGGTAGCAACACGGCTTCACACCATTACAACTTGGCTGCAACTCCACTTACTCCTACAATTTCAGCTCAAACCTGTAGCTCAATCACCACTTCACCCGCCACTGTAATACCCCTTCCAATAGCACCAGACCAACACCGTCTACCTGTAGCTTCATTCTGCAAGTTCATACTTTCTTCTATAAAGGCACACAATCCCACTGAACTTCAATATCTTTCTCATCTACTTCAACACTCAACAACATCACCCCCAAAGCTATTCCGCCTGTAGCCTTCATAAGCATTCATCACACAAGCTTATAATAATCCCATTTGTAATCCCGCCACTCAAATCCACGAGGCCTTCATTTGTTTCGCAATTGATTAAGCGGCAAACCAATCCGCAATGTTAGATTCACCATGCACCACCACCGAAACCACCATCTCAGTAACTCCATTAGCAACATTTTAGCTCAACTGCAATTCCGCAAGCCCATGACAGTTCATAACTTCAAATTCCACCTCGCAATATCAATTTACCACCGCTCCTTGTTCATCCGCATCAATTCCATTCCATTAGTCACACTCAACAGCTCGCCACCGCAATATTGAATTCATACGCAATCCAGACCCTTTTAGCAGCAACATCATACATTCTACAGCCTTGTAATAGCATCACCAGTACCTAATTCATCTCAGAACCCATCTCAACTGATTGATTCTTCTAAGATTTAAACTCAACTACTGCAATTTCTGTCACTCAAACATTCTAACACCAACAACTCCATTGTCTCATTATTGCATAGCATCCGAGCATTTGTACACAATACCAGGACTGCCATTACCAACACCTCCATGAGTTCAATACGATTAACACCAGACCACCTCCATGAGTTCAATACGATTAACATAGCATAACCATCATACAACTCTCGATTAATAGCGACAACTCTTTCATAAACCTGTTCCAAACATTTCACTTATAATTCAGTGTACACCCAACTTATAAGATCTCAAATTCATCCCATTCTTGTTCATCTTCACAAATCCAACCCCTTGGTACTCAACCGCATCTCCTCCATCCGAGTCTTCATTATTAACATGGTAAGAACCCTTTGTTCTCACCAACACAAATCGATTCATGTCTCGATCCACATCTTTGCTCCACTAACAACTCCATCGTAAAACCACCAACAACATCTCATTTTTCTCCGCTTCTTGTGAATTCAACTCAAGAAGAAACCAATTGAGCTCAACTGCAACTCTAGAAACCAACAAGACCTATAACCCTTCTTGCATTCATCAACTTCTCCATCTCATACCCATCAACAATAACAATCAGTTCCTTCTCAGCACAAGCCTTAATCAAACAACCAGACATGTCTTCTAATTCATGAACAATTCAATCTTCAACTATCACACAACAGCACCATCATCTTCAGTTCTTCATACTTTTCTTTCACAACAATCGAACTCGTCCACCACCAACACTCCTCATCTCTGTTGACCTTCTCAAACCTTAGATTCAGATTCAAAATCAGGCAACCCTAATCCTCAACAGCAATAACATTGCTTCATCGTTTTTACGAATTAACATAAACCCAAGCTCTTAATTTATTCTATTCAAATCAAACACAGCAAAACCCTAACCTGATGGTGAATGATGGTAGTGATTTCATATGGTAAAACAGGGGAATATCGGGTTTGTTTGGTTTGAATTATGGAAGTTCCGTGGAGTAAAAGAAGATATATTCTCCAAGATCGAACAGAGAAGAGTTTGGAAGAAACAAAAGACGCGTGGAGGTTAAGAAAATCACCGGGAAAACCCAAGACTTCCGGTGAAAGAAAATAAATAGTTTGGAAGATTTCCCGGGATTTAAAACACCTGTTGTGTATATATAAGGTTCGAGAGGCTAGAGAAGGGGGATTCGGGAGTTAGGGGTCCGTTCAGAGGCTATAGAATCGAAGAAAGAAGAGTTGCAGAGGAGTTCTCTGCTGCTGTTGAAGAAGAAGGAGACGAAGAACATTGGACGTCCTGTGTCAGTCGCAGAAATTTGTCGCAGATCAACTACACAGATAACTTTCGTTTCCCCAGCAGTCTTAAATTTCTGTTTCCACTGTAACACTCAATCTGTAACAATTATAAACGTTGTAGTTGAGCTGCTTCTATCTTTTTCCAATATTTCTTCAATTAAAACACCGTTTGAGCCATGAACAAATATTTTGATCGTGTTTTTGATATGAGGAGCTAAACCCCAACACTGGGACAACGGAGGAAGCCATTCTTCATGCGTGTGGTAATTCTATTATTTCTTTTATGACTTATTGCATTGATTTTTAATTGATATATGATTTTTATTGAGTGATTGTGGTTTCAATTGATGGGTCATGCTTTCTTAAATGTTTTGATGTCTCATGCTTTAGATATACAATTACTACTCTCAAAATCTACTTTCGGCAATAAATTAGAATCAATTACTTGAGCTATGAATGTATAGAATTATTAGTTGAACCACATGAATATAAGAATTGGTGGAATCCTGAGTCTCAGTATCTCTCGATATTTTGTGACAACCTTTTGTATATATATTTTCTATTTTTAAGTCTGAAATCAAATCTTTGCAATCCCGAGTTGAACGAACTTTTCTTACCACTTTCTACAACAACTTTCAAAATCACATCAGGTAGGAATGAAGAGAGAATCCTGCGACACATTGAATGGTAGGAAGGCAAAGCCCTCCGAATCGTTTTGAAAACCCACATCTTTTATTCATTTTGAAAACCCTTTTTTTCTGACGATCTCTAAGAAAGGAAATCAACCACTTAACGAAGGTGAGAATATGCTTACTTACCTCGTTATCCGTTCGACGTGCAGTTAGCACCACTCTCACAACATCCATAGAAACGTCTTCGGTCTTCAATCGGTGTCTTCATCTTCGTCTTCGGTCTTCAACCCCATCGATGATAACTCTTGAACTTCGTAGAATCTTGACAATGTAACTCTTTTCCTCTAAATCCTTGTTGCTTGAAACTTCATTGTAGATATTCCTTCTTCCATTGGTTTTATTGAAAGAATACAAAACTAAAAACGAACTATACAAACCCAAAATATGATACAATGAATTTTTCTTGTCTTTTTTTTTTCTTTTTTTTTTCGATTTTTTTTTCAATATTTTTTTTTTTTTCTTTTTTTTTTTTTCTTTTTTTTTTTATGAGACAAGAAAAATAAAACAAATACAAAATGAAAACGAAACAAAACAATAAAACTAGTAATGAACCTAAAGAAATTTTCTCTTGTCTCTTTTTTTTTTAATTTTTTTTTTGAGACTAGAGAAAATAAAATACAAATAAGATAAAATAAAATAAAGATGTAAGTACAAAGGCCATGGTGTAAGTACTTTACCGCTTGATACTTCACAACTTGTATGTCTTGATATCATAAACTTCTCGAACTCTCATCTTGATAATCTTCACTCTTGTACAATAGTCTTCAACTTATAAAAATTCTGCTCCTTATCTTGTTGCTTTACTTGAATCTGAAATCTGCTCATTTTTGTATTGTTGCTTGTAAACCTTGAACGTCTTCAACTTTCCTTCAAATTTGTGATGCTCCTCTTATTGATGATGATGGTTTTTCTATGGACCTGTTGGTGGAGAGAGAGATAAAGTGGATGGTGCTAACTGCGAACAAGATTACAAGTGGTATGTAAGTTAGCAATTCGATGTCACCATCATGGTTGATAAAAATAGCATTCAAGAGATCAAAATAGTGCTTCTAGGGTGGGAGGTTGGGTAGCTCACCATTCTACCCGAATTTACGTACGGTGACACACACTCTAAAAGAACATATTTAGACAGGTACAAAGAATTGAAAGGTCGGTGCCTCTCATGATGTAACATGGGTAGTCTCCACTATAGGGGACCACTACTCTAATACCGAATTCATCTGCACCTTATTTGCCACGGCATGGTTAAATCCAACTTTAACTCTCATACAATTAAGAAACCCGATCATGTTCTCTGTCATCTCTAAGTTCGAGTCACTCTTATGAGAATCTCGATGTAATCTTAGCGACATGTATACTATGTGACTCTAAACTAACCACAAGTTGGAGTTTTCTTATTCACTATTTTACAAAAAAATTGAAAATTTCATGAAAAATTTACAATGCAAAAGCTCAACCACTCCCCCACACTTAAACTTTACATTGTCCTCAATGTAAATTGAATCGTCCAAAGTAAGTCAAGGTGGGAAATTCTAACATGATATATGACAAGAAATCAGAAAAAAAAAAAAAACAAGAAAAGAAAAACTAAAAACAAAACAAGAAATAAATACAAGACAAGAAATACTCATCCGATGGGTTGCCTCCCATTTAGCGCTTGGTTTAAAGTCGTCGGCCCGACTATCTCCTTGCTTTCTATGACTCCTCCGGAGGGAGCACATCCACAAAGTTAACTCCTTCCACCACTTCGGAAGTGAAATTCTCATAATATGGTTTCAACCGGTGCCCATTAACTTTAAGTTCTTTCCCTGTAGCTATGCTACGAATTTCCACTGCACCATGAGAAAACACATTAGTAACAATAAAAGGTCCTATCCATCGTGACCTTAATTTACCCGGAAATAAATGCAAGCGAGAATTAAACAAAAGCACTTTCTGCCCAATGCAAAATTGTTTCCTAGAAATCATGTTATCATGAAATGCTTTCGTCTTTTCCTTATAAATGCGTGAGCTTTCAAATGCATCATTGCGAAGCTCCTTTAGCTCTTGGAGTTGTAACTTCCTTTGCTTTCCAGCCCCATCCATCTCCATATTGCATTGCTTAATAGCCCAAAACGCCTTATGCTCAATTTCAACGGGTAAATGACAAGGTTTACCATACACAAGCCTAAAGGGAGACATCCCTATAGGTGTCTTGTATGCAGTTCTATACGCCCACAAAGCATCATTAAGTCGCATGCTCCAATCTTTCCTTGTTGGATTCACCGTCTTCTCTAGAATAGACTTCACCTCTCGGTTAGAAACCTCGGCTTGTCCATTTGTTTGGGGATGATAAGGTGTTGCAATCTTGTGAGACACATTGTACTTCTTCAACAAGCTTTGTAAGATCCTGTTTTTGAAGTGAGAACCCCCATCGCTAATTATGGCTCTTGGAATTCCAAACCTTGCAAAAATATTAGCTTGCACAAAATCTGAAACCACTTTAGAATCATTAGTTGGGGTGGCTTTAGCTTCCACCCATTTAGAGACATAATCAACAACAAGTAAGATATAAAAATTCCCATGGGAATTGACAAAAGGACCCATAAAATCAATACCCCATACATCAAAAATGTCAATAAATTGAATAAAAGTTTGTGGCATTTGATTTCGGGCACCTAGATTGCCAGTTCTTTGGCACCTATCACAAGTTGTACAAAATATATGTGCATCCTTAAACAAGGTTGGCCAATAGAAACCGCTTTCAAGTACCTTGTGAGCGGTTCTCTTACTCCCAAAATGTCCTCCGCAAGCATAGGAGTGACAAAAAGAAAAGATAAAATTAAATTCAGATTCGGGAATGCACCTTCGTATTACTTGGTCACTACCATGTTTCCACAAGTATGAATCATCCCATATGTATTGGTTCTCTAACTTCTTAAGTTTGTCCCTCTCGGCCACGAGACAAGTTCTTTGGGATTTGTTTAGACACCAAGTAATTGACAATATCGGCATACCATGGTTCTCCAAAGGCAATTGAGAATAGTTGCTCATCAGGAAACTTTCACGCAATGGGATAGCTTCCTTGTCCACAACAAGACGGTTCAAGTGATCCATAGCGGTGTTCTCGATTCCTTTCTTGTCTTTGATTTCAATATCAAACTCTTGCAATAGTAATATCCATCGTATGAGCCTCGGTTTCGCCTCTTTCTTTATAAGCAAGTACTTAAGTCTTTGCATGATCGGAAAAGACAACAACTTTTGTACCAATTAGATAAGAGCGAAAATTTTCCAAAGCAAAAACAATGGCTAACAACTCTTTTTCAGTGGTTGTGTATTTTTGTTGGGCCTCATTTAACGTTTTAGAAGCATAATAAATAGCATGAGGAATCTTCCCCACACGTTGCCAAAGCACCGCACCAACCGCATAGTCACTTGCATCACACATGAGCTCAAAAGGCTTGCTCCAATCCGGTGGTTTAATGATAGGAGCTGAATCAAAAGTTCTTTCAAACGATTGAATGCCGCCACACACTTTTCATCAAAGTTAAAAACCACATCTTTTTGCAATAGGTTACAAAGTGGTGATGCTATCTTTGAAAAGTCCTTGATGAATCTACGATAAAACCTGCATGACCAAGAAAGAGCGTATCTCCCTCACCGTAGTGGGAGGGGTTAAAGCACGAATAAGGTCTATCTTAGATTTATCGACTTCCAAGCCTTTAGAAGATATTATATGGCCTAAAACTATGCCATGAGTTACCATAAAATGGCACTTCTCCCAATTCAGCACAAGGTTTGTCTCAATACATCGTTCAAGGATTAGAGACAAGTTGTTCAAGCAAAGGTCAAATGAATCACCAAAGACACTAAAGTCGTCCATGAACACTTTGATTATGTTTTCAACATACTACGAAAAGATACTTACCATACACCTTTGAAAAGTAGTGGAGCATTGCATAAGCCAAAAGGCATCCTTCTATAAGCAAAAGTACCGAAAGGACAAGTGAAAGTGGTTTTCTCTTGATCCTCCTATGCTATCACAATCTGATTATAACCTGAATAGCCATCAAAGGAAGCAATAGTAAGAGTGTCCAGCTAAAGGTTCAAGCATTTGATCAATAAAAGGCAATGGAAATGATATTTCCTAGTGGTGGCATTCAATTTTCTATAATCAATACAAACCCTCCAACCGGTTTGCACACGAGTTGGGACAAGTTCGTTCTTATCATTCTCCACCACTGTCACACTCTGATTTCTTTGGTACTACTTGTCTTAGGCTCACCCACTTACTATCGGATATGGGGTAGATAACACCCACTTCAAAAGCTTGAGTATCTCCTTTTCACAACTTCCATCATGGGAGGGTTCAAGCGACGTTGCGCTTCCCTTGTAGGCTTTGCATCGTCCTCCAAATGTATCTTGTGCATACAAACGGCAGGGCTTATACCCTTGATATCGGCAATTGTCCATCCTATGGCCGTCTTGTACTTCCTTAGCACCCTTAGAAGTTTTTGCTCCTGTAATTCACTAAGCTTATTAGAAACAATCACAGGTAACTCTTCAGTATCACCTAAGTACAAGTACTTTAGGTGATCGGGAAGAGGTTTCAATTCTAAAATTGGAGATTTAACAATTGAAGGTACAAGCTTTTCATCACTGCATGGTAAAGAAATAAAAGAGATATTATGAGTTTCCGGTCATCCTTGTAGTGAATTAAGATCACCAAGGGCTTCCTTGACTTCATTACCACACTTTACACCATTATCCATGGATGTAGTTAACACGGTTTCCAAAGCTTCGTCACCATTTGATTCAAACATTTGTTGTGCCAATGTATCCATAACATCAATGGAGAAACAAGAGTGGACATCACTAGGATATCTCATCGTCTCGAAAATGTTGAAACGTATTGTTTCTCCATCAAACTCCATGGTCAACGTTCCCTTGTCCACATCAATAATGGTTTTCGCCGTTTTCATGAAGGGACGCCCAAGTGGCAATGGAAGAGACGAGTCCGGTGAACCTTCATTCATCTCTAACACACAAAAGTCAGCTGGAAATACAAGTTGATTAACCTGCACAAGAACATCCTCAACAATACCCATTGGGTAGACATTAGAGCGATCGGCTAATTGCAATACAATTTCAGCCTTTTTAAGAGGACCAAGATCAAGTGAATTATACATTGATGCGGGCATAACATTAACGGATGCACCTAAATCCAACATAGCTTTGTTAAATGTTGTGTTACCAATTGTGACGGGAATGTCAAAACTACCGGGATCCTTGCACTTAAGTGGGAGTTTGTGTTGTAAGATTGTGAAGCATTCTCCCCACACTAAGCACTTCATTACCTTTGAGCCTTTGCTTATTGGTATACAAGTCCTTCAACACCTTTGCATACTTTGGAACTTGCTTAATAGCATCAATGAGTGGTATGTTCACATGGATCTTCTTTAGAACGTCTAAAATCTCCTTTTCTAATTCCGCCTTCTTAGAACTTGCAAATCTGCGAGGAAAAAGTAAAGGAGGAACATAAGTAAAACCGGAGTTTTAGAGTTAGGAATAGGTACCTCGAAGTTTGGGAGAATCCTCATTCTTCTCCTCCAAAACAGTTCCTTTGGTGTTTCCACCTTGCCCGAATCGATAACTTAGGGTTGCAGTTGTGTACCACTTCTCAATGTAATAGCATTGACACCCTCTTTTGGGTTAATAGGTTGAGAAGGGAGTTTCCCACTATTTTGTGCCTTCAATTGGTTCAACTTAATAGCCATGGAGCCCATTTGTGTTTGCAACTCCTTGATAGCACTCTTAGTTTCCTGCTGACTTTCTTTAAACATGGTGGAAATGCCTTGCATCATTGTTTGAAGCTTTGAATCAATATAGGAACCTTGATTTTGCATTGATTGTTGTTCTTGTGGTTGCTGAAATTGATGTCTCGGCTGGAATTGTTGTTGTTGAGGTTGAAATCCACTCGGAAAGTTGAAGGTAGGTTGTTGAACCGCTCCTTGCTTGTTGGCATAGCTAAAATTGGGGTGATCTCTCCATCCCGGATTGTAAGTGTTAGAGTAGGGATCATACCGTCTTTGTTGATTTGGAAAGACCGCATTAGCTTTCTCGTCCTCATAAGTTTGAGAGGAACTTGGTATCACCGCGGCTGCAACTTGTTGCATCATTGCGGTCATGTTACCCATTTGTTGACGAAGTTCCTCGACCTCGCTCACTTCATTCACTTTCCTAAGAAGCACATCCGAACCACGACTCAAGAATTGTTGGGAGTTTGCTGCCATGTTTTCAATCAACTCTCTAGCTTGTGCCACTATCTTGCTAACTAGTGCACCACCACCCGCAGCATCAAGAAGATTCCTATCACTTGATTGGAGTCCTTCATAGAAATATTGGATGATCATAGCGTCACTGAACTGGTGGTGAGGGCAGCTTGCCACTAATCTCTTGTATCATTCCCAACATTCATATAAGGATTCTTCCACATTTTGCTTCATCCCACAAATCTCCTTGCGAATTTGAGTAGCCTTTGATGCAGGAAAATATCTCTCTAAAAAGAGTTTCTTCACCCATTCCATGTCGTGACACTTCCGGAGGCAAATAGTACAACCAATCCTTAGCACTATCCATCAAAGAGAAACGGAAAACTTTCAACATTGCACCGTCCGCCTCAATATCCATTTGGAAGCATTGCCATGACAATGGTGTGGAAGTCCATAAGATGCTTGTTTGGGTCTTCATTCACCATGCCATGGAACTTTGGTAATTCTCTAAGCAACCCCGGCTTGATCTCAAAAGTAGAGTTTGTTTGAATACACCCCTGTTGTGTATCAAGCCTATGAGAAGCTAACTCCTTGAGTGAATGATTTGCATCACTCATTGTTTCTTCTTCTTCAACTTGTGGTTCGTCTACGAATGGAACCACTTGTTCTCCTTCTAGTTGTAACTCTTTTTCCACTTCTAACTCTTGATTTTTACTGTTGTGTCTTGACTTGGTTGGAGTATTGTGCCTCTTCGAGTAGCTATCCCGCACCTTGGATAGTTCCAATCTTTACAAGCCGGGGATTAGGTACCTCTGAAAACAATTCTCGTAAACAAGTGAGAAACAAGACAAGAAACAAAAGCAAAGATAAAAGCGAAATTATAAAAAGAAACTAAAAACTTAATAACAAGCCGTATGCCTCCCGGAACGGCGCCAAAATTTGACCGGTTGTCGCCGAGCAAAAATAATTTCACTTTCTCACTCTACTAAATATAAATGAAGTACGTGATAAGAAAGAGTTCGTATCCACAGAGAGGCAATTGTTGTTATGCGATTTTCAGTTTCTAAGGTAACCAAGGGGGGATTTTTGTTGTTTTAACAAAGTAATAAAATAAAATAAAGCCAAGCAAATAATTGGAATAATCAATAAAGAGAAGATATTGGTTACGGGATAGTATCATTCACAAACATGTATTTTCATCAATGATTAGAATTGATAATTTAATCTCTCATTTACTAAAAGTCCTAGGATACCTTGATTGCAAGAATATCCCGCTAATTCCCTGATTTCATCACAACCACATTAAAAGATGCATATGTGAATTCTTCCTAGAAAGCAACCTAAAGTGTAAAAGCACAATTAAGTTTAACTCCCTCAAAGCAATAAGTTCTATGGAATAAGACTAATCAAGGCAATCAAACGTGTAAAAGCACTAATTCAATTTAACCAAGGTTATGATTCATATGCAATTATAAAGATGTATCACTACAAGTAATAACCACACTATGCTACTTAGAATCGGGGATAAACAACTACTTCGTATTGAAAACCCTAATCTAGCAATAGAGATGAATGTAAATCGGATTGATTCGGACTCAACCAAACAAACAATCAAATCATATGACAATATTAATAATGAATCACAAACAATAAAGTATTGAGACAAAACTAATTCATAGATTTAAATAACATGTTGAGAAATCAACTTTATCCCATAACCAATAATATGTGTTTAGCTACTCATAGCTATGGAGTTCATCATATAAATATTAATTGAATAGAAAAAGATGAACAAAACCAAACCCTAGAAGTGTAAACAAAAGCGGCTCTCTCCAAGTTCCAAGAATAATACGTGATCTCCAAAGTTGTAGAAGACTTTTCCTTTTTGTAGCTTTTCCTCTCTTCCAAAACTAGGTCAAGCCCCAAGGGTCCAATAGATAGAAGTCCACCAAGCCCATGTGTGAGGAAAACCCATGTGAAAATATGTCCCAAAAAATAGTCGCCGGAAAACTGGTATTGTGGCCGGAAATTGGCCGGAAAATATATCTCAGGTGACCGGCAAAGTCCACACGGTCACCGGTCAACGAGTCAGCTAGGTCGCGTCAACTCAGAAGTCAGACCGAGTCACACCGAGTCAGTGAGCCAGATGGGTGAATCAGCTGAGTGAGGTAATCAAGTCTGAGTCAGAGGCTAACTCAGCTGACTTGGTGCTAGCTTTCTAGGCCATTGCACAGCCTGATCTGTGATGCACAATCCTTGTGATGTAGCATAAACGCCTACCCAGCCATGATGGCTATGCCTTCTTCACAACTGCAGCTTTTACTCTGTCCATCCAATAGCATCAGCTCCATCTCTTGCCTGTTGCAACCTCATCAAGACCACCACCATATTCTTTGCATTACAACAACAAGCCATTCTCTAACCACTGCACAGCAACCCCTCCATATTACTGGACTCAACCTCTCTATTTTCTTACTAATCGGTGCAACATGACTTCACACCATTACAACTTGGCTGCAACTCCACTTACTCCTACAATTTCAGCTCAAACCTGCAGCTCAATCACCACTTGATCGCCACTATAATACCCCTTCCAATAGCACCAGACCAACACTGTCTACCTGCTGACTTCGTTACTCGCAAGTTCATACTTTCTTCTATACAGGCACACAATCCCACTGAAGTTCAATATCTTTCTTAGCTACTTCAACACTCAATAACATCACCCCCAAAGCTATTCGCATGTAGCCTTCATAAGCATTCATTACACCGACATAATAATCCCATTTTTAATCCCAGTTTGCTCAAATCCACCAAAGGTGCCTTCATTTCGGATGCAATTGATTAAAGCGGCAAAGCAAGCTGCAATAGCGATTCACCACAGAACCACCACCAAACCACCATCTCGGTAACTCCATTAGCAACATTTTAGCTCAACTTTGCAATTCAGTAAGCCCATGACAGTTCATAACTGCAAATTCCACCTGCAATATCAATTTCAGTCACCGCTCCTTGTTCATCTGCATCAATTCCATTCCATTAGTCACACTCAACAGCTCAGGCCCTGCAATATTGAATTCATACGCAATCCAGACCCTTGTAGAAGCAACATCATACATTCTGACCACAATGACATCACCGATACCTAATTCATCTCAGAACCCATCTCAACTGATTGATTCTTCTAAGATTTAAACTCAACCACTGCAATTTCTGTCACTCAAACATTCTTACACCAACACCTACATTGTCTGCTATTGCATAGCATCTGAGCATTTGTACACAACACCAGGACTGCCATTACCAACACCTCCATGAGTTCAATACGATTAACACCATACCACCTCCATCTGTCATATCCATTAACATAGCATCACCATCATACAACTCTCTGATTAAAAGCGACATCTCTTTCATAAACCTTTTCCAAACATTTCAGCTTGTAATTCAGTGTACACCCAACTTATAAGATCTCGAAATTCATCCCAATCTTGTTCATCTTCACAAATCCAACCCCTTGGTACTCAACTGCATCTCCACCATCTGAGTCTTCATTATTAACTGCAGTAAGAACCCTTTTTTTCTCAGCCAACACAAATCGATTCATGTCTCGGATCCACATCTTTGCTCCACTAACAACTCCATCGAAAAACCACCAACGCATCTCATTTCTTCTGCGCTTCTTGTGAATTCAACTCGTGAAGAAACCAATTGAGCTCAATTGCAACTCTAGAAACCAACAAGACCTATAACCCTTCTTGCATTCATCAACTTCTCCATCTCATACTCAACAACAGTAACAATCAGTTCCTTCTCAGCACAAGCCTTAATCAAACAACCAGACATGTCTTCTAATTCATGAACAATTCAATCTTCAACTATCACACAACAGCACCATCATCTTCAGTTCTTCATACTTTTCTTTCACAAAAGAATCAGAACTCTGTCCACCACCAACACTCCTCATCTCTGTTGACCTTCTCAAACCTTAGATTCAGATTCAAAATCAGGCAACCCTAATCCTCAACAGCAATAGCATTACTTCATCGTTTTTACGAATTAACATAAACCCAAGCTCTTAATTTATTCTATTCAAATCAAACACAGCAAAACCCTAACCTGATGGTGAATGATGGTAGTGATTTCATATCTTCGTTCTCTGATTCTCTAATTCAAACTGAAACCAACTCTTCCCTGGCAATTAGCAGTATCAATTCAGCTCAAATCCTCACCTGAACTTCATCAAAACCTGCTCTTCCTCTGATTCATTTGCAGCTCAAGAAGAAATGAAGGAAATGTTGTGCAAACAACATAATTCGACCCAACTAGGTTTCATACTATGGGCGGCTATTAACACCCATGGGTGCTTTTAGCAAATTTCACTAGACTTCAACGGGTTGTCCCTTATCTATGACTGGGCTCCGACTATCGCTCGCCTGTGAAATGACCAAATTCCGCTCCTTGCTCAAAGTGATTGATTTCTCTTTCTTTTGCTCATAATGACTCCATTGCACCTGATAAACTCAAAAGTAAACATAAGATCGATACATAATTTACAAGAAAACTCGCAAAGAAAGCATAAATACTAGATATAAAATTAGGTGTTTTACGACACCTATCAGCTCTGTAACAATTCCTTTGGATCGTATTCCAAACAGTAAAGGAACAACAAATCTGTTTGGTAACAACTCTATTGATTCTTTACAGATAAAGATATCTCAAGTCATATGCAAAGGCTCTTCCGTTTAAACTAATAAACTCCTTTGCCAACAACTACCGAAGTAGCAGAGTTTAAATTTGCAATCAATCAATATATAATCTAGTAAGGATCTATAAAGCGATGCCGATCTCACGCAACTAATCAATCGAATAAATCTGATTCTAGTTGGATCCCAGACGATCAAGGTTTGTGCTACACAAAGATATGAGAAACCAATAAGAAATCTTCTTTGTCTTCAAATCTTCTTTAATCTTGATTAAAACCTGCACAACACCACTTGAATCTCTTGTGATCAATCACGCACGTAACAGATGCAGTTAACAATGGATTATCATAAGATGTAATGTCTTTAGATCTAAAAACAATTCTAAAGATCCAATCGACACTTCGATCTAGTTTGAGTGAATCTTATATCGGAAGAAAAGATTCTCAAGAATTAACAAACTAGGTACAATCAAAGTTCAACAACCGTTAGTGTTGATGGTGGATTTTCGTTTAAGGTTATATTTGTAAAAACCAGAGAAAATCATGCGCCGACATCTTGTAAAAGATAAAGCCATCTATAAGTGTTGGATACTCCCTCACTTGATTCACCAAGAATGGAACTTGTAGCAACAGTCCCATTCTGTGAATTTCATATCGGCCTTGTATTTCACTGCTCATTATCGGTGTGGCATGATGACTCGAGTGTTACTCATATAGAGTAACACGAACCTCCAAGCACTATAATGAAACCATGTACGAAATACCTGCAATGCTGATTCTCGGTGTGTTATACTGGCCCGAGCCCTCTCGGTGTGTTATACTAGCCCGATTGAGCCCCTCTCGGTGTGTTATACTAGCCGATTGAGCATCCGTCACTGACCATATCGATGCGGATATGATCTGATCGCAGATCATCCAACTCCACAAGTATGATTGGATGACCCCGGATCAATTCCATCACCCCCAAGCGGTATGGAATACACACGGCCCGACCCCGCATGGTCGACCATTGGCCTTCTCTTGCCAAGAAATCGTCCATACCAAGCATTATGGACGGAAAAACCTAAATTAGGGTTTGCGGCATATTACATGTGCCGCAAAACGGTCTCAACCATCCATCTTCGCGGTATAGATGGAGGTGTAGATGTAGACTCAAAGGGCCCAGAGCATGTCGACACAATCACCATGTGACCGCCTACACACTTGACCAATCGGTCAAAACCAACCATGATTGGTTACAACAAATTCGTCCGCCTAAAAGAGCATGGTCGCACGGCTTTGAAAGCCAAAATTAGGGTTCAAGCCATCACGCGCGTCCATCTTCTCCGCACGAATGGAGGGTCACTGATTAGATTAAGCAGGTCCTGGTTATACCAAAGATGACCACCGTGGGCCCATCTACCTCCTCATGCGGTCGGCCAAGGCATATCATGCCCGGTTAACCCCAAAACGCCCGTCAAACTTGTGTGGTTACACCTCCCAGTTGCAAACTAATCTTGACCACTCAACTTCACCGGACGAATTGAGTGGCTTAGATCACGTTTTTCGTGGGACGGTGAGACATGGCGTGAACACCCGGCCTACCACCTACACTCTAGAGTGACCGACCAAGACCGACCAAGGACGGTTGTCTTGGAACATGTGCGGGAATATCACGCGGTTACCAATTCCTTTGCGGTAAGAGATTTACTGCAAACCGATCTCAACCACTCCTCTTTGCCGGTCAAATTGAGTGGCCCCGGTCGCGCTTTCATGAGGGAACGGAATACGGCGCCTACACCATCATGCCGTCAACACGCATGTATGGTCGGTCCTCTCAAAATCCTTCCCATGCTTGGTTTTGACCAAGCTGAAGAGTGATGCTTGCACACCTCTTCAAAAACCTTGTATTCATTAACGGTCACAGATGAGTGTCTCAAACGTCATCTCATCCGTTAAACTTCACCAGCTTGGTTATATAACCACAGTGGGGAGTTATTTGGTTAGTGAGGAGTCATTACCCATCACTTTACCATACCACAATGCAGTACCTGCATAAATACACACGATACTTCACAAGTATCGACTTTCTGAATAACGCAGTTATTCAATTCAGCATTACATGCTATCTTTCGTGGATCCACGATCCACACATTCCAGACATCAATCATGTCACAAACTCGGGGATACATGGGGGTATTGGTCTGCGGCGGTTTACGGCGTGCGGCGTGCAATGCGCCATCACAAGAACGTGTCGAGGAAGTCATGGACGGTTAGAGATGAACTGGAGAAGTGGGCAAGGCCGGTCGTGTGTATCACCAACGCACAACTCCACTACTCCATCATTCCACTTCCTCCACTTCCCACGAGAGGCGTGAATAAGGCTCAATGACTTGTATAAATAGGTTCTCCGCCTATTTCACACAACAACACAAGTTCGAGGCAGAGAGAAAAACCAAGTGTTAATACAAATCGTATTCAAACACCCCTGAGCACCTTGCATCAACAAGCCTGCTCATCTTTTCTCACACAAGTTATAAGAAATCCAACACCTTCACAATCTCAACACCTTATTCGCTTCCCTCCCTAAGATCAACCCCATCTCCTTCACTTTGTGGCCAAAACAAATCCGGAACGGCCATTTCTTGGTTTAGGCCGGACTTGCACAGATTGATCTCTCGAATATACAAGCACTCACCGCGAATGCATTTGTTTAAAGGTTTAAATTCATTCCTCATCCACACCCCAAATTACCAAATTCTGCAGGAGTAGTTTTCACCCATAAACAATTGGCGACCACAGTGGGAGGTTGATCTATCGGTTGCAAAAAATTGAATTCTCAATTCTTCGGTTTTCGGCTCACGATGCATCCTCATCAGGAAACCACAGGCGGTTCAGATACCATGGGAAGTGTAGCTAGAATGCTGGAGGATGTCTTGGCAAATCAAGCCGGTATCACTAGAAGACAGAGCGAGACATTCCGCCTTTTGAATGATATAGCAGCACAATTACAGAAGGGTCGGCATGCATCTACTCAAGCGGTGCAAGAAATGCTAAATCCTTAGTCGAAGTCACACCTTTACTGGGTGGAGAGGCAAAAAGAGCGCGCAACCGCTGGAGACTCGGAAAGGCGAACAACATGGTCCAGTAGACGAAGACTCGAGGCAACTCCACGAGAGGAAGAGACTTGTCCGGGGTACCACAAAGTCTCTCCGGATAAAGAAATGGAGCACTGCGGCTTACGGATCCTGTGGAAGATTTATATCTCAAGACCCTTGTCGAAGCTCGGAAGACTGTTCAATCCGCATCGAACTTTCAACTAAGTGAAGAAATGCTTGAGGAAGGAGAGATCAATCAAGGAACACGTGAGTACGAGAGGATGGGAACGTTCAATTCGATCACTCAGCGGTGATATTACAGCACCTCCCATCACTGAGCCAGAAGCAGCCGCAAATCCCGACATCTCATCAAGTGTAACACCTCTGGTAGTCACCGAGCAACAACTTCCACTCCTTCGACATCGGGACGAGGAGCCGGAGGGGCGAGAGGAGGACTACCCCCATTACCATTGCAGACTTGATGGAAAGCAGGAAGTTCTTGTCAAGACTCAAACGGATATGGCCGCAACTCGGAAAGAGGTACTCACTTTTCTTAAGACATTAACTGATCGATTTCCACATGACCCGCAACAGCCCCTGGAGCCAACAAGGAATGAATTCAACGCACCGGGAGAAGGTACTTCAATGGCACGGACCTACATGGACCCGATCAAAGAAGCGACATCGGATATGATCGGTCTGTCATGGAGACTCCTACACTGGGACCGATCCTCACAACGATCTTCCTCGAGTCAATAGTTTCACTCTGGTTCGGCGGTCTGTCATGGAGGCTCCTACACCGGGACCGATCCTGCAACGATCTTCCTTAAGTCAATAGTTTCACTATGAACCAGCCGGTGGATCGGGAAGCGGTTTCTCTAGTGGAAAGTTTATGCAAACTTTCACACCTCTCGAAGAATCAGCGCGCGGAGACGTTTTGCTGCAATCAACCAGAGGAAGGTCACGACCTTGACCTACATGTCACGCGCACGCATCAAGGATTCGAGTTCAAGACGCCCCTTATCTACACGGAGCGTCTTCGAATGTGATTACTATCAAGACTCTCGGGACATCCAAGGTTCTCCCGTGGCAAGGTCGTACGGAATCCTACCACGGTGACGGACTTTAAGGGAAACCAAACCAGCACATACTGGGAGGAGCTCCGCTGAAAGAATCGTACAAGTTCGTTGCATCCCACTCCCCACGTGGGCGTCAATTCGAGAAGAAGACCGGCTTGCATCATTGAGAGCTAAAAACCACAATGCATCTTTCTTGACGAAGCATTCTTCTCCATCCTGTAAAGCCATGACCCACGTTCACACGAAGAGGGAACGCACTTTTTGTGGCGAGTCGTGACCGAAAAGGAAAACGGTATACCAAGATTTGCCATTATCACAGAGGAGACCAGTTACCCGGTCTCTCCACCTAATGGAATGCTACAACAGCAACGAACCACAACAACAAGTGCTAGATACTCCACAACAAATTGCAAGAGGGCACCAACTCCACAACTGATGAGATTGAAATCGTTGAGGAATCTCCTAGGCCTATCTCCATCACTCAACCTTGTGTACGGATAAACGCACGAAGCTCGTGGAACTTCTCAAAGAGTATCGGGGACATGTTCGCTTGGAGATATGAAGAAATGCCGGATTTAGATGAAAATTGGTCATCCATCATATACATGTCATACCTGGATCCAAGTCGGTTAAACAATTGCTGATTCGAGACACGAGGAAAATGGATAGATCGGGTGTTGCATAGACTTGAAACTTGAATGTGCTGCTCCAAAAAACAATCCTCCTCTACCTGACATCGACATGTTAGTAGATGCAAACAACGGACACAGCATGTTCTCCTCCATGGATGGATGCAGCGGCTACAACCAGATAAGAATGTACGAGCATGATGCAAGTAAGATATCTTTTCGAACTCCTCTCGGAAAATTTTATTATACCATCTTGCCATTTGGTTTAAGGAATACCGGTGCAACGTATCAACGCTCTATGACGGTAATCTTCCACTTTGGAGCCGATACCTCAAGGGAGCACCTCAAGAAGATAACGATGTCCAACCGTCATATCGAGAGAGATCCTAAGCGAGTTACTCTATCGCATGGTGGTCGAACAAGATCCGGTGAGTCACTTCATCGATCGCAATTTGGTACATGTCTATCACGCTATATTGGAGAATCCGCGCTTTTGGTCATCCTCTGGAGCTGTTGAACGCTCATCTACAACAACATATGCCCCGATAGAAAGAACCAGGCCTCTTTTAAGAGCCTCATAATGTTTGTAGGGGCATATATCTCACCAACAAAGCGATACAACATTCGCCTTACAAAGCGGTTCCTTGAAGCGAGAAGAGGAAAACCACCAAGATACAACATCATGCGCGTCCATCAACTCCAACTCCCGGTACCACGTGCACGAATCCCACAATGATGAAACAACGTCCAAGGTATTCCATACCCGGCTCGATAACAACCACTACGGACAAACCATGTAAACCACGCTTGGGACCGAGGCTCGAGCATGAAGTTCCTTCACCGTCGATCAAGGACTTCTTCAACATGAGAAAGATGGTCACCAAGAATCATGGATTAGCAAGGGTAATCGAACCGAAGAGGAAGCCACTTCAACGCTCCCTCCAAGCAAGGCGCTTCAATGGTCTATTCAAGAGCCGCCGCAACGCTCTCTCCGAGACCCACGTTCGCTTAATCCTTCTTCAACACTCTCTCCAGGACCCACCTCAACGGTCGCATCGAAACCACTTTAACATCCTCTCGAGACGTTTCAACACTCAAGCCGCATCAATAATCTGCGCTCCGGTCAAGTTATCTTTGATGTACTCATTGCTCAACATACGTCTCATCCATCCTTCATAAGGGCCCAGGCGGAGCATGAAAAACCTAAAAGTCGATAGGAGAAGAGTTATCTTGTGGAACAGATATTTTCCTATAGTTGAAAAGGCGCGGTGAACAACTCATCATCAATGTTCGGCATATCTTTGAAGCTTTCAACACCTCCTGACTTGGCACCAGCATTATCTCCAGAAGACATCTCAACAAGGATTCTTTTCTTCCACAATGAAATAAAAGACAGGAGTTAGAACTTGTATGAAAATACAGGAGAGATGTAGTCACACGGCAAGACACAACTCACATCGGAGCACACAATGGCCGGTCCAAACACCATTCAAGTCCGGACAAATTTTAGTCCGGTACAAATTTTAGTCCGGTACAAATTTTAGTCTGGTGTTGATTTCAAGACCGGTACAAGTTTCAAGTCTGTCAGGCGCATGTGGGTGAGACTCACGTTCAATCAAGAAGACACAACAAGCCCACATTCGAACAAGCAGGCGCAGTAGCCCCACGAACGAAGCGGTGCATCGATCGTCGATTAGGCACAACCCCACGATCGAGTGAAGCGGCGCAATAGCCCCTCGACCGCCAAGCAGGCATAGCAAGGTCGATCGAAGGTGCAAGGCCGACATCATACTAGGGAAACACTCTCCCATATGCCTTTTGAACGTGACATACTCCAAGGACGGGATGACCCGTCCCTCACGGTAACATCTAACTTTGTCTCATAAGTTTTATCTTTAACTTGTCACCATCTCATGCCTACCACACAATAGTGTAACCATTATGTGCTAGGCGGGGGACTTAATGTTGATGGTGGATTTTCGTTTAAGGTTATATTTGTAAAAACCGGAAAATCATGCGCCGACATCTTGTAAAAGATAAAGCCATCTATAAGTGTTGGATACTCCCTCACTTGATTCACCAAGAATGGAACTTGTAGCAAGATGTCCCATTACTGAAATTTCATATCCGACCTTGTATTTCCTGTACTCATTATCGGTGTGGCATGATGACCGAGTGTTACTCATATAGAGTAACACGAACCTCCAAGCATTATAATGAAACCATGTACGAAATACCCGTACAGTGATTCTCGGTGTGTATACTGGCCCGAGCCCTCTCGGTGTGTTATACTAGCCCGATTGAGCCCCTCTCGGTGTGTTATACTAGCCCGATTGAGCCCTCTCGGTGTGTTATACTAGCCCGATTGAGCATCCTAAGACGCGACCATATCGAGACGGATATGATCGATCGCGATCATCCAACTCCACAAGCATGATTGGATGACCCCGGATCGATTCCATCACCCCCAATACACACAGCCGACCCCGCATGGTCGACCATTGGCCTTCGCTTGCCAAGGAATCGTCCATACCAAGCATTATGGACGGAAAAACCCTAAATTAGGGTTTGCGGCATATTACATGTGCCGCAAAAACGGTCTCAACCATCCATCTTCGCAGGTATAGATGGAGGGTGTAGATGTAGACTCAAAGGGCCCGGAGCATGTCGACACAATCACCATGTGACCGCCTGCACACTTGACCAATCGGTCAAAGCCAACCATGGTTGGTTACAACAAATTCGTCCGCCTAAAAAGAGCATGGTCGCACGGCTTTGAAAGCCAAAATTAGGTTCAAGCCATCACGCGTCCATCTTCTCGGCACGAATGGAGGGTCACGAGATTAGATTAAGCGGTCCGGTTATACCAAAGATGACCACCGTGGGCCCATCTACCTCCTCATGCGGTCGGCCAAGGCATATCATGCTTGGTTAACCCCAAAACGCCCGTCAAACTTGTGTGGTTACACCTCCCAGATTGCAAACTAATCTTGACCACTCAACTTCACCTGACAAATTGAGTGGCTTAGATCACATTTTCGTGGGACGGTGAGACATGGGCGTGAACACCGACCTACCACCTACACGCTAGAGGACCGACCAAGACCGACCAAGGACGGTTGTCTTGGAACATGTGCGGGAATATCACGCGGTTACCAATTCCTTTGCGGTAAGAGATTTCTCCGCAAAACCGATCTCAACCACTCCTCTTTCCGGTCAAATTGAGTGGCCCCGGATCGCAGCTTTCATGAGGGAATACGGGCGCCTACACCATCATGCCGTCAACACGCATGTATGGTCGGTCCTCTCAAAATCCTTCCCATGCTTGGTTTTGACCAAGGCTGAAGAGTGATGCTTGCACACCTCTTCAAAAACCTAAAAGTATTCATTAACGGTCCACAGATGAGTGTCTCAAACGTCATCTCATCCGTTAAACTTCACCACTTGGTTATATAACCCTGGTCGGAGTTATTTGGTTAGTGAGGAGTCATTACCCATCACTTTACCTCACCACAATGCGTACCGCATAAAATACACACGATACTTCACAAGTATCGACTTTACGAATAACACAGTTATTCAATTCAAGATTACATGCTATCTTTCGTGGATCCACGATCCACACATTCCAGAATATCAATCATGTCACAAACTGGGGATACATACCGGGGTATTGGTCTCGGCGGTTTACAGCGTGCAGCGTGCAACGCGCCATCACAAGAACGTGTCAGAAAGTCATGGACGGTTAGAGATGAACTGGAGAAGTGGGTGATAGGTGTAGAATACACCTAATTTACTATCTAGTAGTTTATGCTTTCTTTGCTATTTTTCTTGTAAATTATGTATTTTACGCATGTTTTGAGTTTTATAGCTACTTTGGAGTCGCACGGAGGAAAGAAGAAGAAATCACCCAATTTGAGCCAAAAGGGCAAAAGGTCATTTTACAGACGATTGATATATGGAGCTCGATTAACGTTAAGGGGTAACCCTTTTTGGGAAGTTTTAAGGACAGACTAATCAAGGTTAAGGGGCTTCCATCTGGCTAGCCCTTATCAGAAGTGACCTGCTAAATATAGGCACCCATCTGGGGTGGCTTTTATGGTGGGCGTCTCAATCCAAATTATTACACAACCTAAAAACGAGAAATTGTTCTCTCGTTGAAGGCAAGTTCTTTCTTGTTATTTTGAAACCGGAAAAGCAGATCGAGAAAAGAGTAAAGAAATTGAGAGATTGAGGAGCTGATTTTGAGAGATAAAGAAGATGATGGTTCTTTGCCATGAATAGCAGATGAAGAATAATGGCAAGGTTCGTTTTGATGTTGTCGGAGAAAAAGGGGATCGAGGAATGTGGTATGGTTGAATCTAAAATGGGTAGTTTGTGTTGCTCGAGAATGAATCGAGACCGAGAATAATGATGAGTTTAAAGATCGAGAAGCGGGATAGGAAGATGGGTTCAAGTCGGGTCGATTCAAAATTGAATCGCGGCGGCAAGATGGAGAGATGGTGGTATTCAATGATACACGAGAGAATGAATTACTGCTTGTGAAGAAATCGAAGGTGATGCGGGAATGAGAAGAAATGGGTCTTGTGTTGCTGCTATTAATGTTGTTGAGAAGGTCCGGATCGAGAATGTGTTGTTCTTTGTTGAATCGGTGAAAAATGGGTTTGAGTATTATTCACGGGGGGAGGATTGAAGGGCTGTATCATGATATTCGAGTAACAATGGGTGTTTGAGTTATGAATGTATTGCTTAGATGTATGCTAGGATCATTACGGGAGAAGACACTAAATAAAGTGGTCAATATGGCTGGAAGCATTCGGGCTTGCAATGGAAGCTGAAGTGAGGGCTTGAGGTTATGTTGGATTACAACGAGAGCTGAAATGTTGCTGAGTAATTGGCGGGTGTGATGTTGGGTGGTTATGAGAAGACAGGGGAGATGGAGATGGACTTGTGGCCCAGAAGCTGAGTATGAATGGTGCTTGATAAATGTGGTGTTTGAACTCGGGTGATGAATGGGCTTCGATTGAGTCTCGGAAGAATCAAGAGCCGTGGCGGTGCGAGGTGATGAGTGAGATCGATCTCGAGTGAAGCTACGGAGTGCGGTTAAAGTTGATCTCTGCAGTTGTGTTAGTCATGGGTTCTAAATGGCAGTTCGAGAACAGTGTGCAAAGTAAGCTGAAATGTAGAGAAGGTTTAATGGGTTTGTGTTTATGATTGCAATCAACGAGAGAGACATATGTGCGGTTGGTATTGAGTTGAGGCTGCGGTTTGAGATTGGAATTGATGGTGAGCTAATGGAAGAGAATGTGGTGTAGGTTGCAATTGCAGGTGATGGATGTGTATGAGCCTTGAATGGCGATTTTTTTGGCTCGAAATGAGGCATTACGGAGTTATGCAATGGAGTTACGAGGAAGGCGACCATCATGGGTGAAGCACAATGATTGTCTTTACACAACTCGGGGCCGTGCAACGGCTCGCCTAGAGACCAACCAGACCAATTCGGATAGATGACTCAGCTGAGTTGAC
This sequence comes from Papaver armeniacum, assembly GCA_023531295.1. NCBI lineage: Eukaryota > Viridiplantae > Streptophyta > Magnoliopsida > Ranunculales > Papaveraceae > Papaver > Papaver armeniacum. Next base: position 159,271 of record JAJJWW010001481.1, on the reverse strand, counting down.
TGACTCAGGTCTGACTCTGGACCCGGTTTGACTCAGCGAGTTGATCCAATCTGACCCGACCGAGTTGACTCAGCTGACTCTCTTTTCCCCTTGACCTGTTGACTAACAGTTGACTGACGGTTGACCTATTTGACCGTTAGTCCTAACGGAGGACTGACGGAATATTCCGTCGAATATTCCCTTGACGGAGAAATTTTCAGGTGGCCGGTGACGTATTAGGCCACAATCCCATTTTCCGGCGAGCAAAAATTCCGAATTTTCTATGGACTTCTCTCATGGGTGTGAAGACTTGGGTTAGGAATTGGATGGAGAATTGGACTCAAATTTGGAAAGAGAAGGTGGAAGAGTTGAGAAAAGCTTGGATTTGGAAATTGAATTGCAAAAGAAAAAGGATTCTATTCCTTGGAAGATTTGGAGAATATTGAAGCCTATAAATAGAGAAGTTTTCTACATCTTCTACACATATCTCTACACACACATATCTCTACACACACATCTTTTACACACATCTCTACACACACAATTCTTTTCTTTTCTTATTCTTTGTGTGAACTCTTTAACATGAGTAGTTAATTTATTGATTGAGGATGAATTCCTAGTTCTTAATATGATTTGAGTTTTTGTTTTTAATTCTATCTTGAAGTTTTTCACATGATTATCGTTTGTTTCTACTAATAGGAATGATCTTAAAGACATTCATGATTGATTGATAGATTGTTTAGAATGCATGCTAAATTGATTTGTTAATTTGATCTAAAGCTAGTGAAAGTTAGGAGATAAGTAATCGTTTCTTGACTCTTTACATAAGTAGCAAACACGAGACCTTGCGGAGGGATTCCGTGGAGCAATTGTGTGTAGAAACAACGTTAGCAAGTGGACCTTGAGCTAAGAGTATAACTACTAATATCAACCTAAGAAATTCACAAAACTTAATGCATGAGCCAAGTTACATCTAGGTTGAGCTAATTCTAGGTGGTTTGGTGATTAGAATCCGGTGAGTCGAGAACTTCCGTGTCCCGGTGATACAAGGGATTTAGGGGTTTAGCACCGAGCTAGTTTGCTTTACCTACGGTTGGTGATAATCTGTGACTAATAACAAGTAGAAAAGAATATAACTTGACTCATTGTTTCATGACGAAGAAGGATTCCTTGATCTCGTCTCTCTTATTGCTTTCAACTTTATCTTTTAATTGTTTTGTTTATTTTCTTTTGCTTTTTACACCCCCCTTTCGTGACAATTTTTACAACTAGAATCTCTTGCTCCTCGTGGGATCGACCTTGACTACCCTATATTACTTGTTAATTAGGTAGTAAAGTATTAATTAATTTGTTGTGGTTACGACACGCATCAAATTTTGGCGCCGTTTGGGAGCAGCGGATGATTTTAGTTGTTTTTATTTTTCTTTTTGCTTTATTCTTGCTTTGTTAGATTCTATACCGTATCTAACTTAAGTTTTTAAATCTTATTTCGGTATCGGTTTTCCATGTACGGTGGACAAGAGCAAGCATATTACAACAATCAATACGGTTTTCAACCTCAACATTATGACAACTTCCAACCATCCTTAGGATACAATCAAAACCAATCTTTTGGCTATGATCAAATTCCTACAGAAAATTATGGATATTCTCATACATATCAACAACCTTATGACGGGTATGTAAGTGGACAATCACAAGGATGGGAGGATAGTTTTGTTTATTATCAGAAATTCTCTAGTTTTGCAGATAAGATGTTGGCCATGATTGGGGATCTTCAACAAAAGTTGCAAGAATCACTACAAGACCAGCAACCTTATGTTTGGGAGGAACCACATCGAGAAATTCAAAGGAATTCGGAGAAAATATACGAACAAATTAACCAACCTTTGGAGACTTTTGATGACGCTAGTGTAGATTACTCGAGCCTTGATCTTAATAATGATCAAACACCTATTCAAAAGGTAGAGCTTGAGGATGAAGCATTTAGTGCTTGGAAAAAATTTCTTAGGGAAAGATGGGAGTCAGCGGAAGTGTATGAACGTTGCAACGATGAGGAAGTTATTCCAACTCCGGATCATAATAAAGATCCTTCACCTATTCAAAAGGAGGAGTTTGGATATCACTTACCTATTGTTGTAAACAAGTAACACCCTCACAAGAAGATCTTACAATTTATACCGAGGAAGATTATATGAGGGAAGAATGGCCCGATTCGATGATGAGAATGTTGAAGAGATGATTATAGAGGATGAAACCACATTCATTGATTTTGTGGAAGACCCAATTGAACTTGCTAATGATTATGATGATGCTGAGACTTTGGTTAAGGTAGAAAACGACGAGGAATGGTTGCAAGGTTTAATAGAGGACCACGATATACATGAGGTAAGTAGTTCACTTGAATTTTTTAAGGATGAAGAGGATTCTATAATACAAGAAATTGTGCAAGGTTTGTCTAATCCTTTGCATATTGATTCTTCTCCTTTACCTCTTATTGGTTTGAATGTATGTGCTACGAAAGTATTTTTGGATGATTTTGTTTCTAAATACCCACCATTGGAAACACTTGATGCTAACACTATGCAGGTTTGCCAAAAGGAACACATGGAAATTCCCAAATTCTATGTTCTTTATACACTTCCGAGTGTGGACGAGAATAAGTGTGGGGAAATTTCTATCGAGCGATAATTTCACTATTGTTTTCTTGTGCTAATATTTGTATGGAGTTATTGTTTGCAAAACAATTATTATGGGTGGATCCTCAAATTTTCCGATTGTTAGTATATGGGGAATGAATCTTGCAAGAGCTATGTCGGGCAGTCGACTTTAAAACAAGCGCTTAATGGGAGGCAACCCATGGGTTTTGTATTTCTTATTTTTTTTGCTTTTTGTTATTTCTTATCATGTTAAAATTTCCCACCTTGACTTTACTAGGAGGATTCAATTACATTGAGGACAATGTAAGGTTTAAGTGTGGGGGAGTGGTTAAGCATGTTTTTAAAACAAAAAAATTACAAAAAAATTAAAAAATTTTGAAAAAAAAAAAAAGTTTTACTTAAAAATTCCAACTTTTAAAGATTTTAGAGTCACTAGCATACTTCTAGGTATGTTTACATAGAGATTTTGACCGACATAATTGAACTTGGAAATGTTAGAGAACTACATTCGGATTTCTTGTTTGTTTGAGTGTTAAATAATGGATTTAATCATGCCGGTGATGCGAATTTGGTGCGGGGAGAAAGGCGTTATTAGAGTTGCTTTGATCAATCATTAGTGGAGACTACCCGTATTCATATCATGAGAGGCACCCAGAGAATTTTTCCATCTACTAAAGAGCTTTCTTTTGAGTGTGTGTCACCGTACGTAAATTCGGGTAGAATGGTGAGCTACCCAATTTCCCACCAATAGAAGCACTACTCTTTGATCTCTTGAGTGCTAATTTTGTCAATCATGAGGGTGACGTCCATAGATGAAAGCCTCCTTCTTGTAGTTCGATTTGCATTTAGCACCATTCTCTCTCGCGACAACAACGGATCCATAGAAACACTCTCATCATCAACAAGGAGCGACACCAAAATCTACAAGGAAAGTTGGAAAAGTTTAAGGTTTACAAGCAACGGAACGAGAAAAAGAGCAAATTTCAAATACAAGTAAAAGCAACATACAAATGAGCGGATTTTACATATAAGTTGAGGACTTACACTACAATGAGGTAATTTTATATTCAAGTATGAAGACTTATTCATGAAAGCGAAGAAAAGTAAAAGGTGAAAATTTTTGAAGTTTATGATTTCAAGACAAAACAAGTTGTGAAGAATCAAGCGGTAAAATACTTCTTCCACGGCTATGGTTTATTTTTTTAATTAATTTCTCTTGTTTAAAAAAAAAAAAAAAAAAAAAAAAAAAAAAAAAGAAAAAAAAAAAAGAGAAAAAAGAAAGAAATATTTGTTCTTATTTTTAATGAGCCGTGGGAAGGAAAATTTAGAAGGAAGTTTCAAGCGACAAGAATTTTAAGGTACAAGAGTTATAAATTGTTAAGGATTTATGAAATTCGAGGGTTTATCATCAATAGTTGAAACCGAAGACGAAGACCAAGAAGTTAAAGACGAGAACGGAAGACGTTTCTATTGGATGCCGTGAGAGTGGTGTTATCATAATTGGCGATCGGATGTGAAGGTGAGTAAGTAATCTCATCCTCGATAATATGGTTGATTTCCTTTCGTAGAGATCGTTAGAAAATGGTTTTTCAAAATATTAAAAGATGTGGGTTTTTAAAAATACTTCGGAAGTTGTCCTTCCCACCTTTCAACGTGTCGCAGAATTCTCTCTTCATTCCTACCGCACACATGTGAGAACCATAAAAAGCCGTCTTTTTGAGTGCAATTATCATAAAATCCTTTTTGGTGAGGCGAAGTCGAGGCGAAATGCTTATTGATCGTTTCTCAAACACGCGTTCTCTCATTATGGTGTGGTTATTTCTCACTCAACATTTAAGAATGAGAATATGTTCTTTAGTATTTCTAACTTCTTATTACTAGAATGCGAAACTCTATGTCCTCATAACTCTTTGGATGCTTGTGACGCTTGAACGCTTTGAAGTTGTGAGTTTTTAGTTTGATTTGCTCGAGGACTAGCAAAGTCTAAGTGTGGGGAATTTGATAGGTGTAGAATACACCTAATTTACTATCTAGTAGTTTATGCTTTCTTTGCTATTTTTCTTGTAAATTATGTATTTTACGCATGTTTTGAGTTTTATAGCTACTTTGGAGTCGCACGGAGGAAAGAAGAAGAAATCACCCAATTTGAGCCAAAAGGGCAAAAAGGTCATTTTACAGACGATTGATATATGGAGCTCAGTTAACGTTAAGGGGTAACCCTTTTGGGAAGTTTTAAAGACAGACTAATCAAGGTTAAGGGGCTGCCATCCGGCTAGCCCTTATCAGAAGTGACCTGCTAAATATAGGCACCCATCTGGGGTGGCTTTTATGGTGGGCGTCTCAATCCAAATTATTACACAACCCTAAAAACGAGAAATTGTTCTCTCGTTGAAGCAGCTGCTGCTGTTATTTTGAAACCAGAAAAACAGATCGAGAAAAGAGTAAAGAAATTGAGAGATTGAGGAGCTGATTTTGAGAGATAAAGAAGATGATGGTTGCTGCCATGAATAGCAGATGAAGAATAATGGCAAGGGTTCGTTTTGATGTTGTCGGAGAAAAAGGGGATCTGAGGAATGTGACTGTGGTTGAATCTAAAATGGGTAGCTGTGTTGCTCGAGAATGAATCTGAGACCGAGAATAATGATGAGTTTAAAGATCGAGAAGCAGGATAGGAAGATGGGTTCAAGTCAGGGTCGATTCAAAATTGAATCAACGCGTGACAAGATGGAGAGATGGTGGTATTCAATGATACACAGAGAATGAATTACCGCTGTGAAGAAATCGAAGGTGATGCAGGAATGAGAAGAAATGGGTCTTGTGTTGCTGCTATTAATGCTGTTGAGAAGGTCCAGATCGAGAATGTGTTGTTCTTTGTTGAATCGATGAAAAATGGGTTTGAGTTTGTTATTCACACTGGGGAGGATTGAAGGGTTGTATCATGATATTACGAGAGTAACAATGGGTGTTTGAGTTATGAATGTATTGCTTAGATGTATGCTAGGATCATTACAGGAGAAGACACTAAATAAAGTGGTCAATATGGCACAGAAGCGGCTCGGAGCTTGCAATGGAACCAAGTGAGGGCTTGAGGTTATGTTGGATTACAACGGGAGCCGAAATGTTGCGAGTAATTGGCAGTGTGATGTTGGTCAAGTTGAGAAGACGAGGGAGATGGAGATGGACTGTGGCCAAGCCTCGAGTATGAATGGTGCTTCGAAGAAATGTGGTGTTTGAACTCGGGTGATGAATGGGCTTCGATTGAGTCTCGGAAGAAGCCGAAGAGGCTGTGGCGGTGCGGTGATGAGTGAGATCGAGTCTCGAGTCAAGCTACGGGTGCGGTTAAAGTTGATCTGCCCAATTGTGTTAGTCATGGGTTCTAAATGGCAGTTCAGGAACAGTGTGCAAGTAAGCTGAAATGCAGAGAAGGTTTAATGGGTTTGTGTTTATGATTGCAATCAACAGAGAGACAGATGTGCAGCTGGTATTGAGTTGAGCTGCAGTTTGAGATTGGAATTGATGGTGAGCTAATGGAAGAGAATGTGGTGTAGGTTGCAATTGCAGGTGATGGATGTGTATGAGCTGAATGGCAGATTTTTTGGCTCAGAATGAGGCATTACAGGTTATGCAATGGAGTTACAGGGAAGGCAGCCATCATGGCTGAAGCACAATGATTGTGCTACACAACTCGAGGTCAGTGCAACGGCTCGCCTAGAGACCAACCAGACAATTCGGATAGATGACTCAGGTGAGTTGGTGGCTCGAGTCGACTCGACCCGTTTGACTCGGCGAGTTGATCCAATCGGCCCGGCCGAGTTGGCTCGGTGACTCTCTTTTCCCCTTGACCTGTTGACTAACGATTGGTGACGGTTGACCTATTTGACCGTTAGTCCTAACGGAGGACCGACGGAATATTCCGTCGAATATTCCCTTGACGGAGAAATTTCGGTGGCCGTGGTGGCGTATTCCGGCCACAATCCCATTTTCGTGAGCAAAAATTCCAAATTTTCTATGGACTTCTCTCATGGGTGTGAAGACTTGGGTTAGGAATTGGATGGAGAATTGGACTCAAATTTGGAAAGAGAAGGTGGAAGAGTTGAGAAAAGCTTGGATTTGGAAATTGAGTTGCAAAAGAAAAAGGATTCTATTCCTTGGAAGATTTGGAGAATATTGAAGCCTATAAATAGAGAAGTTTTCTACATCTTCTACACATATCTCTACACACACATATCTCTACACACACACATCTTTTACACACATCTCTACACACACAATTCTTTTCTTTTCTTATTCTTTGTGTGAACTCTTTAACATGAGTAGTTAATTTATTGATTGAGGATGAATTCCTAGTTCTTAATATGATTTGAGTTTTTGTTTTTAATTCTATCTTGAAGTTTTTCACATGATTATCGTTTGTTTTTACTAATAGGAATGATCTTAAAGACATTCATGATTGATTGATAGATTGTTTAGAATGCATGCTAAATTGATTTGTTAATTTGATCTAAAGCTAGTGAAAGTTAGGAGATAAGTAATCGTTTCTTGACTCTTTACATAAGTAGCAAACACGAGACCTTGCGGAGGGATTCCGTGGAGCAATTGTGTGTAGAAACAACGTTAGCAAGTGGACCTTGAGCTAAGAGTCTAACTACTAATATCAACCTAAGAAATTCACAAAACTTAATGCATGAGCCAAGTTACATCTAGGTTGAGCTAATTCTAGGTGGTTTGGTGATTAGAATCCGGTAGTCGAGAACTTCCGTGTCCTAGGTGATACAAGGGATTTAGGGGTTTAGCACTGAGCTAGCTGCTTTACCTACGGTTGGTGATAATATGTGACTAATAACAAGTAGAAAAGAATATAACTTGACTCATTGTTTCGCAACGAAGAAGGATTCCTTGATCTCGTCTCTCTTATTGCTTTCAACTTTATCTTTTAATTGTTTTTTTTATTTTCTTTTGCTTTTTACACCCCCCTTTCGTGACAATTTTTACAACTAGAATCTCTTGCTCCTCGTGGGATCGACCTTGACTACCCTATATTACTTGTTAATTAGGTAGTAAAGTATTAATTAATTTGTTGTGGTTACGACACGCATCGATGGGCAAGGCTGGTCGGTGTATCACCAACGCACAACTCCACTACTCCATCATTCCACTTCCTCCACTTCCCACGAGAGACGTGAATAAGGCTCAATGACTTGTATAAATAGGTTCTCCGCCTATTTCACACAACAACACAAGTTCGGACGAGACAGAAAAACCAAGTGTTAATACAAATCGTATTCAAACACCCATAGCCTGCTTGCATCAACCTCAAGCCTGCTCATCTTTCTACATTACAAGTCATAAGCAAGCCAAAACCTTCACAATCTCAACACCTTCTTCGCTTCCCTCCCTAAGATCAACCCCATCTCCTTCACTTTGTGACCAAAACAAATCCAGAACGGCCATTTCTTGGTTTAGGCCGGACTTGCACAGTTGATCTCTCGAATCTACAAACACTCACCGCGTGAAAGTGCATTTGTTTAAAGGTTTAAATTCATTCCTCATCCACACCCCAAATTACCAAATTCTGCAGGAGTAGTTTTCACCCATAAACAGTTAGTCAATCAAATCAATCGAAAACTAAAATAAACTACAATTATCCAGTTTACCACCAACGGTACTCGTAGATCGCTTCTTGATCCCACGAAGTCTTTAAACGAGCGGTCGTAAGAGATTTCGCCTAATTAGGTACTTTCCTCTCCGAATAGACGGCTCCACCGAAACAACAAAAATATGAAGTTTGCTGGCTCTTAGGATGGTTTGCTCGAAATACAAACTTGGGTATTTAAAGACCAAGGATGTTTGGACACCAAGGAATTTCAAAAGCCGAATTATTCTTAAGATGTGCAATAAATGCCCAAATCGGTTTTCATAATTCCCGGAAATGCTTTGTACAATAATTCCGAAATCTCACTAGAAAATCTCCAATTAGTTAATGCACATTACCAATTTTTATTTTCGAGAGATATGCATTTAATTGTCAATTAAAAGCATATAAAACTAACAACCTTAATTAAAATATTCTTAGTTTATTTTATTTAGGAATCTCTTTGAGTAGTTAAGGAATATCTTTGAACAATAAAAGATAAGAGTTACTTGATCATGTTCAAAGTATGTCGATATCTTTTCTTTGTAAATCCTCTTTTATATTTACAATCATGGAATCGATTATACCACACTTCCAAACAAGTTTAGAATTGGTTCATCTCGTATTCCAAGAACAACTATGTGACTGATCAAATATCGATACATTAATCATGGGTTTATGGTTCTAACAAACACAAGGATCGGTTCTACCTTAATATGGTTGTTGGGACCGGTTACGTCGATTACTAGGATCGATTCGTCAATTACGAGGACCGATTACCATATACTCATGGTATTACTTGTGATCGGTTACACAAGTCACTAGGATCGGTTACACCAGTTACCAGGATCGGTTAAACTAATTACTAGAATCGGTTACACCAATTACAAGGATCGATTACACAATTCTTTTGTGATCGGTCACACCAATTACTAGGATCGGTTACACCAATTACAAATATCGATCATACCATCTCAGGTGATTACTTAGGATCGGTTACACTAATTAATATAAACTAGTCATACCAAATCATAATTCAGGCACTGTGATTAGTTATACCAAGATACATAACAAGTTATGATCGGTTCTACTAACTCACACATATTGGTAATCCAAAGATATGCAATGAATAACAATACCAATAAGCCTAGCGATTTCCCTTTCAATTCATAAAACAAGTTCATGAATGTACTTCCTTTAAACAAATGTAAACATTGTTTCCTAGGATGAAATCTTCACCTTTACCCATACACATAATCACAATAGCATTCATACGATTATGTCGATGTCATATCTACGAAGTTCAAAAGATAAGCGTTGTACTTCCTATTCTAATTCCTTAATACTATGATCATATGATCATGACTCACTACTAGAGTATAATAATCATTCACAACTTCACAGTTATGTTTTCAATATATAGTGATAGGGTGTAGAATACATCCTATTTACTATCTATTGTTTATGCTTTCTTTGCTATTTTTCTTGTAAATTATGTATTTTACGCTTGTTTTGAGTTTTATAGCTACTTTGGAGTCGTACGGAGGAAAAGAAGAAGAAATCACCCAATTTGAGCCAAAAGGGCAAAAAGGTCATTTCATAGGCAATTGATATATGGAGCCCGGTCAAGGTTAAGGGCCAACTCTTGGAGAAGTACTAAGGGGCGACCACATGTGTTATGGGGCACTCAATTTGGGGTGTCCCCTAGCACCGTGTAGTGGGTTATCTTTATCCATCCCCTACTTTTAACCCAACCCAGTTCGATCGAGAAGATATTTCTCTTCTTCTCATTTTCACTGAAACTAAAAGCGACCATGACTGCTAAAACGAGAGAAGATCGATGATGGGTTGGTGACTGATGATTCGAAGACGAGATGTTGTTGATGTCGTGATTGAGATGGTGGTGAGAGGAGATCGAGAATCGAAAGTGAGCAAGCAGCCACTGTAGAAAAGAAAATCGAAACCCAGAAGAAATTAGGGTTCGATGTTGTATGAATCGAGATTGAGGTGTTGCAGCTGAGGGTTCTTGATCGAAACAACAGGAAGAATATGATGAAGCTGTTGTTATAAGAATAGTCTGTTGATACTGGAAATTAGACGGGTTTCTTAGAGATGAAATTGGATTAGGGTTCTCAATTCTTTGTTGAACTCGTAAATTTAAGATGGGTTTTAGCCATATGGTGGTACTGATTGAATTAGAGGATGAATTACTGCACTGGGGTTTGTGATGATTCTCGTGTTTGAGGTAAAGATGAATTGAATGAAGCAGAGAAGAAATCAGGGTTTGAATCTTTGATGTCGAAACTGTGAATCGAGAATCGATGCTGCAATTGATTCAGGGAAAGAAGTTGCTCGATCTGTGAATTGAGATGATTAGGAGGTGGTAATTGAGGGCGGACATGGATTACTAGAATGGGTTTGTAATGTGGTGAAACTGGAAGGTATAATTGATGCAGAGATTGCAGGGCAGTTCAGACAAGGCAGGGAGATGGATGAAATCGTAACAAGAAGAACAATTAGAAGATTGGTTCTACGGGGAAACAATCGGAGAGTGGGGTCAGTAACAAGCCGAGATAAATTGGTAGTGTGGGTACAAGTCTGCGTTGTGATGGCATATGGAGACATAGGTTTGCAATCAATTGGAGAGATGGGTTTTGATTAAAAAGGAAGTGGAAGTAAATCTGGAGGTCACAGTTGTGCACTGGCTGAGTGTACACAATGGAAGATGGTATGGATTGAAATGGCTAGCTTGATGTTGCTGGAGAGATGCAGAGATTGTGAACTGTTGGGTGCTTGAACTGAGTTTGCAGGCGGAGGATGGCAGGGGACTGAGCTCGTCGCAGGTATACAGCCATATTGGAATTAGTGGTAATGAACTGCCACAGGAGTAAGTTGAGCACAAGGTGGTGATGGCCGGAGAACTGAATTACAGTGGAATGGAGCTGAGAGCCGTCTTTGTGGCACGAGCCGGCAAGAATGAATCTAACTCTTGCAGCGAGTTGTTATGCCGGAGGTTCTTTGTTGTTGCATAATGGGATTTGTATGGACAGAGAAGTGCGGTATTGAAGTTAAAATGGGCACTTTGTGTGCTTGGTTGGTAGTGGTTTTGGTGATATGCGGCTACGGGGAAGGCACGCCCATAATGGTCAAGTGCGAGATGATTGGCCCGTGCAAGGCCGTGCAATGGCCTAGGTGGAGTTCGATTCCGATGAGTCGACTCGGTGGCTCGCCCCAGATAACTCGGTGACTCACCACTCGCACCAAGATAGCCGAGTAAGCCAACGAGTTAGAAGTCGACTCGATGACCGACTCGCCATCCGGCTTGACTTCCTTGACCCGATTGACTAACAGCTTTGGTAGACGGTTGGGCCACTTTGGACCGTTAGTCTTAACGGTGGACCCACGGAATATTCCGTCGAATATTCCATGACGGAGAAATTTTCGGTGTGGCCGCGGTGACGGATTCCGGTCAAATTCGGCCATAATACCAGCTTTTCCAATGAGCCAAAAATTCCGAATTTTCTATGGATTTCTCTCATGGGTGTGAAGACTTGGACTAGGAATTGGATGGAGAATTGGGCTCAAATTTGGAAAGAGAGGTGGAAGAGTTGAGAAAGGCTTGGTTTCGGAAATTGAATTGCAAAAGGAAAAGGATTCTATTCCTTGGAAGATTTGGAGAATATTGAAGCCTATAAATAGAGAAGTTTTCTACATCTTTTAGACATCTCTACACACACAACACTTTTCTTTTCTTATTCTTTGTGTGAACTCTTTAGCATGAGTAGCTAATTTTATTGATTGAGGATGAATTCCTAGTTCTTAATATATGTTTTGAGTTTTGTTTCAATTCTATCTTGAGTTTTTCACATGATTATCGTTTGTTTTTACTAATAGGAATGATCTTAAAGACATTCATGATTGATTGATAGATTGTTTAGGTGGCCAACTAAATTGATTTGTTAATTTGATCTAAAGCTAGTGAAAGTTAGGAGATAAGTAATCGTTTCTTGACTCTTTACATCGGTAGCAAACACGAGACCTTGGAGGGATTCCGTGGAGCAATTGTGTGTAGAAACAACGCTAGAAAGTGAACCAAGCGAACCGAGTTTAATCTAGTACTAAACCTAAATTCATAAATCTTAATGCATTCGGGAATTACATCTTGTAAGCGAACCTCAAGGTGGTTCTTTTGGATAGAATCGATAACTAAGCGGACTTGTTACTCGGTGAAATAAGGGATTTTGGGGCTAGCCAAGAGGACTGCTATCCTACGGTTGGTGATAATCTGTGACTAATAACAAGTAGAAAAGAACATAACTTGATTCATTGTTTTGCAAACGAAGAAGGATTCCTTGATCTTGTCTCTCTTATTGCTTTCAACTTTATCTTTTAATTGCTTTGTTTATTTTCTTTTGCTTTTTACACCCCCTTTTGTGACAATTTTTACAACTAGAATCTCTTGCTCCTCGTGGGAACGAACTTGACTTCCATTATATTATTTTTAATTGAGTGGAAATATTGGTTAATTTGATTGCACCTACGACACGCATCATATAGCACGACTTGAAAGATACGTTAGGAATGAAACAGTTCAAGTCAATATTACTAACCTCAAGAGGGAGGATGATGTCAAGTAGTTGTATCTCGTTACTTCTTCACGTTCTTCGAGTCTTCGAGTAATACTTGTATGTCTCATATTCCTAGACTTTCTAGTCTAACCTATAGGAAGTTGTCTCTAGTACATAATCAAGCGACTCTTAGATGAGTTTTGATTCACTAAAATATGACAACCAAACTTGACATACCAACGCTTGGTGGGTTCAACCGAGCTATGCTCTAACACTCATGAAAGCCAATGTATTGCAAAGTAACATATCTAGTAGGATTTTTCACCGTTTCATGTCTCAAACAAGAGCATTAAAAAATCTCAGACATGGCCAAACACGGATAACAAAATATACCAAGCCATCATGGAACATTAAAGCGACAAAGAGACGTTACTCACAAACAAAACTTGGATTATGTCAAACCAAGTAGTATTGTTAGAGGATTGGAGCAAATATCAAGAAAACCCCCATGCATGTTTCTCTAAAGCAGTTTTTTTTGGATTCAACTGCTAAACCTACATGTTTACTTTAAAGACACTGCATCAATGGAAGAATTGCTCAGTGATATAGGAAAGGTAATGGAGGTAGACTTGCAATACATACTGGTACGTGCAAAAGTGGAGATGGATTTGAAGGAACCATTCATTCTAAGAGTATTGCTAGACAGAACGGGTTCAAACTGAGTGCAGTTTGCATATGAATATCTCTTAACTTTTTGTTACCGATGTGGGTTCATCAGGCATATTATTGATGAGTGCCCAACGTTCATCAATGAACAACATGCACTGCACGACAACACAAAGCCACTCTTACCGTACCAAGGAATCAATAGCAAGATGAGGGAAATCAAACCAAAGTAAAGATACCAAAACTTCACATCCTCATCTTCGAATCATTTGTCTGGGAATTCATCATCCAACCCTTCATCAAGCAACAATAGAATCATGCCAGAAAATACTCACTCTCAAAGCGATCCATAGATGCACTCTAAATCAACACGGATCCCCAACAAAGCAGAGTGTGACTAAATAGGTCCCAACTCGTTTAGCACCGAACATGAGACAACAAGGGTTCAGCTGGACTCCATTTCCTCAATCATCGTTATCTGCAAAAGAAATATCAGGAAGTAATACTCACTTTCCAGTCCATAGGAATTGTGCTACAGGACGAAAAAATGATGACTGTGATAGTGAAAAGCATAAAGTGGCTGACAAAGACCGAAGCGGGTTCAAGATATTCGCATTACGATCCAATACCACCTCTGATTCGGGTTCGGATAAAGATTATGTCCCAAACCCACTATTTGGTGTCCCAATAGCCTTTGGAGTGTCGATTAATGCCACCAAAATTCTGGATGCGGGCATACACACTCATATAGGGGTGTACAGAATGCCTTAAGCTCATGCGGCTGCCATGTACTCGCCTCAGTGTCCGAAGGAGCCCATGGGCGCCCGACACTTGTCATGGAGCTAGCCGCTTTGCCCGATAATTATAAGTGGGCGGACAGGGTTTTTGTTTAAATAATGGAGTCCATCCGTTAGCTTTGCCGTGCTTTGTTTAGTTACTCCTGCTTTTGCTGATCACAATAACCTCGAATAAAGTTTTCTACTAGTGTGATGGATTTCTTAAGAACTTAAATTTCATATGTGGACAATTTATTGGGGTTAGAGAAAATTCTGAATTACATTTCACAGTAATGAATATGAATTGCTTGAACTATCATTTGAACGAGTTATAAATTGTCCACATATCATTCATCAAGCCAAAAAAACAAACATATATACTTTAAAATTTTGAATCGGAAAACGGGTCATATGACCAAAACTCATAAAGTATGGGAAAGAATTGACTTTGTAAAATATAGGCACAGGTGAAAAAGCATAAAATATTAGCCATATATATACTTTTATTTTAAACTTTATTCTTTTTCTTATCCTTTCTCTCTCTTATTTATTTTCTCTCTCTATAATTAAAATTAATCACGAGAAAGGTCTTAACTTTCGAAATATAAATGATTTTAATAAAATTTATATTTTTTGGAAAGGGCTCGAAAATCTCTACAAAACAAGATCCATTGTTGATATGAAATTCGGAAAAAAAAAAAAAAAATTTAAGCCAAGCCCAGAATACATTATGCACCCAGGTGCAATTTGACCAGAATTTATTTCCTAAATAAATAAGCATTATGCACCCATGTGCAACTTGGCCAAAATAATTTTCATAAAAAATATTATGATGCACCCAGGTGCAACCTGACCTAAACATTTTTGTTATACGAATCAAAAAAATATACATTATGCACTCCGGGTGCAACCATTAAAATCTATTTCCCGTCGAACTTTTACATTATGCACTCAGTGCATCTAGTGTACTTTCGCGTATAAATTTAGGTTTATCCAAATAATCACCTGCAATATATCATATACAACCAAAATTATTAATTCATGATCTCAAGCAATAAATCCACCACTATTACCATCACATTCACCGTCAAAGTTTCAACCAAAAACAAGTATTAAAGAAAGAAAATAAAGAAAATAATAAAAAGTCAAAAATATACATTATGCACTTAGGTTAAAGTATAGGCCAAAACTTATTTTTCTTTTAGGATATACAATATGCACTTAGGTGCATCTTGTGTATTTAGTATATTTTGTCAACATTATGGAATCTCATTGTCACTTATCTTAGCAAATAACTCACTTATCTTGGCAAATACAATGGAATAGCCTAAGCACGTGTAATCCAATCATGTGTAATCTACTGTACCTATAAGTTGCTGAAAATGTCGCCGGCACTAATGAAAAAAATCATTGATTGAACGAAGAACCTCCATCCAAAATGGTGTCGGTTCCCAATTTCCCAATAACATCCTTTCTTCCTTGTAATCAATTAACGCCTCTCCCTTCAATTCAAGCATCAAAACGATTGTGGTAGGATCAAGTAGTTATTGATTGAAGACAATAATTTGTCAGCACCTCAATCCATTTCCTCCCTTCACCAACTTCATCATCCTGATTCCCCACAACTGATTCAAATTATCACAAGCAACAGATCCGTTCGATCCACTATCACAGCAAGTACCAAACGTCTCCGATCTGAATTTTTAAATCAAGAAACTTCACCCAAATCACCACAAGCTCGAGCCTCTTCTTTACAGCAGCAACAATCAATCACCAATAACACACATAATCTCTCGGCACCTCAAACACAACCACAAAAATTAACTAAGAAGAATTGAATTCCTTCCCCATAAAATCAAAACCCATTTAATCTTAACCTTCACTGATGTCTAAAATTAATGGCTTGCAGTGAACACTTCTACCGTTAACGTCTACACACTTCTACCATCGATCAAAAGCGAGAAAAAGAAATCACAGAAGCGTTGGCGTTGTGGCGGTGGCGCTACTGCTACATGTGGTTGTGATGGTGTCGGTGGTGGATTCGGAAGTGATTTTGATCGCCCGGAGAAGAAGAATCAAAAGGAATATAGATATAGTTTCTCTTCAGGGTCATATTAGTAACTTAGCTATTAGATATTTGTTTCAAACTTGGGCGAGAATGACCATGGTGGCTATTAAAACAAATTAATTGAATATATGGCTATTTGAAAGGTTGCTAAAAGTTTGTTGTCTTTTAAACCTGAGAATTCAAATCTAGGGCCTATTTAACCAAAAACCTGAATTTTGAATTATCTCTTGCTCGAGGCTCCGCCTGCCCGACTGCTGGGCTTTACCTGATTGTTTCACGGGTATGGACGGGCCATGGGCATTAAATTTTTGTTATTCCCGGCCCGGCCTGGCCTGTTAAACTTAATGGGTAGTAAGGACTACAAGCCCGTCCGGCCCGGTCTGTGCTATAATCGGGCTTGGGCTGGCCTGCCCGGCCCGATGTACACCCCTACACTCATACAGACAAAGGTAAAGGTATGGCATCACCCCACCACCAACAGACTCACTTCCAAGAAAGCTTGGCACGAGCAAACTACCAGTTTGTTTCCACCCTACCCAACAAAGAGCCCAATGAATTACATAGTTACTTACACCCATATTATGCTCAGGTCTTAGACACATTTCTAGAAAATGAGCATTCGGTTGCCAGTCAGGTAATCACTAAAATCGCAGGAGTCCCCGATGTCAAGGTCACACACAATGAGGTTGAAGGACCACCACAGCGGGAAAGGACAAAGACACCACCACCTCTACTGACATATAAAATAAAGGTAGGACAACATAGGAAAAGTATTCCCTGTCATCTCAATATTCCTTCAACCTTCACTTTTGCAGCCCATCCTCCACCAACCAAGACAAGGAAGTTTCTATCAATCTCCTCCTTTCAACAGCAATCAACAAGGAACCAACAGCCTGAACATGAAGTGCCAACCCAAAGAACCAGAAAACAAAGGTCGGGTAGAGGACCACACCAAGGTGCAACCACTGAAGAAGCCATCCATGGAACACAGGAAAGGTCAAACAAACAGCACCTCCCTACAACGAATATGTACTCTCGGTGCCCACCGGATCTGTTGTTGTCTTCACTTATGAACAATATTCACAATTACAGTAAGTTTTAAGCTCAGGGAACATATGCACACCATTATGAGTACTTACCCGGTGGAGTTCTTCAAACAATGGATATGGAACCAATGCCTATATATGTTTGGTGGTTACAAAAACGTCGACACATACCTATACAACAGTTAATAACTAAAAATCGTTAATGCAGCTTGATAACATATCACACCATTATGTCAAGGTTCGAGATTTGCAATCACATACATCCTAGTATTCAGAAAGTAAACAGTCATTTAAAAATATATTTTAATGTTAGATGCCCATAACATTGTTTCTTCTTAACTGGATAGGGGAAGCAAATTGAGACTTATTCTGATACGCTAAAAATTCTAAGGCCATAGTTTTATGAAATTTTTCAATATCAGATGAACATAAATATAAAGAGCTTAAAGAGATTGTCAATAAATTGTTCAAAGATATGACCACTGCTTTAATTTCAGTGTTGTTAGTACCTGAAAATTACTTCCAGGTAAAACAAATGCACCGCTGTGGTACTTTCTGTTTAGGTTCGAAAATCAAAATCGAACAGACAAGCCTAAACCACGATAACAAATGTTCACTCACCGGTCGGTCACGATAGAGAGGAAGATGGGTTGATCTTAGGGAGGGAAGCAGGGAAGTTTGAGAAATTGGAAATTTTATTGAATTGTGTGTGTTGGGTATTGGAAACTATGAAGAATACAGATCTTTTAGGTATGAAAGCTTATTATGTTTTCTGAATAGGCTAAGTGTCCTATTTATAGTAGTTTAAGATACACAATTCCAATCTCGTAAGTAGTGGAAGTCGTGAGTTATGGAGAGATGGAGATGATGGGTTAGTGTGAGATAATTTAGGGAAGTTTCCGTAAACCCCTTTATGTTACGCCCACTATCTCTCCTACTGTTATAACTTCCACACTACTTTAAATTCTCACATGTGGTGTTGCCACGTCGCATGTTTCCGTAGACCCCATGAAGAATCCCCCATGTGGTGTATTTTGATATTTCTTAGGTGTTTTTGATGAATCGCAGATCTCATCTTGATTAGGCTAAATCGTAGTCATTGATATGCCATATATTTAAGGCGCAATCGTGTCTTGTTGTGGCATAAACTATTATGGATGAAGATAGTGCACAGAGTCTTGCCATGGCTTTGGCCTCAGTTATAATGGCCGAGAATGGCGCGTGGCATAGTGCCATAGCCTTGGCCTAAGATGTGATGACCGAGAATAGCGCATGGCATGATGCCATGGCCTTGGCCTATGCTGTCAAGGCCTAGAACGACGTGCAGCTAGGTGTTATGGCCTTGGCCTAAGCTGCCAAAGCCGAGAATGACGCACGGCTACGTGCCATGGCCTTGTCCTTAGCTTCCAAGGCCGGGAATGACGCACGGCTACATGCTATGGCCTTGGCCTAGGCTGCCACAGCCGCGAATGTCGCACGACTACGTGCTATGGCCTTGGCCTAGGCTGCCACGGCCAGTGAATGTCGCACGGCTACGTGCTATGGCCTTGGCCTAGGGCCGCCAAGGCCGTTATTATCGCAGGCTACATGTTATATGGCCTTGGCATAGGCTGCCAAGGCCGTGAATGTCGCGCGTCTACGTGTTATGGCCTTGGCCTAGGCTACCAAGGTCGTGAATATCGCACGGCTACGTGTTATGGCCTTGGCCGAGGCTGCCAAGGCCGTGAATATCGCACGGCTACGTGTTATGTTCTTGGCCGAGGCTTCCAAGGCCGTGAATGTCGCATGTCTACGTGATATGGCCTTGGCCGAGGCTGCCAAGGCCGTAAATGTCGCACGGCTACGTGTTATGGCATTGGCCTAGGCTGCCAAGGCCGTGAATGTCGCACGGATACGTGTTATGGCCCTGGCCTAGGTTGCGAAGGCCGTGAATGTCGCACGCTTACGAGCTATGGCCTTGGCCTAGGCTGCCAAGGCTGTGATTGTCGCACGGCTACGTGTTATATGGCCTTGGCCAAGGCGGTGAATGTCTCACGTCTACGTGTTATGGCCTTGGCCTAGGCTACCAAGGCCGTGAATGTCGCATGGCTACGTGCTATGGCCTTGGCCTAAGCCGCCAAGGCTGCGTGTTGCATGGTGCCACGACTTGTGATATGGCACTATGGCGATATGCCACAAGCCGCTTTTTCCAAATTGTTTTATGGACTTAGTCGCCTATTTGAGATGATTTCCTCCGAGCTATTAGTCCATTTTTCTTGGCCAAAGCATTGTAAGCCACAATGGTTATTCCACGTACCTTTAACCATGTTTGGATAAGGTACTTTATGAGATATGCGGTGTACGCCAGCTGCTTGGCCATGCCTAGCCAATATGTCGCGATGCTCATGATGTGATCATCATATAGCTGCAATCTAGGGTTTGAGTTCAAGGAAACATGCCAGGTTTAGATTTGGAGACGAAATGCTATTTTAGTACAAACTTCGAATACAATAGTGCCTCTATAGTATGCTCAAGGAACTCGGTCACAGGAGTTTTGCGACTTGAGGCGATACCGATATGACTATATACTATGTACTAAACACAATATTCTTAATGACTCATTAATTTAAGAATGGCGTCTAACTCGTTTTGGATATGAATAACGCCATATTTATGACATAAAAGACATGTATATTTGCGTACATGAAATAACACGGTTTCTACTGGGAAAGCCCCAAATTTGGCATACGTATACACTTTCAAAATAGCTTTAGGATCATTGAGCCCGTTAGCCAAATACAATTTATTGATTCTCTTCATGGAATAAAAATTATGCTTATGCAGATTCAATAATCCTGGTGCCGGGCCAGGATTATTTGTACAACTAAATCAAGGTTAATTTACTACAAACGCCCTTGTCAAAAACTCACCATCAACATTAGTCCCCCGGTTAGCGTAGGATAATATCGTGTTGCGTGTTAAGAATCGATGGTGATACAAATATCACATAATCTAAAATTTCATGGGCAAAGGAAAGTGTTACTTATCTCGCATGGCTAGGACGCAATAGCACATTATAAAAAGTGCAGCAGGGCGAACTATGAAGGTTTGTGGCGTGATCGTGCCGGAAGGGTTGGTCTCTCATACTGGCTAGGGCGCGATCCCTTATGGGCTCATGCGGTTTGGACGGCCACCTCTTGCCTAATTGGCTTTTCCTAATCCAATTAGGAATCTTTCCTTTGCATGTATATATATACCCATTCGGCTTTGTGGAGGCGATCCCCCATTCATTCCTAATCATGTACAGACCGTAAGATAAGCCCCACACGTGCATACCCTTCCCAATTGATCTTGTGACCTCAGCCAGTGATAGCTTAACCTAGCAAAGGTTCCTCCCATATGCTTGTCGTGAGTAATCGTGGTTTGAAAGATTTTTTCTCCTCCTTCTCTTTTATCTGCACAGGTTATCAGTGAGTGGAAAGTTCCTCCTATGCTGATCGACCCCTTTTGTTGCTAGATCAGGCGCCAATAATCGCGCTCACCCATGTTGGAGAATCGCAAAAATAAGATTGTTAAAGCTTCAAGCCATGGTAAACGTAAGCGATCCGCTATTATTTTTTCGTCTGTCATACCCAGCCTATGCGATAGATTCTCAGAAACTATAATTAAAGAGCCTATCAATCTGGGTAACGACGGCTGTTTCATCTCAAAATCAGAAGGTAATGCTCAAGTTCGGAATAACTATCCAGATGTCGTTGTTCGATTTGGCTTGCAGAGAGGAGATTACATGCCTTCGTTTGTTGATTTCAAGGTATCCCAAACGCCTTTATCCAATTAGGCCACTTGGGCCGAAGTATTGCTAGAAGACGTGGGTGTAAAGAAGATCTTGGAAAAAGCTAAGATAAATCACGCTGTGAGGGCTTATTCAATATTGAAACTTAATAAAGATATAAAGGCGATCCTTGCATTTATCTCTCGTTGGTGTAGCCCGACTCATTCAATAATATGTGCATGAGGTGAAATAACCATTACCTTGGAAGATGTAGTTGCTCTTTTATAACTTCCCATTATTAGCAGCATTCCTCCAAGGCGGCATGAGGAAGACGAGAACACCAGTGTTTGTACCATATTAAAATAGTATACGTGCGTGCCGCACAAGCTATTTAATATCGGTAACTCGTGGGTTTATTGAGGAAACCCACAAGGCTTATTGAAGGAGCCCAATTGGTTTATTGTAGAAACCGGGGTTTATCAGAGAAACCCACATGGCTTATTATGGCAGCCTAATCCGGCTTATTGTGGAAACCGGTGGGTTTATTGTAGAAACCCACATGGCTTATTATGGAAGCCTAATCCGGTTTATTGTGGAAACCGGTGGGTTTATTGTAGAAACCCACATGGCTTATTATGTAAGCCCAATACGGTTTATTGTGGAAACCGGTGGGTTTATTGTAGAAACCCACATAGCTTATTATGGAAGCCTAATCCGGTTTATTGTGGAAACCGGTGGGTTTATTGTAGAAACCCACATGACTTATTATGGAAGCCTGGATTTGGGTTGTTAGGAAACCAAAGGGGTTTATTATGGAAACCCACTAGGCTTATTATTGAAGCCCAAGAGTCTTGAATAATTATTTATTTATAATTATTAATGTTATTTAAGATAAATGCACATCCTAAATAAAAGAGGATAATTATCTTAAATACTTATAATTATTATTCAAGATAATTATTATTTAAGATAAATGAGGATTATGGTAAATATTAGGGTTTATCATGAATCTGGATGTTATTTGAGATTTATACAGATTTAGGGAAGTTATTAGATAACTATCAAAACCCTAAAGCTACATCTATTTCTCGCCTATATATAGAGGCTAAATCTCAAAGACAAAAGGTACACAATTTCTATTCCTTTTCTTAACAACCTACTTGCATAGAACTCTTGTTGATTTTAGCATCGAGTGTCTTTGCGGTACCCCCACCATTTTCAATCAACAATTCTTTGGAGAATCTAATCAACTGGCGGCGATTCGATCATCATACACACATCTCGAAGATTGTTGGGGTGATTAATTTTGCACCAACATCTTTTGGCGCTGACTAAGGGGAGAACGAGAAAAGATCGTGTTCTCCGAGTATTTGAAGTTTTTCCCAAGTGATTTTCGAATCTAGGGTTTTAAAATCGTTGAAACATAAAAGTTGAAGAAAGATCACAACTTTCCTGAAAGCCTCAGAAATAGCATGAGTTTTTTGAAAGCCTCTTAAATAGCACGAGTTTTTCCGAAAGTAATGAAGCAAGACAAGTTTTCGAAAGTGGCGTAAATAGCACAAGCTTTCCGAAAGTTGCATAAATAGCGTAACTTTTCGTAAAGATCGTAACTTTCGTAAAGTTCCAAATAGCGTAACTTTTCGTAAAGTTCCGGAAATAGCGTAACTTTTCGTAAAGTACCGTAAAAGCCGCATCCAAGCTTCAATATGATGAATACATCGTGCATAGATCGACCCGAGGCGAATACAAATATACCCGCATCTTAATCAATCGACTCAAAGAAAATACACGAACCGTGAGAAGCTCTATTGTCCCAAACTTCGACGAAAGGGATGGGAGATCGGCATCGATGTCATCAACAACAACGGCTTCTCGTTCACGTTCCCGGGGACTATTCCAAGGGTGAACTACGTGTTGATAAATAGATCCCCACCTCCGACCATTAAGCAGGAGAGTCCTGATCATGGGGAATATTCAGTGTCGACATCCAAGCAAACCAGGGCTTTCGAGAAGAGGATATTGCTAGCAAATCATGTTGGTCGCTAAAGCTACATCGCCTGTACGGACCAACGTCCCACCAAACCTGTACAATAAGTATACTTACGAAACTAATGGAGAAAAGGGCAATAAATGTGCCTCAAAGAAAGACGGAGTGGTCCGGGCAACCGACATACCTAGTTGAGTTCCGGAGCTACCGCATACGTATAAGAAGAAACAAAGAGACTTCTCATCGTATTAAAAACAAAAAGATTCTATTAAAGAGAATGGATGCATAGAAAAATGGGGCGTCCACTCGTAAAAGTAAAGGAGAACAAGACAATATTATTCATCCTTCGAACCAATTCTTCCGAGTCGTAATCGTCATCAATGGGTCCGTCATCACTCATGTATCCCTAGGCGCGATTGAGCATGACTCGAGTAACCTTGAGTTCTTCTTGGAGATAGGCGATATCCAGCCTCTCCGCCTCGAGCTTTTCATTCCGAGTGGTTATGTTCGCCATATCAACCAGTCCTCCTCGATTGACATATTTACAAATATTAAAGGAAGAAAGGGTCTTCATATTTACCCGAAAGAAGATGAACCGGTGATCGTAAGTTGTCGGATACGGTGAATGAAGAACCACCTTTAAACAAGGCGAAGTTAAGTGCAAAGACAAGACAAAGCAATTCTGAGAGAAAGATTCGTACTTTGATCAATGCGAGTCCTTGAAAAGGTAATGATACCGTATAAAAGACACAAAATCATGGGATAATCAGCTGACTTCTCTTGTTAGAAAGGAGCATAACAAAGGAAAAGCAAAAGATCAAAGCTGCACTTACCCGAGGAAGCTAACAAGTAGAGGAAGGATAGCTGCAGATGTGTTATTATCACGATTGCTCATACATATTTATACATAGGGAAGAACGGTTTCGTACAAGAAAAACAGACTAGGAATTTGAAGAGAAACAAGTTCTCTTGGAGTTCCAAAAGTGGTCGAATTCTTAATTCTACAAAGAATCAAGTTCTTCCTGGCCACGGTGGCAATCGATGACTGAATATGGTAGGACTTTGTATCTGTGATGAAGTCAAGACGTGATGTTGTACGCGGCAATTGCAAGGTGCTGGCATCATCCCAAGATAGTCACAAAAAGGAGGTAAAGGAATATATTAGGATTACGAACAAAACGTGTTCTTTCCTAGTATATGGGCTACAAAAGTTGGACTT
Source organism: Papaver armeniacum (assembly GCA_023531295.1). NCBI lineage: Eukaryota > Viridiplantae > Streptophyta > Magnoliopsida > Ranunculales > Papaveraceae > Papaver > Papaver armeniacum. The sequence goes on along the minus strand of JAJJWW010001481.1, from coordinate 134,919 downwards.
ATGAATTCAACGCGTGGGCTTATGACACAAATGGTTGAGTTCGCAAGATCCCACCAAGGGACAGGAGCGAGGCTTCGTTGTTGTCATCGGCATCTGATTCTCGATCACGATCTGAGAGATCTTTTCCAAGGATTGGAGGAAGCAACGTTCGTAGATCACCTCCTCCCGGCATGAGTAGAAGTTTTTGCCATCAAGAAGGTGTACAATGCCAACACCCGAGCATTCGTGAACAACGGCAGAGTGATATTATTAACGGAGGAGTACGTTCTCGGTTAACAATCCGCCGAAAGTCAGGCTCGCAACATCCGGTCCGCTTGGGCTGACTAACGTCCCGCCAAAGGGTACAAGCCAATGATCCACCTGCGACTCAAGTTAATAAGCCACTTGGTTACACATTAACACCTAGCAGGTGGCGGTTACAATCTTATAGGAGCAACCACTTATTTTTCTTAAGAAAAGAAATGAAGGAGTGTTATAGACTTAACGTGAAGATTTCGTCAACAAGTTATTGAAGTTGGAAAGGTTGATGCCAGCCTTGTAATATAAGGATGCTTTGCTTTACTTACGAGTTTGGGGTATACAATTCCCGACGATTCAATCGGAACCCTCGAAGATATGTATGACAGGCCGATACGTATTGAGAGCCGAGAAATAAAAGAAAGCAAAGTGGTAACGTGCAATGAAAGGGTCCGAATCGAAGGACACGCCACACCACGACAACATTTTGAGGCAATTTCAAAAGGTAAAATCATGATGGAACCAAATAAGATGACAACGGAAAAGATATGTGATCATAAGCCTAGAGCCGCCTAGCAAGTGAGGAACGGATATAATAGATCTAGTTCCTGCTTCACATGGGGGCGTCTTTTCTACTTAGGAATATCTCTACGTATATCTAAGCGCTAAAGTGTCACCAAGCATGCAATCAAAGGCAACTTGTTTTGAGAATTCGAAAAATAGAAGACATCTTTTTCAAGATCAATTCAAGCAATGAGGGCGGCTAGGTTGGACGAATCTGACGCTTTGGGAGAGAAAGGCAAAGGCGAAACATTTTGGTTATTAAGGAAATTGTTGCGTTTCTTTCTAATAAAGAGAAAGGTGAAAACAAGGTGTTACAATATAATTATGCTGAAGCTATAATGGAGCAAATGGCAATAAATGTGCCAGAGCAAGACCGGAACGATAAGGAAGTCTGAATGTGGGATTCAAGATCCTAAAGAAATGTTGGAAGATTTATAAGACCAACACGTAGGTCATTTGTCAGTGATAGAAGAGCAAGAGGATATAACATGCCGATCTGTTTGGTGTTTGGGTAATTATCATATGGAGTTTTAAGTACATTATTGGTACTTTGAACGTGTTTGGTTATTAAAGAACAATGGCTTATGAGATGATTAAGTACATTTTTGGTGCTTTGAATTATTAAGCCGACTTTGGGGCAAATCCACACAACAAGCTGGCTAAGGCCACGGAAGGTTATCGGATAAGCAGCATATGACGAATTTGAATGGCCCGAGAAGGTTAGTTCTATTGATTTTCTTAATCCATCAACAAGTTGAGAATTAACAGGGGGCGATGTTTGTACCCTATTAAAATAGTGTACGTGCGTGCCGCACAAGCTATTTAATATCGGTAACTCGTGGGTTTATTGAGGAAACCCACAAGGCTTATTGAAGGAGCCCAATTGGTTTATTGTGGAAACCGGTGGGTTTATTTGTTGATGGTGGATTTTCGTTTAAGGTTAAATTTGTAAAAAACCAGAAAAATCATGCGCTGACATCTTGTAAAAGATAAAGCCATTTATAAGTGTTGATACTCCTTACTTAATTCACCAAGAATGGAGCATATAGCAACAATCCCATTCTCGTGAATACATGAAATTCCTCCTGTGTTGGAGCATGTAGCAACAATCCCATCCCGTGAATTTCATATCACCTTTGTATTTCCAAAGACTCATTATCGTTGTGGCATGACGACCGAGTGTTGCTCTTGCCACAGAAGTACCACGAACCTCCAAGCACTATAATGAAACCATGTACGAAATACCCGTACAGATGACTCTCTGTGTTATACTAGCCCGATTGAGCCTGCCTCTGTGTTATACTAGCCTGACAGCATCCTGACCGACCGTATCAGTCCGGATATGATCCGATCGCAGCCATCCAACTCCATAAGCATGATCGAGGACCCCGATTAATTCCATCACCCCAAGCAGGTATGGAATACCCACGGCCGACCCCCGCATGGTCGGTCATTGGCCTAGCTTGCCAAAAACCGCTCATACCAAGCATTATGGACTAAAACCCTAAATTAGGGTTTGCGATATTACATGTGTCGCAAAACAGCCTCAACCATTCATCTTCGCAGTATAGATGGAGGGTGTGGATGTAGACTCAAAGGGCCCAGAGCATGTCAACACGATCACCGTGGGACCGCCTACACACTTGACCAATTCCACAAAACCAACAATGTTTGGCCGTGACAAAATCATCACCCAAACAAGAGATTTCCGCACGGCTTTGAAAGCCAAAATTAGGGTTTCAAGCCATCACGCGCGTCAATCTTCTCCTAAGACGAATGGAGGGTCACAGATTAGATTAAGCAAGGGCCGGCCATACCAAAGATGACCACCATGGGCCCATCTACCTCCTCATGTGTTCCTGGCCAAGGCATATCATGCCCGGTTAATCCAAAACGTGCGTCCAAACTAGCATGGCCACGCCTCCCAAAGCACAAAATCGATATCGACCGCTCAACTTCACCGGATGATTTTAGTGGCTTAGATCACGTTTTCACGGGATATTCGTATAGGCATGAACACCACCGCCATCTTCACGGGCAAACCATCTACCAAGACCGACCAAATTAGGTCGTTTGGAACGCTGCGCTCGGAAAAGCATGATGCGCGCCTTTTGCGGCATCAATTTCCTATTGCAAAATTAATCTCAACCACTCCTCTTGCCGATCAAATTGAGTGGCCTAGATCGCACCTTCATGGGACAAAGGAGAAATGGACGTGTACACCGGCATGCTATCTACATGCACGCCCGGCCTGTTCTCTCCAAATCCCTTTCCATGCCTTGCCACTAAGTCAAGAGTGATGCTTGCGCACCTCTTCAAAAAACCCTAATATTCATTAACGGCCGCAGATGAGTGTCTCAAAGATCATCTCATCCGTCCAACTTCACCAAAATTGGTTATACAACCCCGGTCGAGTTATTTGGTCGGGAGGCGTTATTACCCATCGCTTACCACACCATAATGCAAGACTCGCATAAAATACACACGATACTTCACAAGTATCGACTTTCAATAACACAAGGTTATTCAATTCAAAGATTACATGCTATCTTTCGTGGATCCACGATCCACACATTCCATACATCAATCATGTCACAAACCGGGGGATACATATTGGGATATTGGTCTCGGGTTACATACGTGCAGTGCAATGGCAACGCGCCATCACAAGAACGTGTCGTGAAGTCATGGACGGTTAGAGATGAATAGAGAAGTGGGCAAGACTGGTCGTGTGGCACCGACGCACAACTCCACTACTCCATCACTCCACTTCCTCTACTTCCCACGAGAGACGTGAATAAGGCTCAATGACTTGTATAAATAGGTTCTCCGCCCTATTTCAAACAACAATACAAGTCCAGACGAGACAGAAAACCAAGTGTTAATACAAAAACGTGTTCAAAACACCCATAGCTTACCGGCATCAATCACAAACCTCGCTCACCTTCACATAAGTCATAAGCAAGCCAACACCTTCATAATCTCAACACCTTCTTCGCTTCCTCCCTAAGATCAACCCCATCTCCTTCACTTTGTGACCGAAACAAGTCCGGAACGGCCATTTCTTGGTTTAGGCCGGACTTGCACAATATTGATCTCTCGAATCTACAAGCACTCACCGCGCAAAGGCATTTGTTTAAGGTTTAAATTCATTCCTCATCCACACCCCAAATTACCAAATTCTCAGGAGTAGTTTTCACCCATAAACAATTGGCGACCACAAAGGGAGATTAATCTCTCGGTTGTAAAGTCAATTTCTTCCAATCCGATTCAATTTTATCAATTTCGTAAAGGGTAGATCTTAGACTCAATTCAATCAATAATTTTGAAGATGGTGGAATTAAGGTCCGGATCAAGAATCAATTCCGATGAGGCTAGTGTGGATAACAATCCCCGGTGTCGAAGTACCCGTCGTTGGAGCTACCGTAGCCAACACATCTCGAGGAGCCGTTACCTCTATCACCAACACTAGCGGAGCCCCGTAGGTGTAACGCCTCCCATCACCAGAGCCGAGCAGCCACAAATCCCTAGATCTCCTCAAGTGTAACACCTCCAGTGGTCACCGTAGCAACAACTTTCACTCCTCCATCAGGACGAGGAGCCGAGGCACAAGAGAGGACCACCGTCTATTACCGTTGCAGTACTTGATGGAGAAACAGAAGTTCTTGCTAAGACTCAAACAGATATGGCCGCAACTTAAGGAGGTACTCGCTTTCCTCAAGACCTTGACCGAACGATTGTCGCAGATTCACGTCAATCTTTGGAGCCAACAAGAGATGCCTTCAATTCACCCGGAGCAAAGCGTTTCCACTCGGACGCCAAGCTCGTGTTGCTCCTAAATGTTCAAGAGAAAGGGACCAGCCACCCAACTTCATCACACGTGAGGATCTATAACGACTCCTTCAAAGCCGAGGCAAAGGAAATCTGACGGATGCACACCAACACCAACCTCCATACCCTCAAGATATGCAACGAATCCCTCTTCCAAGAGGTTACACCTCTCCCGCCTCCTCTACGACGGATCGGTAATGCTCGTGAACATGTCTCTCGGTTCTTGGAATCCTTGGGGAACATGAATACAATCATGTTCTCGCCCGAAAGAATTCTCGAAATCACTTACGGGAGGGCGTACTCACAGGTACAACAACATCGCGCCTAACAAAGATATCCAACTGAGCGAGATGGTCGATTGCTTTACAAAGTATTTCTTCGTGTCTGAACAAATCACCTTTTCGCATCTAGGAAGAATTCTTCAGCGAACAACGAGCATCCTAACGACTTCGTCAAAAGGTTCGAACTCAAGCGCTGGATTGTCATGACCCGAACGTCACCGAACGACAATTGGTGGAGTTGTGCATCAACGGGATGATACCCATATATCGCGCTCCGTTAGAGAATCTGGCTTTCAAACATTCTCTCGAACTCCACGAAGTCGCTAAGCGTTCGGCAATAACCGCACCAAAGATTGCTAGAAAGAACCCGAGTCATTCGAAGTGAAGATTCACGTGAAAGTCGAGGGAGCAAAAGCGTCTCACGAACAAGCAATACAACACTGGTCCTTCGTGAGTGTAGTGGGCGGAGGAGAAAAAGGAAAGCTCCAAAGTGACGGAACAACAAACCAAGCGGACATCCCCGCACACAAGACTTCGTCTCGAAAAGGAGCAGACAAACTCCCGCACAAAACACTAAAGACACGGGTTTTCCTTTTCCATGAACGAAGTGATAGAGCTCTTAGGCGTGGATCCAAGATGACGCCGTAAAGCTGCCCCCTATCGACGTCCTCCAACCGAGGAAGAAATGCCGGATCCCGCATATTGTTGCTACCACAGTTCGTCCATCATCCAACCAAAGATTGCAACAGTTGAAACAAATATTCAGGGAAAAGGTAGAGACAGGGAACTCCACTTGGAAACGAGGGTGTTCATAGAGACCCTTTAACTATCAGAAACCGCATGATTTCGGGGATTCATTCGCAAGACCGTACAATCTATGATGGAACACATATGTGAAATCTTGTACTTCTCCAAAGGACAGCGCCAAGACATATTTGCGGCCCTCAACCACGTTGTGTCGTGGCGTTTGCATCCAGAGTGCCTAGGAACCCCAGCCTTTCCCGAAAGACATGAGCAATGGAAACCGGGGACTCCTAACCGTCGCTCGTTTGAGAAACGTTGAATTCGATAGCGTGTTAATTGATACGGCTTCCGAATTTAACATTATTACTCCAAGACCTTGAGAGCGGCAAAGATTTCGAAGCGTGAAGCTACTCGTCACCCAACCGTAGTTAAAGATTCAAATAGAGAGCTTAGAGATGCATATGGATACATTGATCTTGAAGTCGAATTGGGTGATGCCTCGACGCAAGCAAAGTTCTACATAGTCAAAGATCATCCCAACTACGACATGATCCTAGGGCGCTCTTGGATGCAGGGACAACAAAGCCATACCGGAAGTCCGTCCTCTACCGGTTTTGGTACCCGAAAGAATCTCCAACACGCCTTCTCGGGGCTCTCGATGATTGTTTGTCTGCCAGTACCGAAGAACGTGCCGCCGTGACACAACTTCCGGGGAGAGCCAATCTCGCATACATTGAAAGGTCCCGATGTCAAGTAAGTCTCACCACACAACTCTCTTTGCAACCTACCGCCCTCATTCCGATAAGTCTTGGGGACTGGCTCCAATCAACAAACCAACCCCGGCTAAGAGATGTGAATGGGAGGCCGGCCCTTTCAAGCGTTTATCGGGAGCGTGGAAGCTGTTTTGGTCAAACACGATGAGGCCAAGGTCCAAGTATCCGCACGACCAAACCCGTTTGGAATTGGAGACCCGGTGACGAAGGCGACTACGTTCAATGTTGGGAGCGTGACGGTGAAGATGACCACTCCACCCGACTTGCCTACCGAAAGAGAAGATGAACCGCACTGCAGCGCGAGATGTTATCTTAGGCGGCTCGCAAACTCATCAACGCCGATAAACTAGAGGGCATAACAATTCACTCACGATGGCTCAAACCCTACCGAACTTAAGATACCGTGCTACCACTTTCCAAAGATCCTAAAACGCCGTGTTATTTTTCCAAATGTGTTTCCTTTTTTGGCGCTTTCATGTCATACTTGTAATTCCTCCAAAATGATTGCAATACTTGCATTCATAGTTAGGGTTCCAACTTTCAATTCTCAATTTAATTGAAGTATTATTTCCATCCGAGAACCTCTCTACCCCTAAAAACACAAAGCCCCGAGTCGGCCTAAATCAACACACTAAGCAAGAGAGGAAATCCTAAACAAGCATCTCATGGGAAGAAGGGAATAGAACGTGTGCACAAAAGGAAAAATGATTTGAGCCATCTCGCCCCAAAGAAAGCCAAGAAGATCTTGCATCGGAGCACAAGTCCGTGGATATTCCATTATAGTATTACTTTTTTATCACTAAGGATTACGTGTGAAGGCACACCCTTGTGCCCGAGAAGGTTCTGGTTGCGGTCTTGACAAAGGATTATAAAAGAAAAACTTTATTCAAACAATCAAATGGAGAAAAAACCTTGAACCCGCCGCCACCGAGTACAAGGAAGATGTTCAAGCGTACAAAATATACTTGGAAAGAAGAAAGAAGAAAAGAGGTTTTAGCCGTCAAGAGGATCGACATCGCCCGCACCACCACAGGTTCTACTTCGGTCACACCTGTTGATGCTCCTCCTTTCGAATCTACCTCAGCTGCTTCATCATACATCTCCGCAGCAGCAGCGCATTCCATCCCAACATCACCAGCGGGAGCATCAAAGGGCATAGCAACACCAGGGGCCGCGCAAATTGCCGTCACATGTTCGTTTCGTCTCCGTATCGAATCAAGAATTATCACGCCGTCCCGGATCGGGTAATCACACTTGTCTTCACTGGAGGTCGTTTATGCTCAACTCTCCGCCTCTTCAACCGCGCTGCAAATCTCTCTCGCCCTTGCGCTTACTAGTGTCTCGCAGCGTTTCCTCGCGCTCCACCGCTCCTCCACGTCAATCGCAGCTGAAAGTGCACAGATAAGTCCTCTGGCAATACGAAGGTGGGAGATGGACATCCCCTGTATAGCACGACCGACTTCGCGAAGCGGAAGATCGATCTTAGCCATTACATCTTCGTGTGCGCGGTTTTCGGCTTGTCAACTTCAAACTTCTTTTCTCGGGAAGCAACAAAATGATCGTCACCCGCTTCCATGATAAACCGCAAAGGAGAGGAGGTTATGAGCACACAAAAAAAAAAAAAAAAAAATCAAAAAACCAAATCAATCGATCAGTCAATCAAAAGATCAGAGCAATACCTGAGATATAGAATAAACGACCACGTGAGATGATTCTTTATAATCTCACAAGTCGACTTAATCCCGGAAGGAAAAGAAGTCTTTACTTGCCACCTATGAAGGTCGCTTATTCGGGATAACAATCGATGAGGCTTATCGATATACCCGAGGAAAGCCGTGTATGATGAAAGAAGTACACCCGAAGGAGCGGCGGAGCTCGATATGTACAAGAGGAACCAAAGCGACTCACCAGATCAAGTCCCGTTTCCTTCGCATCCAACTGTAACCAACTGCCTGTGGCAACGCCGACTATCCCAGAAATATGTATCTACTTTAGCCTGGTCATTTCAGTATATATGTATGTCACCATCTCATGCCTACCACACAATAGTGTAACCATTATGTGCTAGGCAGGGGACTTAATGTTGATGGTGGATTTTCGTTTAAGGTTAAATTTGTAAAAAACCGGAAAAATCATGCACTGACATCTTGTAAAAGATAAAGCCATTTATAAGTGTTGGATACTCCCTCACTTAATTCACCAAGAATGGAGCATGTAGCAACAATCCCATTCTGTGAATACATGAAATTCCTCCAGGTTGGAGCATGTGGCAACAATCCCTTCCTATGAATTTCATATCATCCTTTGTATTTCCAGTACTCATTATCAAGTGTGGCATGACGACTGAGTGTTACTCTTACAGAGTAACACGAACCTCCAACCACTATAATGAAACCATGTACGAAATACCCGTACAGTGCCGACTCTCGGTGTGTTATACTAGCCCGATTGAGCCCTCTCGGTGTATTATACTAGCCCGATTGAGCATACCTGACCGATCAGACATCCGGATATGATCCGATCGTTGAGCATCCAACTCCATAAGCATGATTGATGACCCCGCATCAATTCCATCACCCCAAGCAGGTATGGAATACCCACGCCGACCCCGCATGGCTCGGTCATTGGCCTATATTGCCAAAAAATCGTTCATACCAAGCATTATGGACTCAAACCCTAAATTAGGGTTTGCGGCATATTACATGTGTCGCAAAACAGTCTCAACCATCCATCTTCGCAGTATAGATGGAGGGTGTAGATGTAGACTCAAAGGGCCCGAGCATGTCAACACGATCACCGTGGGACCGCCTACACACTTGACCAATCGGTCAAAACCAACAATGTTTGGCCGTGACAAAATCATCACCCAAACAAGAGACGGCGCACGGCTTTGAAAGCCAAAATTAGGGTTTCAAGCCATCACGCGCATCCATCTTCTCCTAAGACGAATGGAGGGTCACAGATTAGATTAAGCAAGGGCTGGTCATACCAGCATGACCACCATGGGCCCATCTACCTCCTCATGTGTTCGGCCAAGGCATATCATGCCCGGTTAATCCAAACGTGCGTCCAAACTAGCATGGCCACGCCTCCCAAACCACAACCGATCTCGACCGCTCAACTTCACCGGATGATTTGAGTGGCTTAGATCAAGTTTTCACGGGAATTCAGGTATAGGCATGAACACCAACCTGCCATCTTCACGTCAAACCCATCGGCCAAGACCGACCAAATTAGGTCGTCTTGGAACGCGCGCCGGAAAAAGCATGATGCGCGGCCTTTTGCGGCATCAATTTCCTATTGCAAAATTAATCTCAACCACTCCTCTTTGCCGGTCAAATTGAGTGGCCTAGATCGCACCTTAATGGGACAGTGAGACATGGACGTGTACACTGGCATGCTATCTACATGCACGCCCGGTCGATTCTCTCCAAATCCCTTTCCATGCTCGGTTTCGACCAAGTCAAGAGTGATGCTTGCGCACCTCTTCAAAAATATTCATTAACGGTCGCAGATGAGTGTCTCAAAGATCATCTCATCCGTCCAACTTCACCACGACTTGGTTATACAACCCCGGTCGGGAGTTATTTGGTCGATGGGCGTTATTACCCATCACTTTACCACACCATAATGCAAGACTCGCATAAAATACACACGATACTTCACAAGTATCGACTTTCCGAATAACACAGTTTATTCAATTCAGCATTACATGCTATCTTTCGTGGATCCACGATCCACACATTCCGAACATCAATCATGTCGCAAAGCCGGGGGATACATACCGGGGTATTGGTCCAGCGGTTTACAATGAAGGCGTGCAACGCGCCATCACAAGAACGTGTCGGGAAGTCATGGACGGTTAGAGATGAACAGGAGAAGTGGGCAAGACCGGTCGTGTGGCACCGACGCACAACTCCACTACTCCATCACTCCACTTCCTCCACTTCCCACGAGAGACGTGAATAAGGCTCAATGACTTGTATAAATAGGTTCTCCGCCCTATTTCAAACAACAATACAAGTCCAGACGACACGTAAAACCAAGTGTTAATACAAAAACGTATTCAAACACCCAGAGCTTACTGGCATCAATCACAAGCCTGCTCACCTTTCCTTACAAGTCATAAGCAAGCCAACACCTTCACAATCTCAACACCTTCTTCGCTTCCTCCCTAAGATCAACCCCATCTCCTTCACTTTGTGACCGAAACAAGTCTCGCAACGGCCATTTCTTGGTTTAGGCCGGACTTGCACTGATTGATCTCTCGAATCTACAAGCACTCACCGCGTTGATGCATTTGTTTAAGGTTTAAATTCATTCCTCATCCACACCCCAAATTACCAAATTCTGCAGGGAGTAGTTTTCACCCATAAACATTATTGTAGAAACCCACATGGCTTATTATGGAAGCCTAATTTATTTATTGGAAACCGGTGGGTTTATTGTAGAAACCCACATGGCTTATTATGGAAGCCCAATACGGTTTATTGTGGAAACCTGGGTTTATTGTAGAAACCCACATGGCTTATTATGGAAGCCTAATCCGGTTTATTGTGGAAACCGGTGGGTTTATTGTAGAAACCCACATGGCTTATTATGGAAGCCCAATACGGTTTATTGTGGAAACCTATGGTTTATTGTAGAAACCCACATGGCTTATTATGGAAGCCTAATCCGGTTTATTGTGGAAACCGGTGGGTTTATTGTAGAAACCCACATGGCTTATTATGGAAGCCCAATACGGTTTATTGTGGAAACCGGTGGGTTTATTGTAGAAACCCACATGGCTTATTATGGAAGCCTAATCCGGTTTATTGTGGAAACCGGTGGGTTTATTGTAAAAACCCACATGGCTTATTATGGAAGCCTGGATTTGGGTTGTTAGGGAAACCAAAGGGTTTATTATGGAAACCCACTAGGCTTATTATTGAAGCCCAAGAGTCTTGAATAATTATTTATTTATAATTATTAATGTTATTTAAGATAAATGCAGGATCCTAAATAAAAGAGGATAATTATCTTAAATACTTATAATTATTATTCAAGATAATTATTATTTAAGATAAATGAGGATTATGGTAAATATTAGGGTTTATCATGAATCTGGATGTTATTTGAGATTTATACAGATGAGGGAAGTTATTAGGATAACTATCAAAACCCTAAAGCTACATCTATTTCTGCCTATATATAGAAGCTAAATCTCAGCACAAAAGGTACACAATTTCTATTCCTTTTCTTAACAACCTACTTGCATAGAACTCTTGTTGATTTTATCATCGGAGTGTCTTTACAGGTACCCCACCATTTTCAATCAACAATTCTTTGGAGAATCTAATCAACGGCGGCGATTCGATCATCATACACACATCTCGAAGATTGTTGGGGTGATTAATTTTGCACCAACAACCAGCATCTTGTTTCAGAAAATTGAAAGCTTAAAGAGACGAGAGCTTTTCCGCCTGGGTCAATTACTGGTGGGACGATGGCACCAGTGCTGAAGGCCTAACAACCAGTCACCCATTATTGATTGCGGCATTCCTTTTACTTTGGATATCCAGGAACATATTCGAAGGTCCGCCTGGGGTCAGTTAAAACCCTGACTCGTTCCTTTTGCTGTGGCTCTGGATGATGGCAAGGTTCTTCCTCTTGGCAGTTTATTTTTAGGTACTTTGTATTCTTATTTAGACAACTTCGTTCGTGATCTAAGAGCTTCCAATGGTCATGCTAGAGTATTGTCCTCCGCTCATGTCATGTTTCTACAAGCTTGGCTGTGGGAACATTTCCCAGATTATGCTCCCAAATCAAAACTTTCAGTCCCCAGTGGATCTACTGAATTTGCTCTCATATGTCACTGGATTAATAAGCATACGCCTCCGAAGATTGAGCTTATCGATATGTTAAATGATGAAGCAAGTGTGAACTTTAGACCCTGGGGTTCGAAACTAGACCGGATAATTTCTCTGGGAACTTTTGCTGATAACTTCGACATGTCCCTTGATTCTGGTGATGATAATGTCATGGATGATAGAAGAATTACTTTAGTAAGTAGCTGCACTCCCGGATATATCCCAGCCATTGTGGATGCCAATCTTTCGGTACAGAGTTATAATATTGATAGGGCAACTAGGCAGATGGGATTTGATCAGGCTTTGCCTCATTATCGCTTTGGTGCGCCTTCTGTTGAAATTCTTTTGGAGACTCTTAACTCGCATCATGTTTTGGATAAGAAGTTTCCATTCTTGGGGGATGAAAAACAAACTACTGTAACTCCAGAGTATGCAGCATTTTGGAAGACACAAATGGAGTTACTCACGAACTTTATCATGAGAACTCCTCAGGTGAACCGTAACAATCCTTCCTTCACGAAGATAAGAAAGAATCCAAATTTGCAGATGATCTCGATTGCACGACGTAAATTTATAATCGATCTTGCTCAGGTGAGAGACCCTTCGTCTTGTTTTTTATTGTTCATTATTTCGTCTTGTCGAACATTCAGGTTCACCTTTCTAATTAATGCAGTGGTGGCATGCTGGTAATTCCCTTCTTCCCTATGTGCCTGAGACTGTGGCTAGTCCGCCCGGGGGTAAAAGACTCCATTTGACATCTCATGAGGATAACGACCGCCTTTGCAAAAGGGTATGTCATTGGACCGAATACATATGTATATGTCTTGACAGACTGGCTTTAACGGTTTTCCTCGCATCTGAAAAGCTCGTGCTCCCCGGTAGACCCGTGTCCTCTAGCTCCAAATGTTCTGAACATCAACGTGGCGTCAATACTTATTCCCGTCGTTACTGGAAATGCCCCAGATGATGGTATCACTATTACAGACCATCTGGTAGAACTTCATCCGGACTTATTTCGTCATAGTATTGTCGATGATGTATTTCCAGAACCTTCAGATTGCGGAACCGTTGCTTCTAATACCATGGTTGAAAGCGGCATCTCATGTGAGGCTACTGACCAGGATGCCATCAGATCGGAGGTGACTCCAATGGAATACTCGAGTGCTGGAGTTACATTTGACTTCAAGTTCGACCGAATCCGCGTCGATTGCAAGTGCATTGGTGGTTTCACAATTTCTTCATTTTACGCTCGTCTATATACTCAGATATGGAAGAGGTTTGGACATTTCTTCACAGGGTATTACGGAAGCTACCGCCTTTTGGAGGGGAAAGTATCGGTATTACTATCTACCATAGAGGAGATGGTCCTCGTGCCCCGCAAAGAGATTACCAAAGTAATGATGCATGACTGGGAATCCGCGTTGGATCGGGCTGAGACATCCAAGTTAAACATCGGATGGCTCCATCGTCAGCTACAGGAGATCCAGAAGAATCCAAAAATGACTGGTGGTAACCCGATTTGGAAATGTTAGGCAAAGCTAGGAATGAAGTGGATAGGCTATCTCGAGAGCTAAGGTTGGCGACTGAAGCTTTGGGTCATGTGAAAGAAATGCGGGCTAAAGATGTTGAACCAATCCTTAAAGGTGTATTATCCGAATGATTGATAGTCTGACGATGTTTTCTTTTGAAACTCAAAATGGATGACCCTTAATTGTTTTGGAATATGTGTAAAACTCTTTTGATGAATGTCTATGAGTAGAAACGGGTGTTTGGATCGAATTGATATCATCGAATGTTAAATGCCCCCTCTTTTGGGGGAGTAATGATTTTGTTAGAGCATTGCTCGATCGAACTCGCATGCGTTGCTATCTCAAGCATGTTTGTCAATGTTAGTGATCAAAACTATAAGTCTTGATTTCTAGTCTATGTAGCTAAAGGTCTCGGACTAGGATAGAAAGTGTAGTTGAGCTCAAGAACTCCATGGCAATCATCATACAAGACGAAGGACTACTCGAGGAACCGGTGGAACTTCATCGACTAAAAGGTATGTGGAGACTTGTCACTCAAAAGTCTATTTACTCTATCTCCTACTCTTGAGACAAAAGTCGTTTAGACGTATAGACTTTCATTATACACATTTGCTATTTCGAGCCGAGTTTAACTCGCCTATCTATTTCTCAAAATATGTGTTGGTAAGCTTTTGCTTTAACCGAATTCATCTTTACCTAGTGACGATAGTCATGATATGTTTCAATCACTTTGGAAATTGCTCTGACGAAAAATGGTCTGTGAATAACGGCTATATAACGTTCCCTGAGAATGTTTCAATGATTGAAATGAGAGTTTAGATTACATAACCATTGGTAGGATATAAGTATTGTTGTGGAAACACATATATGTATAAGTCCTTATTCCTAGAACCAAAGTTTGCGAACTTTGTGATCAAGAGAAATGGAAGTGGCGCAAGCCAAGTCCGCGAACTCGCCCGCGAATCGCGGAAGTTCTCACACGAGAATTTCTGTTGGAGTTTGTGTACTCCTTCCATGAGATTAATTCCGCGAACCCAGTCCGCGAACTTGAGTAGGTTATATCTAAAACCGGTTGTTCTTGAACTCATGTTTATATAAACTAAGGAATGCTTTTGCAAACCGTGGCTATAAATTTCATGAACCAATTCGAGTGAATCAAACCTTTTTTGCTTCGATTGTTTCTTGTGTAGTTACATAAGATCTAAGCAATTGAACAACCCTCTAACTAGTTCATTTGAGTCATTTGAACTAGTTATGGTGAAGAAGAATATGGTTGATATGAGAGTGTTCATATGGCTAACCATTTGGTTGACTATTGTTGAACCAACAAATGTTAATGTTTGGGTACGGTTCATAAACCCAAAATTGAACATTTCATTTGTGTGTAACAAGCTAAGTTTTCGATCCAACGGTTGAGAAATATTAGCTTGAATCTAATCAGGTTTTCATCTAACGGTGAATATTGAATGCTTTGTTACTAAGCTAACATTGATTGCAAACCCTGATTTGAAAGACTATATAAGGGAAAACTCTAATAACTGGAAACCTAATCCCCACACTTTACGTGTGATACTAGTTTGCTAAGCTAGAGTCGATTCTCCTTTAACCTTTGGTTTTCTTCTTCTAAAACCAAAGTTAACGACTTAAAGACTTCATTGGGATTGTGAAGCCAGACCGATACTACTTTTCTTGTAGTTGTGTGATCTGATCTTGTTGTTTCTATCGTATTGAGTACAATTGAAATAATTGGCTTGAGATTTATATCTCCGATAGGCAAGATAGAAAAGAAATCACAAACACTTCGTCTCATCGTTTGTGATTCCAAAATATCTTTTTTTTGCGTCGATTAAGATTATTGTGAGGTGATCAATAATACTAGGCTGTTCTTCGGGAATATAAGTCCGTGTTTATTGATTGGTTCCTATTCACATTAATTTATCAAAAGATCGGAACAAAACTCATAGGTTTATTCGTGGGAGACGGATTTATCTATTACCATAGACTTTTATGTATGATACAGATTTGTTTATTAAAGTCTTCGACTTTGGGTCGTAGCAACTCTTAGTTGTGGGTGAGATCATCTAAGGGAATCAAGTACGTAGCATCCTGCTGGGATCGAGGCGTAAGAGCATAACGTACCTTGGATCGGTGTGAGATTGATTGGGGTTCAACTACAGTCTGCACCGGGTTAATTTGGAGTAGTCTAGAGTTTGTAGCTGCGCTAATACGGTGTGTGTTCAATCTGGACTAGGTCCCGGGGTTTTTCTGCATTTGCGGTTTACTCTTTAACAAAATTCTGGTGTCTGTGTTATTTCTATTCCGCATTATATTTGTTTATATAATTGAAATATCACAGGTTGTGTGTTGTTTAATCAATTAGAATATCCGACCTTTTGGTTGTTGATTTAAATTGATTGACACTTGGATATTGGTCTTTCGTACCATCCAAGTTATCTCTCTTTGATAAAGACTCGCAGATTTCTATTTTCTTAAGTAAAGATCAAATCGAGAGATATAGATATAAACTCGTTGATATACTTTTATCTAGATTGAGTTTGACTGTCTAGTTGATTCTCTAGAAAGTATATTGGAGTTTGTCCATACAGATTGCTAATAGAAATATTGGGTGTGGTTGTTAGTCCCTCGCTTTTTTAATTGGTATCGAGTAGGCAAACACGTTTAAGACCTTATAAGTTAGTGTTTGTAGCGATCTGAATCTATGGACAGAGGTGCTATCTCTATAAACGTACCACCAGTCTTCGATGGCTCTAATTACTTATGGTGGAAAATTGCTATGCGAACCTTTCTTCAAGCGCGTGATTTTCAATCATGGGTATATGTTGTTAATGGCTATGATCCTCCCGTCGTGGCAGTTGGTGATGTAAACGTTCCCAAGAATATTGGTGAATACACCCCTGCTGAGGTACTTGCTGCAAAGCAAAATTCCGACTGTTTAAATGCCATTATACATGCCATTACCCCAAATCTTCAGCACCATGTGACAAACTGCATTAAGTCGCAAGAAGCTTGGGATATCTTAGAAACTGTTTTTGAAGGTAATACCAGTGAAAAGGAAGCTAGGCTTCAAAACCTTAATTCCGATTGGGAAAACCTTCGTATGGCAGATGAAGAAACGTTTGATGAATTTAATCACAAAGTGTCTGAAATTGTTAATGCATCTTTTTCATTGGGTAAGACTATTCCTGAAAAGGACATTGTGATGAAAATTCTCGTATCGCTGCCATCCGGATACGATTCTAAGAAGCATGCTATCGTTGAGGGAAATAACCTTGATAATCTCTCCAGAAATACGCTGGTTGGGAAGCTTAAGATCTTTGATCATGAACATTCATCCAAGACAAAGGATGTTCCGTTCAAAGCACTAAAGGACACTAAATTACTTGATAAAAGTAAAAAAGTGTATATCTCTCAAGATGATCACTCGAGACAGATTCATCGATGAAGATCTTGACAAATCGGTCTCGATGATCACAAGACAGTTTAGGGATCTTCTTGCTGAAGAGAAGTAAACGGTTCTCCAGAGATAAGCCTAAGAGCATCCACAATCGAGGAGTATAACTAAAAATTTGGTCGAAAAACCAAGCGCTACGGAGAGGAGTAAAGATCATATACTGAGACTAAAACCAAAAACCAAACTATATTTGGTCTTTGGTCGGGCGAAGTTTAAAGGTTGCGCCTGGTGGGGCGCAGATTAAAGTTACGCCCGAATTAAAAAAAGAAAAAAAACAAAAATTGGGGCGCAACTTTAAAGTTCGCCTGATTGGGGCGCAACTTTAAATTGCGCCTTATGATCGGGCGTAACTCAAAGTTGCGCCCCACCAAATTTGGTTTTCCCACCGTAGCGTCGCACCACGGAGTAAACCCATTTTTTTCAAATTTTTTTGGTTTTTAGTCTTTGGTTATATTCTCCCCACTGCAGTTGCTCTAAGGCATCAGTCAAACCTCATAATCGTGTTCCTCCTAAAAATAGGGATATTGATGAAACTGATGACAAGGATATGCCTCGGTGCTTTAAGTGTAAAGGATTTGGTCATTTTGCGAACGAGTGCCCAAATCGTAAAAAATACACTAGGAACAAAGGTCTTGCTGCAACTCTTGATGAAATGTCTGACAATTATGATTCTAATGAAGACGAGAAATCAAGTGTTGCACTTCTTGGTGAAAGTATTGATTTTGATAATTGTAGCAATACATACATCAATCTTGATATTCTTTCAGAAGATAATCCAACTATTCTGCAAGATAAAGTTGATCCATACTTTGGAAACTCTGTTTATAATGTTTCAGGTTCCACTATGTGCCTAGCTGCATGCACATCTCAAAAGCCTAACTTTTATCCTAGATTGACGTGTTCGTATTGTTCTCAAAGGGGTCATGAACTTTCAAGGTGTTACAAGTACAAACACCAACTAAGGCATGTCAACAAACTTCAACGAAGAGCAAATCATTTAAAAAGGAAGCTTAAACTTGCTCAGAAGACCGCTGAGGTATGTAGGATTTTATCTTCATCTAAGAAGTTAGTTTCCAAGGACAAACTAAGAATCCTGACTTTTATCCTAGATTGACGTGTTCGTATTGTTCTCAAAGGGGTCATGAACTTTCAAGGTGTTACAAGTACAAACACCAACTAAGGCATGTCAACAAACTTCAACGAAGAGCAAATCATTTAAAAAGGAAGCTTAAACTTGCTCAGAAGACCGCTGAGGTATGTAGGATTTTATCTTCATCTAAGAAGTTAGTTTCCAAGGACAAACCAAGACCATTAGAGAAGAAAGTATGGTCAAGTCGGTTTGATAGACAGAAGTCTGAGGATTCCTCTCATGAGGAAAATGGTGGACAAATTGTTGTTCACCGCAACGCAATTTAATTGTGTTGTTTGATGAAAATCTTGTCTCATGTGCCTGATCAAAGAGACAATTATTTTGTACCTCACAGGCTTTAGGAAAAGTTTTTTTCTCTTTTTTTCTTAGTGTTGATTTTGTGTCTGTCAAACAAAAATAAAGGGTACTATCGACAATTTTACTCTTCATAGGGTTGAGAGTGGTCGTGTACGAACCTGTTAAAGGTTTCGAAACCCTACATTTCTTTTCCTTCTTTGAAACTCCTTTTTATCCCAAGACTACTTGTTGAGTCTGTGATTTCCTCTCACAAACCCATACACCTATGGATGATCCAAGTGCTCTGTCTTCTGATAGAAAGGATGTTAATATGATTGTCAAGCCATCAATCATGAAGGAAAATGAAAAATCTCTGTTAGCTCCAACATTGAAAAGAAAAAGAAGGAATGTGAGGAAGCCAAGAGCCGTTCCTTCAAAATCTCAGAAGTTTTCTGATGTTCTTGAAGTGTTGAAAGAGATGGGAAAGGAGATTCAACAAATAAAAGCTTTTGTGTTTAAGACTCATGAGATTCAGAAGGCCCTGGTTCGACATCATCAGCCAAGAAGTTATATTGATATAAACTCCTACCTTAATGAACCTTATGTACCAATGGTTGTTGACGACAAGGAGTTCGGGGACGATAAAGAATTCTTCAAAGGTCTTAACATCTAGTAAATCTTCTATTTTTCTGTTTTTGTTAGAAGAATAACTAGAGTTTGGAATGGCCATTATTGTGATTACACATAGCTATGTCCAACGTTCTCATCTTCATGTTTTTAGATTTATTGGTTTAAATTCTAAACTTGTTTGGAAGATGATTTTTGCAATATTAATCTTTATGGTTTTATATATTGCAATTGTTTATGGGATATGTGTGTTTGCGTCCGTGAACTATGATTGTCCCATATCTTGTCAAAAGTAAAGTCTTTCGTAAGTCGATATTCTTATATTGATAAAGGAATGAATGGACTTTTGACAAATACAAAAGTTAAGCCTATATTGTCAATTATTGATGGAATATAGGTTAAAATATTTTGTTTTTCAAGGATTATGTCTATTGTATGTCATGGTGCAAATTGTGATGGAAAATAGAATGAATCCTTGTGTATTCCGCAGAAATGATCTTCCCGATCCATATTTGGTGTGTATTACTGTGAGGCTCCGTAATGTGTCTTACGTTGAGCACTAAAACAATCAAAGTTGATTATTTTCATGATTAGGTTTGTTGTTGTTCCATAAGGTACTTTATGACGAGCATATTGTGTTAGAGCATGGCTCGGTTGAACCCACCAAGCGTTGGTATGTCAAGTTTGGTTGTCATATTTTAGTGAATCAAAACTCATGTTAAGAGTCGCTTGATTATGTACTAAAGTTAAACTTCGTATAGGTTAGCTTGAAAGTATTAGGATATGAGACATTACAAGTATTGCGAAGACTTGAAGATGTGAAGAAGCAATGAGCTACAATGACAACAGTCATCCTTCCACTTGAGGTTAGTGATATTTGACTTGAACTGTTTCATTCCCTAACGTATCTTTCAAGTCGTGCATATTGAAAACATAACTGTGAAGCATATTTGAACTCTAGATAGACATAGTATTAAGGAATACAATACGAGGTTTATTGCTTAACCATTAAACATGTTTATTGCTTAACCATTAAACTTTGTAGATAAGACATCGCCATAATCATTTGAATGTTATTGTGATTATGTATGGGTATGAGGTGAGGATTTCATCCTAGGGAACAATGTTTACATGTGTTATAAGGAAGTAAGTTCATAAACTTGTTTGTGAACCGAAAAGGAAATTGCCAGGTGTTATTGGTTTTGTTATTCATTGCATATCTTATGAACAACCAATATGTGTGATAGAGTATAACCGCTCACAACTTGTTGTGTTCTTGGTAGAACTGTTCACAAAGGCCTAACTTATGTATTAGTATAACTTTTATTAGTAAAAACCGATCTTAAGTAATCACCTGTGGTATGATCGGATTTTGTATGTCTGACCTTGTAAGGGAAAGGGAACCGATCCTTGTAAGGGAAAGGGAACCGATCCTAGTAAGGGGTGCAGTACATCAAAGGGAACCGATCCTTGTATGGGGTGCAACAAGGTTTATAGCAGAAATGGGAACCGATCCTATGGACATGTGCAATACATATAAGTTAGATACCATATATATGTGAGGAACCGATCCTAGTACCTAGTCAACCGAACTTTTGGGAAGCTAGTGTGACTATACACAGTACTCACATGGAGGTAGAACCGAAACTTGTTTTGGTAGAACCGTAAACCCATGATTGTGATTGAATGTTGGTTTGATCAAACACATAGTTCTTGAAAGTCAGATAAACCAATTCTAAACTTGTTTGGAAGTGTGGCAAATCGGTTTCAAGGTTGTAAGTGTGAAAGAGAACTTACAAAGTTAAGATGTCAACACTTTGAACACGTGATGTGAATGTTTATTTCTATAATTGTTCAAAGATATTCCTTAACGGCTAAGGGAAGAGAATCCCAGGATCGAAACATAAGTAAGTTAAGAATCTTTTAATTAAGATTATTAATTTCATTTTGTAGGAAATTACAGAATTAGTAATGTGCATTTACTAATTAGATTTTCCGAGAGATTTCGATCGTTATTTTTGGACATGAGCATTTCCGGGAATTATGAAAACCGAATCGTGTTATTATGAATATCTTGAGAATATTTTCGGTTTTAGAAACTCCTTGGTGTCCAAACTTCCTTTTCTATAAATACACGAAGTTTTTCCTTTCTAGCAAACTAATCCTTCGTAACAACAGATTTACTCTTTTGTTGTTGTTCTCGGTGTAGCCGCCTATTCGGAGAGGAGAGTAACCTAATTAGGCGAAATCTCTTACGACCGCTCAATTTAAAGTCTTCTTTGGGATTGAGAAGCTCTAGCGCGACCGTTGGTGGAAACTAGATAATTGCGGTTTATCTTTGTTTTCGATTGATTTGATTTACTAACGGTGGTTGAAATCTCGATTGCACCTAGTTTGTTTATTCTTGAGAATATTCTCTTCGATATAAGATTCACTCAAACTAGTTCGTAGTTTCGACAGGATCTTTAGACCGTTGTTAGTTCTAAAGACGATCTTGTGATAATCCATTGTTAACATATTCTGTTCTCGTGCGTGATTGATCACAAGAGATTCAAGTGATTGTGTGCAGGTTTTTATTGAAGATTTAAGAAGATTTGAAGACAAAGAAGATATTGAAGATATGACTTGGGTTTTATAATCTTTGGTGTGCACAATACTTGTTTCGGGAAAAAGAGGATCCAATTAATAATCGGTTTATCCTTGTGGTAGATTGGATTGATTAATTCAAGAGATCGGCATCAATACGTTTCCTTGTGATTAAAGGTATTGATTGGCTTAATCTTAAACGATTACCTTTGGGTGATTGAACATAAGATAGATCTAAGGACCCGACGAAGGAGTTTATGTTAAGATAAACAAGAGCCTTTGTCCGACTCATATCACTTGGTTGAATAGAGTTGATACCAAACAGATTTGTTGTTCCTTTACTATTTGGAATACGAACCAAAGGATTGTTCCAAGTACGTGACTTATTCACAAGTCGGAGGCGTGGGAATACAGACGGAACTAAGTGAACTATAAGGTTAGTTACTTGGTCTCAACTATACGAAGTTAGGTGTAATTTTGTGTAGCGGCTTAATCCTGAGAGTATTCAATTCTGGACAAGGTCCCGAGGTTTTTCTGCATTTGCGGTTTCTCTTTAACAAAATCTTGTTTGTGTCATTTACTTTTATTTTCCGCATTATAATTATTTTATTATAATTAAAGTAAATCACACAAACGTTAATTCCTATTTACTTGATAAGCAATCCTATTGTATTTGGGTAAGTCCGAACCTTTGTATCAAGCAAACATACTTCATTGTTGTATTGTCTCGATCTCGATTCTTGTATCCATAGACGATCACACGAAGTGTGAACCGATTAGTTGTATTTTCTCGACTCAGTCCATAGACAATCACTTTCGGAGAAAGGACTTATAGGTAGGAAATTTTTTAGCTTGAGGTATATTTGGGTACCCTCGCCTTTTCATATTGAACTAAATTAATCATCTTGTTTGGTTATTTAGTTATGACTCCATAAGTTTTCTTATGTTTGAGCACTTTTGATTGGGTTGGTTATTCATAATTAACTTAGTCATTGCTCCATATATTCTCTTATGTGAGTATGGCCAATTAAATTGATTACTCTTTGTGATTAGTTTGATTGTGTATTTCGATTAAATTAATCATGGGTTCTCATGTGGTTAATTTAATTGAATATTTTGGATTCAAATTCATACTTGTATGTGATTTGTTATGTCCAAATAAATCCTTCTTTTCTTTCGAAATTAAGGTCGCTCTTGTTGTTCTTTCGGGAATGACATATTATGGGGGAGAGTTCTTTTTGAACTTGCGCTTAATTGCCATATCTTTGTGGGGAGTGCGGCTGTGGAATATTATAGGGGTTTATTTGTATCTTTAAAACTCCTTGATGAATGCATTTAGCTTCGGCTTTATGATTGTATCCAAATAAGATGATATGTGTTTCTTTCTTTTGGTCTTGAAATGTCTCTTAATTTCATTAGCCATTTGCCAATTTTATTGACTTAATTGCACACTACAAATCATATGGTTTTCGGATCATTATGTAAGGGGGTAGTTTCCATGTGAGATGGAGTATTGACTAAGGGGGAGTGATACATATCTTTTGTTGTTGAAGTTGTGATACAATTGAACTTTGAAAGATACTATGAATGACCTCTTGTTTTATTATTGTGTGTTTTCAACAACGATGATGCTAAACTTTTTGGGATCTTGAAATGTCTCTGTGAATAGGAGCTGAATATGCAAAATTTGCTATCTCAAGCATGTTTGTCAATGTTAGTGATCAAAACTATAAGTCTTGATTTCTTTGATAAAGGTCTTTAAATGTAGTTGAGCTCAAGAACTCCATGGCAATCATCATACAAGAGAAGGACTACTCGAGGAACCGGTGGATCTAAAAGGTATTGGAGACTTGAACTTATTCATCACTCAAAAGTCTATTTACTCTATCTCCTACTCTTGAGACAAAAGTTTCGTAAGACTTTCAGTATTTAGATTTAACTTGTATCTATTTCTCGAAATATGTGTTGGTAAGATTTAAACTTTAAGTATTCATCTTTACCTAGGATTTATGTTTCAATCACTTTGGAAATTGCTCGTATCTTGTGTTTCAATGATTGAAATGAGAGTTTAGATTACATAACCATTGGTAGGATATAAGCATTGTTGTGGAAACACATATATGTTCCTTATTCTTTGAACCAAAGTTTGTGAACTTTGTGATCAAGAGAAATGGAAGTGGCGAGATCCTTTAGAGGTTGTGTACTCCTTCCATGAACATCGATGACCGGTTGTTCTTGAACTCATGTTTATATAAACTAATGAATTTTTGAAACCTTGGCTATAAATTTCATGAACCGATTCGAGTGAAGCAAATCGTTTTTGCTTGATTGTGTCTTGTGTAGTTACATAAGATCTAAGCAATTGAACAACTCTCTGTGTTCATTTGAGTCATTTGAACTAGTTATGGTGAAGAAGAATATAGTTGATATGAGAGTGTTCAAACCATTTGGTTGACTATTGTTGAACCAACAAATGTTAATGTTTGGGTACGGTTCATAAACCCAAAATTGAACATTTCATTTGTGTGTAACAATCTAAGTTTTCGATCAACGGTTGAGAAATATTAGATTGAATCTAATCAGCATCTAACGGTGAATATTGAATGCCTAAGCTAACATTGATTGCAAACCCCGATTCGAAAGACTATATAAGGGAAAACTCTAGCAACTTGGAAACCTAATCCCCACACTTTACATGTGTACTAGTTTGCTAAGCTAGAGTCGATTCTCCTTTAACCTTTGGTTTTTCTTCTAAAACCAGGTTAACGATTTAAAGACTTCATTGGGATTGTGATTGTGATCTCGATCTTGTTGTTTAAGTACAATTGAAATAATTGGCTTTATATCTCCGATAGGCAAGATGTCAAAAACACTTCTAAGATTATTGTGAGGTGATCTTTGATTTGTTCTTGGAAATGTCTTATTGATTGGTTCTTCACCTTGATTTATCAAAAGCCGGAACAAAACTCATAGCAAAGATGGATTTATCTATTACTATAGACTTTTTTGTGTGATACCTTTTTGATCTTAGTTGTGCTTCGAGCTAAATGGTAGCATCTGGTGATCGTTTGGATCAGCAACTACAGTCCAGACCAAAGTTAATTTGGAGTAGGCTAGAGTCTGATTTCAAACTAGTGATGTTTCCTCGTTACAAAATTCGCAATTCCGTTTTTTGTTTATATAATTGAAATATCACGGGTTGTGCGTTATTTAATCAATTAGAATATCCGATTTTGGTTGTTGATTTAAATTGATTGACACTTGGATATTGGTCTTTGGTACCATCCAAGTTATCTCTTTATAAAGACTAGCATATTTCTATTTGTTGAGTAAAGATCAAATCGAGAGATTGAGATATATTTGATATACTTTTATCTAGATTGAGTCGAGATCTAGTTGATTCTCTAGAAAGTATATTGGAGTTTGTCCATACAGATTGCTAAGTGAAATATTGGGTGTGGTTGTTATACCAAACATTGATACCTTAGATGACATGTTCAATTATATTGAATTTATAAGAATTCCCATCACGTCGAATTTCCAAATGTGAAATAATTGAAGTGAGGTTGTCGAACGGAATCCACTAGTTCACTTTTTTCAAACTTCAAATCCAAATCCATCGGTTAATTTTGGTAGCAATCAATGACATTTTGCTGGCTTGTTGGAGACCCTTGGTGGTGTTGCTAGGTGAGAAGACGCCTCGTCCCCTGTCCTAAAACCAAGTCATAATTCATATCTCCTTTGATAACTTTAAATGGTGTGAGAGTTTGGATGCCTTCAAAAGTGATGTAGCGTTTTCTGGATTTTCCTTCCGTATCCTTTACTGTTATAGGTGCATGTATTATTTCGTTTTCCAAAACATCGATGACATCTATGTTGAATTTCGCTCCGAAGTCTTGGACTTTTCAAACTCAATTTCCTTATTGGGAGGTGAGCGGTCCCCAGTCAGGTCCTTCATCGTGTTGACTGATTGTATTTTCCAAGATGGGTACAAATTGGATTTCTGTTGTTTCTGTAGAATAAGATCTTTCACCGGAGATGACATGATTAAGAGATGTAAAGACATCTTTGCGTTGGGCTTTGGAAAGGTGGAGGATTTTGCATATTCGTCTTATCAAGGCCTGGGCGTTCTGGTGGACGTGCGCTTCGTAGATAGTAAAGCTGCGTATATGTGGCGAGTCTTTATACACATTTCCTTCCTCCAGATGTAATTCTCCTGAGTCAATTTTTTCCAGGAAAACACGTTTCAGACCATTGCATTGACTAGCGGGGTGATTGACAAACATGTGGTAATGGAAATACTTCGCACACGTTAAGGAAATTGAGTTTGAAAAGACACTAATCTAAGACCGAGCGAAATTCAACATAGATGTCATCGATGTTTGGAAGGCAGCAGGAATCTCAGAAAACGAAATAATACATGCACCTATAACAGTAAAGGATACGGAAGGAAAATCCAGGAAAACTTGCGGTTACATCACTTTTGAAATCAGTACCGGTGGCATCCAAACTCGCACACCTTTTAAAGTTATCAAAGGAGATATGAATTTTGCATATTCATAAGAGACATTTCAAGACCAAAAGAAAGAAACACACCAAGGGTCATTCCTTTCACACAAAGGGATCACACAACTACAAGATATGGCAATTAAGATATGGCAATTAAGGGGGAGAATTAATATGTTAATTAAGATATGAAGTCTCTTCATAAGTTGGTTGTCGCCATATAGGTGGTAGCTGAATAAAACCGTCTCGTACCCCAATTTCTAGTGGTAGCTGAATAGTCCTTCTTATAGAGAGCGCCTGGCGAGAATGCATTGTATCTGGTCTTGTCTGTGACAATTGTCGCCCTGGGATTCTTTGTGAGTCTCGGCAAAAAGTCCAATCCGGATTTGGTGTTGGAGTTGAAAATTGCTGGATCAGAGAAGAATGTGGGTTACTTAGTCCATGAGCCTTGTCGAGGCGTGATACCTCTTGTCGATTCTCTTTTAGATGATATTGTGGTAGCAGACATTGTTTCCCTATATAATGTTGAGCGGCACTGCCTCTTTTCTCGAAGATGTTTTAATAGATCTCTCCTTCTTCGAGCTCCTCCTCTTTTGATGAAATTGATGTTGTGGTCGATTGCTGGATAACCTTCTGAAACTCTGTAAGAGTTTTGAGATATAAATTTTCTAATAGGTCTTTGTAAGCTGGTTTTTTACTCTCACTATGTTGACCAAGCTGCAATGCGTCTTCCGCGTCTTTCTTCTTTTCTCTAGAAATCTGTCCCCGACTCGTATCATTGGAGAAACCCTGATCATCATTTTCTTTTCGTGCTCGTTTGCTAAATATTTTGTTCACGTTGGCACTAGTGAACTAATGAACTCTAGGTGAAGATTTGCTGGCATCATCTCCAGAGCTAACCATACTTTGCTTGTGAGCACCCTGTGATAGTTATTCTGTCATGTCCCCTAGTAAACGAAGTATCTCATCCTGTGATTTGGCGATATCAGCCTGGGTCACAATCACATTCCCTAGTATCTTTATCATATCCTCCACAATGTTTGATCTTTAAGGCTCTGCATCTTTTTGTGTGTTCATTTGCTTGTGATGCATCCTGCAATGATTGAGAATATTTGCTAGTGATATAGTGGTTCTCCTTGATGTAAGGCTTGACTTTTCTTGGTTTAAGATCTATCCTGTTTTCAAGAAGTTGAAGAATTGATTTTCAATCGGGTGAAGAATCTAATTTCGTGACCGAGTGGTTGATCTCCGTTTGCGCTCGCCAATTGTTAGTACCTGAAAAATTACTTCCCGGGTAAAACAAATGCACCGCTGTGGTACTTTCTGTTTAGGTTCGAAAATCAAAATCCAACAGGACA
Organism: Papaver armeniacum; assembly: GCA_023531295.1. Taxonomy (NCBI): domain Eukaryota; kingdom Viridiplantae; phylum Streptophyta; class Magnoliopsida; order Ranunculales; family Papaveraceae; genus Papaver; species Papaver armeniacum. Next base: position 107,133 of record JAJJWW010001481.1, on the reverse strand, counting down.
AGCCTAAACCATGATAGCAGTCGTTCCGTCCTGCTTCAGTCATGATTGAGAGGAAGATGGGTTGATCTTAGGGGAGGGAAGCAGAAAAGTTTGAGAAATTGGCAATGGTATTGAATTGTGTGTGTTAGGCATTAAAAACTATGAAGAATACAGAGCTTTTAGGTATGAAAGCTTGTTCTGTTTTCTGAATAGGCTAAGCGGCCTATTTATAGTAGTTTAAGATACACAATGCCAATCTCGTAAATAGTGGAAGTCGTGAGTTATGGAGACATGGAGATGATGGGTTAATGTGAGATAATTTAGGGAAGTTTCCGGAAACCCCTTTATGTTACGCCCACTATCACTCCTACTGTTGTAACTGCCGCACTACTTTAACTTCTTGGGGTGTTGCCACGCCGCATGTTGCCGTTGTTAGAACACTGCTCGGTCGAACTCGCAAGCGTTGCTATCTCAAGCTTGTTTGTCAAGTTTAGTTGATCAAAACTATAGTCTTGATTTCTAGTCTACTTATAGGAGTTTGGAATAGGATAAATTGTGTAGTTGAGCTTTAGACTTCACGACGCTTACAACTGAAGACGAAGATCTACTGAAGAACTCGGAGGAACTTCATCAACAAAAAGTATGTGGAGACTAAAACTTATCTATCACTCGAAGTCTAGTCTATTCGATTTTATCTCCTATTGAAACAAAAGTCGTATAGCAATATAGACTTTCATATCATATATATTTGTTATTTCGAGCTGAGTATAACGCGCTTATCTATTTCTCGAAATATGTGTTGGTAGCTTTTTGCTTTAGCTACATTCATCATTATTCTTGACGAGTTTAGTTGGAAACAATTTATTTGTTGGAAACTAAATAATAAGTCAAAAGATGATCATGTGGAAATTGCCTTGAAACATCTTACATGATTTGTGTGAGACAATCATTTGATGTCGACTTGGAAAGTTTCGTATTGATCATTCGATCACTTGAAAATTGCTTATAAGCTAATGGTTTGTGTGAGACAACCACTTCTAATAATGTTTCAATGATTGAAATGGGAGTTCAGAACTAAAACCCATGTTCGGGAAAACATCACAAAGATATGATGTGCTTAGTGTACAAACTGTGTTTGGATGATCAGGTCCGGAAACCAAGTTTGCATACCAGTATGCGAACAGTTTAAAATGTTAAAGTCCGGGAACCAAGTTTGCATACCAGTATGCGAACGGTTCTACCTGAGTTAGGTCCGGGAATGACAGATTGCGTACCTGTTTGCAAACTGTTGGACAAGACCAAAGTTCGGAACTAAAGTTTGCGTACCCGTTTGCAAACTTAGTGGTCGAAGTTCTAAAATCGGTTTAGTATGCTTACATAATCATGAACAAATACATTTATGAAATAAGGAATACAATCTTTGCAAACCGTGGCTTAATGTTCATGAACTATTTCTTGTACTTTGTACATTATGAATCGATCTGATTTTACTTCAATTGGGTCATATATACTTCTATGTGATTGTCAACAATTGAACAACTCTAAGAAACACAATTAGATTGATTGATCATCATAGTTGATCTAGATGTGTTAGATGAATGTGGTTAAGACACAAGTGTTCATATGGCTAACTTTGGTTAACTATTATTGATCCAACTCAATATACACGTTTAGGTACGGTTACCCATATCTAAATGAAAGTATATTTCATTTTTGTGTGACAAGCTAAGACCATCTAACGGTGGAGAGATATTGCTTTGGTTTCAAGCAAACTTAGCTTGTATCTTAAATCAGATTTTCATCTAACGGTGAATATGAAATGCTTTGTTTCTAAGCTAACTTAGCAAACCCTAATTTGAAAGGCTATATAAAGGAGAAATCTAGCAACTGGGAACCTAATCCCCACACCTCTTGTGTGATACTAGTTGCGACTAGAGTTGATTCTCCTTTAACCTAGGTTTTTCCTAAAACCATTATAGGTTAACGACTTAAAGACTTCATTGGGATTCTGAAGCCAGATCCAACTATTTTCTCTATAGTTGTGTATTCTGATCTTATTTGTTCTATCGTGTTGAGCACTATCTTGTCTAATATTTGCTCGAGATTCATCTCCGATAAGTAAGATATAAAAAGTAATCACAAATCTCTTCGTCTCATTCTTTGTGATTCCACAATAACCTCTTCTACTACCATATAGTTAAGTTATTGTGAGGTGATTGATATTTCTAGGCTGTTCTTCGGGAATATAAGACCGAATTATAGATTGGTTCCTGTGCACCTTGATTTATCATAATACTGAACAAAACTTCATAGGTATTTCTGTAGGAGACAGATTTATCTATCAAAATAGACATTTCTGTGGGAGACGGATTTGTTTATAAGTCTTCGACTTTGGTTCATAGCAACTCTTAGTTGTGGGTGAGATCAGCTAAGGGAATCAAGTGCGTAGATTTCTGGTGGGATTCAGAGGCGAAAGGAACGCGACTATACCTTGATCAGTGTGAGATTGGTTAGGGCTCAACTACATTCCAGTATGAAGTTAATTTGTAGTATGCTAATGTTTGTAGCGGCTTAATATAGTGTGGTTGTAGTTGCAGGAAATCCCACACTACACCCCTCATAATATTTTGTAGATCTAAATCTTATTTATCATCTAAATTTCAAATATAAGTGCTAGAAATATAAATTGACACAAGGATTTTTTACATGGTTCGATCAATGTGATCTACATCCATGGTTCTTCACTATGATTTTGAGGTTACATAAGAATTAGATTTACAATCTCCATTAATGGATATTTTGTAGAGCTCTAGATCTAATTTTAGGGGAAGAAGATGATAAAGAAAATAAATCTCTCTCTAAAAATATCTCTCTCTCCTACCAAAATTATCCTCCCTTTCTCTCTCATGTTCTCCTCTTTATATAGTGTTTACATAGTGGATGATAGCTCATGCACAACTAATATTTCCCCTAATTTCGGATTTACCTTGCGACATTTCATGGAGTATAAATGTTAAGTCTCATGAGACACTCTAGTTTTCGCAAGATCTTCGCGCTTTCTTCATGTTTCTATCACCACCATCTATTGCATCATCAGTCTGCGACACTCGCAAAGTGTCATTGTTGAGGACTTCGCAAGTATGTCCTTGTCATGATATTCTGCTCCTACATCTTGCCTCTTTTTCCTTGAATATTGCTTGAAGAGCGATCTTTAAGGAAAAATCTGTTGTTGTAGTAGTCTTTGATCTTTATTGATGAAGGAACGAGCGAAAGAATACTGGACTTGAAAAGTACGTACTTGCCTCTATTCTTTTGCGAAGTTCCGAAGCTTTGCGAAGTAAATAGGAAATATCATCTCTTGAAGTATGCAAAGTATGAAGTATCCTTGAAGAAGTATAAGAAGTACTTAATCCTCGAAATATATAAGAAGTATGAAGTTTTCTTTGAGAAGTATATGAAGTAACCGTTCTCGAATGCGAATAAGAAGTATTGCGAACTAATCATGCGAAATTAGAAGTATGAAGTATAAGAAGTATTAATCCTCGAAATATAAGAAGTATTTATCCTTGAATGAGAGTAGTAAGTATTGCCTCTATTCCTGCGAAATTATTACTCCATTTTTGATAAAGATTCTTATTGTTCATTAGCGAATTTCCATTTTGGAAATGATACTTGCCGAGAAGATAAAGAACACAAAATGTTTTCTCAGTAGTCCATAGTTGCCTCTGTTCTTTATCTTTGAAGGTAGAATCTTTAAGAAAATGTTGAATGAGAGAGTTGTATCTTCATTCTCATTTTGCCTCTTCTTCATGCTTTGTGCTCATGCGATAGTATAATCTCTTCAAGTTGCTTATAATTTTGCGAAATAACCACATTTTGCAAAATAATCACATTCGAGAAATTCGACTCATTCTCTCATGAAATTCTGAATAATACCTTGAGAGATTCCAAATAATATCGCTGAGAGATTCGAATAACACTCTTCGAGATTATAAATAGTTCTGTTGAGAGATTCGGATAATTCTCAGCAAAAATTTTGTAAAATACTTGTGCGAGTATAATGCTTATGTAATGATTATGTTATGAAATGTGTATGCGATGCTTATGCCATGAAATGCTTTTGCGATGCTTTCATGATGCGAGTATGATGTTTGTATGATGAGAATGCTTATCTACTACAATGTATAGCTAATGTTTGTGTTACTTAGCTCATTTTGCCGCTTTAAAATTGATGTAGCTTTAAATCGCTTTCATTCTTCATTTCTCTGATTTTGTCTCTAGTATATGCATTCCTCTTTGTGTGTTTATTGTCCCTCGCAGTTTCTTACTTGCACTTCATCTTTTCTTATTCCTGCACTATTTGTATCGCGAGATAGTATGATCATAATATCAAGTGTGCGGCATTTGCATTGCCTCAGTCTCATTATCATGTACATATTCACAAGCTTGTCATTTAATCATTTTCTCAAGCTCGCAAGCTTATCATGTAATCTTTTTTGCAATGAAAGATCTCTGTTACCTAAATTCAAACTGTTTATGTTAAATTTTGTTAATGCGACAAGATCGCATGACGTCTTTACATTTTCATGTAATGACCCATTGGTCTTGCCTTATCAGTTTTCTTGTGTGGTCTTATTTCGCCTTCCTAGTTAAAGGTCTTATTTTGCCACCCTCATTATTGCGACAATATGACAGGCCTAAATATTCTTGCGAACATAAAGCCCCATGACATTGCCGTCTTGCGACGAAATCGCAGGACGTCTTTACACTTTCATGTGAAGACCCATTGATCTCGCCTTATCTTTGTCTTTTGTATTATTGCCTCTTCAGGATCATCGCACAAATATGACAAGCCTAAATTTCCTTGCGAAAACAAAGCCTCATGACATTTGCGTCTTTTGACACTTATCACTCCCCTAATGGAGGGTGTCGCCCTTATCTTCCCCTGGTTTCCCCTTCAAGGAGGCGTACATCGGCCATACCAGACTAGCTCCTCCCATCCGGTCTTAACAACAACCAGTTGTTTTCGCAGCCCTCTTATCCTTTATACCTATATGGTTTATGGTTACGAGACCGCACCCTAAGTGGAGTTTTCTTCTGGCCGAGTGCAACATATGCCAAGACTTGCCAAGAATGGCCGAGACACTTCAAATGCCCTGGCACTCTTGGCTCAACCGTGTACCCCGGCGCCTTGAGCATACACTGACTCCTTGGAAGAGACCCTCGGGCATCCAACCAGGGTATAACCTTATATATATAATTGGAAATCCAAGGTATCTCTCCCGGATAGGCTTTCATGGGCCCCAAATCTCCATGACTCAGGTTCCAGGAGCGGTGTAACCTTTTTATTGAGCCATGTCAAGAGATATCCCCTTATATGACGCACTTTAGGTCTTACATTTGCCTCTTACGAAATATCATTCGCGAACTAGGGTGTACGCCATAAAGGTTCGTCACATTCACTCACTCATTTATTTTTGTCAATTCATTCAATCATTCATTTTTGATTATCTCTTCTCATTATCTTTGCGAAATTATCGCATTTCCATTATCTCTGCGAAATTATCGCATGTCTTCATTATTTCATTCATCCTTTCATTCATTCTTTCATTTCGTCATTTCCTTCACTTATTCTTTCATTTCTTCATTCATTTCATTCATTCTCATAATATTATATCATTTGAAGTAAAGTAAATATTCAAGAGAAATATATAAATTAATCTGCAAGATTTTTCTCAAATCTTTGAAATGTTTAAGATCTTTGTAATTTTGATTTTTTTTTTTTTTTTTTAAATCTAATCAAAAATCTTTTATTTTCTCAGTAAAAGTAAAATGTTCAAAGAAAGTGGTACTTAGCTTTTATGTGATTCGTTGTTGTTTTATTGTCTCTTGCGAAGTATATGATTTGCTTGCGAAGCTAGCATCCTTGAAATGTATAAACGTCGTACAAAATATAGTTATCTCGCAGCAAAAAGAAGTGTGAGAAATGAGATTTGAACCCTTGACCTGCATCTTGCATATTCTCGCACCATACCAACTGTTCTAACCCTCTCTTGCGAAATTAATTTGCGAGATAATCATCAACTTTCTTCTTTGCGAGATAAGCAAAGTCTATGCGAAATTTCGCATAACAAAAATAAATGTGCGAAAAGCAAGAATTGATCCTGCGACCTTCTCGCTTGCATTCATGCCTCCCCGACCAACCTGCTAGTCCCGCTCTGCGAAGTGTTTCGCGAAATAATCATCTACTTTCTCTTGCGAAATAAGAAGTATATTTGCGAAGATGACTTCTCGTGAAGAAAACTTATTTGAAGCAATCATTTGCGAGGTGTACGTTCATGCAGCAAATGTTTGCGAAGTAAACATCTCCAAAGCAAAAAATTCTTTGCGAAGGGGAAGACTCGAACTCGCGACCTCTAGTTTGCATGCCCCTTCTCTAACCATCTGGGTTACTTGTTGCTTGTGAAAGAATCACACAATACTATAACTTTACTTTACTCCACTCTTGGAAGTTCAAAAATATGCGAAAAAATATGTAGAAGGTGGGATTCGAACTCGCGACACCAAGCTTGTTCTCTTCGCTGGGAACCAACTGTGCTATATACTGTTTATGAAAAAGTAGTGTTATTCGCTACTTATTCTCAAATTACCCCCTTTTGTGTACTCTTTCTTCATCTTTTCTTCTTCTTTCTTTTCCTTCGCTGGATTTTTAATTTAACTGTAACTTGCTCTCTTTGTACTTGCGTTTAGCTCGCAACTAATTCCATTTGGATTTGCATGTCCCCTTCGCAACTTTTCTTTCATCTCATATTGATGTATACATGCCCATTTTCAATCCGAGCTGATTCGTTGAGTATTTCTTTTATCTTCGCAGTTGCTGGTATTCTTTGTAGGTAAATTTGATAGCCGAGATAGATTTGTCCTGGGTGTGATCGAAGTGATATATCTCGCTGGTGTTAGTTAATTGATGAATCTTCACTAGACTTCGTCATTGGTTCTATGCTATTTTGATTGCTTCGAGCTGGCTGTCTTGTCCTGAAGCTTTACTGCTACCGTATGCTCATATCTCTTCACCGATGATGTGGCTGTCGAGTAGTCTTCCGAATTGACCTTGGATGGAAATTCTAATGGATTGCTTAGCTTTTTCGTAATTTGCTGATGAGAAATATTCACGAGAGAATGGATTTGACTCCTCGTTGAACTGATTGATGCAAACTAAAGTAATTGCTTCAAACTGAATTGTTGCGAACAGGGTTGAGTGATGTGAATTAATCCTGCTGTTGCGAGGTGGATTGATTGGTGCGAACTAACTAGATTGATGGATCTGCCAATTTGTTGACGAAGTGAACCTCGCAGAACTTCTTCATCTTTTGTCTTTGGCTGCTCATACGAGCATAATCAAAATATCCATCCTACTTCTTTGCCTTTTTCTACCAGATATGAGTTTTCGTGAACAGAATCGAAGAGATAGAGATGGGATTCGTTCTTTCAAGAGTAATTGTTAACTGATTTCATCTTTGTTGATCTTTCTTTGTTGTGGTAATTACACTTGCTCCCCGTTATTCTAAGTTTTCCTCTATCAGCAAAGGTTTCTCTGCGAAGTTAGCAAGCTTTGCTCTACGGACTTTACTGTTCTTTCCTTACAGTTCGCAGAAGATTTCTAGTGTGTACTCCATCAGTTTTGAGAATTCTAGTTCTTTCGCGTAGGATGTTGGCAATTGATATTTATGGCTGCGATTTTGATGTAGAGTGCTAATGTGTGCTGCTGATGAGTTGGTGTTGATATAGTGGGGAATGGAACAGCTGAAAAAATTAACTAAGTCACCTTCGCTGTTGCTTGTCTTGCTTTTTTAATTCTCAAATAACGAAAAGATGTATGTGTTTTGAGTTGCTGTTGTGCGTGGCTTGTTCCTTTGCTCTCTCTTTACTTCGTGATATCCTTGTTGTTGATTTACCAAAGAGGTTGGTCATTTTGATCTTCACTGTGGTAACTCCTTTCATCGCTGGATCGTCATTGGTTCCGTTTAGCTTTTAGCTTGTTGCTTAGTAATTTTTATTCTTATTCACTGCAGTATATTGTTGCAACTCGCGAGCTGATGCTAGACTACTGTTGCTGTTCATCTATTGTGTTGCTCGCAGCTTCTTTGATTATTTTCTGAAGTTGATGACGAAGTTTAACTATTGTTGCTTCTTCTTTGTTTGTTATGAATATGGCTCTTTCATGAGCTGGCTCCGTTATCGCTGCCATATTTATAGAATCTCTTCGCAGGTTTTGTGTTGCTTTACTTTGCAAATTGCTTTACTTTGCCTTTGAAGTCTATTCATTCGCAGGTAGCTACTCCCACAAAGTTTTTATTATTTCATCTGTGATCATAGGTTGGTGATGAAAGTCGCTAGAGATGTTCATTGATGTGATTTGTTCATACTCTTTTTCTTCTCTGCATTTTTTCTTTTTTGTGTTTGCCATTGGATATTCCTTTTCCTCTGCTAACCTATTTAGTTTTCAGCTTGTTTTACCTGCTCAAGAATGAGTTATTGAGGAAAAAAGTCTTATTCTGATGCTCCACTCTTGCATCTGTTTGTCATCTCCATTCATCTTAGCATTTTTTCTCTCTTCCTGTCCGCTTGGGCCTTGTCTCTGCGAGCATTAATCGTGACTTTAACTAGATAATGATGGATGTCTCTGTGAACTGAATTCTTTGTTGCTTGCAAAAATTACATCCTCGCCAACTTGAGAACTGCAAATGATGAATTTCACAGGCTTATCTCCACGAGCTATATTCTCTTATGATTTCAGACAATTATTTTGTGAAAAGCAAAGCTTAATAATCAAATTAATTTCCCCAAAATTATCCTTTATTTGATCTTATCTCCGATTGCATTTTCTTATCTCTCGTTTCTGTTCTTATATTTTAAGTATCTCCCACATCAGTTGTTCGTCTCTTAAAGATGTAATACTCTAATCTCTTGATAAAATTCTTTATTTGATCTCGAAATCTACAGATCCAATGGAGCCCGTCACCAACAGCAGCTAATTACTCTGAATTCTCTTGAATCAACAAGTAGTCCCTGTTTCTAGCGCATATGTAGTTGCAGGAAATCCCACACTACACCCCTCATAATATTTTGTAGATCTAAATCTTATTTATCATCTAAATTTCAAATATAAGTGCTAGAAATATAAATTGACACAAGGATTTTTTACATGGTTCGATCAATTTGATCTACATCCATGGTTCTTCACTATGATTTTTGAGGTTACATAAGAATTAGATTTACAATCTCCATTAATGGATATTTTGTAGAGCTCTAGATCTAATTTTAGGGGAAGAAGATGATAAAGAAAATAAATCTCTCTCTAAAAATATCTCTCTCCAAAATATCTCTCTCTCTCCAACCAAAATTATCCTCCCTTTCTCTCTCATGTTCTCCTCTTTATATAGTGTTTACATAGTGGATGACAGCTCATGCACAACTAATATTTCCCCAATTTGGATTTACCTTGCGACATTTCGCATGAGTATAAATGTTAAGTCTCGCAGACACTCTAGTTTTCGCAAGATCTTTGCGCTTTCATCATGTTTCTATCACCACCATCTATTGCGTCATCAGTCTGCGACACTCGCAAAGTGTCATTGGTGAGGACTTCGCAAGTATGTCCTTGCTGCGATATTCTGCTCCTACAGTGGTGCTCAAAACTGGACTAGGTACCGGGGTTTTTCTACATTTGCAGTTTCCTCGTTAACAAAACTTCTGGTGTCTGTGTTATTTCTTTTCCGCATTATATTTTCTATATAATTGAAATATCATAGGTTGTGCGCAGTTCAATCAATTGGTGAATCCAACCTTTGGTTGTTGATAGAAATTGATTGACACATGAACATTGGTTTTTGATACCGTTCAAGTTATTTCTCATATTAATCGGGCTCACAGATTTCTATATGTTCGATTGCAGATTGTATTTAGAAATAAGGATACAACTCTTGGATATATTTCCTTGATTGAGTCTAACTGTCCAGTTGATTCTCACGAAATTATATTGGAGTTAGTCCATACAGATTTCCGAACGAAATATTGGGTGTGGTTGTTAGACCCCCGCTTTTTAAGTCGTAGACCACCAGACCAATACCCCATGAAGAATCCCCCACGTGATGTCTTTTGATATTTCTTAGGGGTTTTGGATGAATCGTAGGTCTCATCTTGATTAGGCTAAATCGTAGTCATTAATATGCCATATGTTTAGGGCGCAATCGTGCCTTGTTGTGGCATAAACTATTATAGCCGAAAATAGTGCACAGAGTCTTGCCATGGCTTTGGCCTCAGCTATGATAGCCGAGAATGGCACCCGGCATAGTGCCATAGCCTTGGCCTAAGCTGTGATGACCGAGAATGGCGCATGACATGATGCCATGGCCTTGGCCTTGGCCTGAGATTCCAAGGCCGGTAACAACGTGTGGCTAGGTGTCATGGCCTTGGACTAAGCTTCCAAGGCCGGTAATGACGCATGGCTACGTGCCATGGACTTGGCCTAAGATGCCAAGGCCGAGAATGATGCACGGCTACGTGCCATGGCCTTAGCCTAAGCTTCCAAGGTCGTGAATGTCGCACGACTACGTGATATGGCCTTGGCCTAAGATGCCAAGGCCATGAATGTCGAACGGCTATGTGTTATGGCCTTGGCCTAAGCTGCCAAGGCCGTGAATGTCGCACGGCTACGTGTTATGGCCTTGGATTAAGCTGCCAAGGCCATGAATGTCGCACGGCTACATGCTATGGCCTTGTCCTAAGCTGCTAAGTCCGTGATTATCGCATGGCTACGTGTTATGGCCTTGGCCTAAGCTACCCGTGAATTTCGCACGGCTACGTGCTATGGCCTTGGCCTAGGCTTCCAAGGCCGTGATTGTCGCACGGCTATGTGCTATGGCCTTGGCCTAGGCTTCCAAGGCCGTGAATGTCGCACGGCTACGTGTTATGGCCTTGGCCTAAGCTGCCAAGGCTGGGTGTGGCATGGTGCCACGGCTTTTGATTTGGCGCTATGGCGGATATGCCACATGACAATTTTTCCAAATTGTTTTATGGACCTGGTCAGATGTTTGAGATGATTTGCTCCGAGCTATTAGTCCAGTTTTCTTGGCCAAAACGCTGTAAGCCACAATGGCTATTCCATAGCCTTAACCATGTTTGGATAAGGCACTTTATGAGATATGTTGTGTACTCCAGTGACTTGGCCATGCCTAGCCAATATATCGCGATGCTCATGATGTGATCATCGTATAGCTGCAATCTAGGGTTTTAGTTCAAGGAAACATGTCGAGGGTTTAGATTTGGAAACAAAATGTTATTTTAGTACAAACTTCAATACAATAGTTCCTCTATAGTATGCTCAAGGAACTTCGGCCGCGGGAGTTTTGCGACTTGAGGCGATACTGATATGACTATTTACCAAGCATAATATTCTTAATGACTCATTAGTTCAAGAATGGCGTCTAGTCATGTTCTGGATATGAATAAGGCCATGTTTATGACATAAAAGACATGTATGTTGGCGTACATGAAATAACAAGGTTTCTTTCTAGGGAAAGCCCTGAAATTTGGCATATGTATACACTTTCAAATAGCTTTAGAACTACTGATCCCGTTAGCCAAATACAATTTATTGATTCTCTTGCGGAATACAAATTATGCTTACGCAGATTCAATAATCCTGGTGTTGGGCCAGGGATTTTTTGTACAACTAAATCAAGGCTAATTTACTACAAATGCCCCTTGTCAAAAACTCACCATCAACAAGTGTACTTTGCACCGATTCGGATGTGAATAATATAGACCTCAAAAAAGTGCATTGACTAACCTATATAGATTTAAATAGATATTCCAAAAAGCAAAAATGAACTCAATAAAAGTGAAAAAAAAATGAGAAATTACTAATAGCGAAAAAATAACAAAGACATACAATATGCACTCGAAAGACGAGGGTACCTGAATACACCACAATCTTTTTGTTTCAACCTAAAAGTCCTTTACCGAATGTGATCGTCTATAGACAAAAGAGTCGAGACAATAAGACAATTCGGTTCACACTTCGTGTGATCGTCGATGGATACGAGATCGAGACAATACGACAACAAGATAACTTGTGTGATTGTCTATGGATACAAGATCGAGACAATACAACAACGAAGTATGCTACATAATAATAAGTTCGATAATAACCAAACTCTATAGGATCACTATCAAGTAATGCGGAGTTAACGTATATGTGTATTTTACTTTATTATAATAAATAATTATAATGCGGAAATCAAAGTAAAAGACACAACAAGATTTTGTTAACGAGGAAACCGCAAATGCAGAAAAACCTCGGGACCTAGTCCAGTTCTAAATACTCTCAGAATTAAGCCGTTATACAAAATCTAAACCAACTTTGTATAGTTCAGACAAAGCAGACTACCCATAGCTACTTAGTTCCCTCAATATCCCTACACCTTCGACTTCTATAGTCATGCACGTGAATAGCAAGTCCTTTGGATCGTACTCCAAACATCAAATGAAGAATTTGTTTGGTAAGCACTCTAATCAGTCTGAAAAGACGAGGGTACCCAAATATACCTCAATCTTAAACTTTTGATCACAACCTATACAAGACCCACTGTGTATAAACCTCTTGGAGCAACAATCACTCAAGGAATATTTCAACACACTGTCCACTTGAAATAGGGTTAGTTCGGGCTGGCCTAACACGTGAATAATTATATCATACAAGTGGAAAAATCCAATACACTTTGTGTGATTGTATATGGATGTGAATCGAGACAATACAACAACAAAGTGTTCACTTGATAAAGGTACGGTAATGACCGAAACCAATAGGATTGATATCAAGTGCCTTGTTAAAGTACAAAAGTGCAATTTACTTTAATTATAATGCGGAAATATAAAGTAAATGGCACAAAGAAAATTTTGTTAACGAGGAAACAACAAATGCAGAAAAACCCCGAGACCTAGTCCAGAATTGAATACTCTCAGGATTAAGCCGCTATACAAAATCTAAAACAACTTCGTATAGTTGAGACCAAGCAACTAAACCTATAGTTCACCTAGTTTCGTCTGTATTCCCACGCCTCCGACTTGTAGTAAGTCACATACTTGGAACAATTCCTTTGGTTCATATTCCAAACAGTAAAGGAACAACAAATCTGTTCGGTAACACCTCTTTTCAATCAAGTGATATGAGTTCGACATAAGGCTCTTCCGTTTATCCCAATAAACTCCTTTGTCAGGTCCTTAGATCTATCTTATCAATAACTACCAAAGTAATTGTAAAATTTTTGCAATCAATACTCTTAATCCAAAGAATTGTATTGATGCCGATCTACTCAACTAATCAATCAAATCTACCAAAAGGATAAACCAATTATAGTTGGATCATATTCCAAATAAACAAGTATTGTGCACACCAAAGATTATGAGCCCAAATCAGAAATCTTCAAATTCTTCTTTGTCTTCAAATCTTCTTAGGTCTTCAATAAACACCTGCACACAATCAACTTGAATCTCTTGTGATCAATCACACACAGAACGGAGTTTGTTAACGTTGGATTATCACAAGATGTCTTTAGAACTACAAACAGTCTAAAGATCCCCATCAAAACTTTGATCTAGTTTGAGTGAATCTTATATCAGAAGAGAAGATTCTCAAGCATAAACAAACTAGGTGCAATCAAAGTTCAACCACCTTTGGTCAATCAAATCAGTCGAAAACTAATAATAAAATGCAATTATCTAGTTTCCCACCAATGGTACTAATAGAGCTTCTCAATCCCAAAGAAGTCTATAAACCGAGCGGCCGTAAGAGATTTCGCCTAATTAGGTTACATTCCTCTCCAAATAGGCGACTCCTCCAGTAACAACACAACTAGGTAGTTTTGCTGGCTCTAAGGATTAGTTTGCTTTAAATGCAAAATTTAATATTTATAGACCAAGGAAGTTTGGACACCAAGGAATTTCCAAAACCAAAATATTCTCAAGATATGCATTAACGCCAAAATTCGGTTTCCATAATTCCTGAAAATGCTTTGTCCAAATAATGACCGAAATATGAGTATAAAATATTCAATTAGTAAATGCACATTACCAATTTTAACTTTCTAAAGATATGCATTTATTTGGTGGAAAATAAAAGCATATAAAACTAAAAACCTTAATTAAAAGATTCTCAATTTATTTCGATCCGGGATTCTCCTTTAGCTATTAAGGAATATCTTTGAACAATAAAAGATAAGAGTTACTGCACATGTTCAAAGTATGTCGACATCTTAACTTTGTAAATCCTTTTTCATATTTACAATCTTGGAACCGATTTGCCACGCTTCCAAACAAGTTTAGAATTGGTTCATATGACTTCCAAAAACTATGTGATTGATCAAGAACACTCAATCACCAAACATAGGTTTCACGGTTTTACCAAAACAAGTTTCGGTTCTAACCCCATGTGGGTACTGGAATTAGTCACACTAGCTTTCCAAAATTCGGTTGACTGGGTACTAGGATCGGTTCCCACATATATATGGTATCTAACTTGTATTTGGTGCACATGTCCATAGGATCGGTTCCCAATAACTAAAAACGTGTTGCACATGTTCATAGGATCGGTTCCCAATAACTAGAAACTTGTCGCACCTCTTACAAGGATCGATTCCCTTATTGTGATTGGTTACACCTCTTCATAGGATCGGTTCCCCAATGACTAGAGTTGGTCATACCAATACAAAAGTCAGGCCTTGTGAATAGTTTTACCAAGAACACAAGCAAGTCATGAGCGGTTATACTAATCACACATATTGGTAATCCAAAGATTTGCAATGAATAATGTATACCAATAAGCCTAGCGATTTCCCTTTCGATTCACAAAACAAGTTTATGAACTACTTCCTTTAAACAAATGTAAAACACTGTTTCCTAGGATGAAATCTTCACCTTTACCCATACACATAATCACAATAGTGTTCATATGATTATGTCGATGTCTTATATACGAAGTTCAAAAGATAAGTGTTATACTTCGTATTGTATTCCTTAATACTATGTCTAACTAGAGTATAATCATTCATGCTTCACAGTTATGTTTTCAATATGCACGACTTGAAAGATACGTTAGGGAATGCAACAATTCAAGTCAAATATTACTAACCTCAAGAGGAAGGATGATGTCGTCGTTGTAGCTCCTTACTTCTTCGCTTATTCAAGTCTTCATGTAATACTTGTAATGTCTCATATCCTAATACTTTCAAGCTAACCTATACGAAGTTGACTCTAGTACATAATCAAGCGACTCTTTAAATGAGTTTTGATTCACTAAAATATGACAACAAAACTTGACATACCAACGCTTGGTGAGTTCAGCCGAGCTATGCTCTAACAATCTCCCCCTTTGTCAATTTTAGTGAAAAAACTCTTACATCATATGGATAAAAGAATTACAAGAATTCATTACACATACACTTGATTCCCAAATTCAACAACACAAAAATCTGTATACATTCAATCCACAAATGTCGTTGTTGACATTATAATAACAAAGCTAATACTCCCCCTAAAGGTAAGATAGGTAGATTTTCAATCCGCACGTCTTTGTTATTTTCCTTATCAATATGATATGCTACTCCCCCTTAGTTTATGCTTTACTCTTTCGTTAGATATAACGTTTAAGTATCATTGTCCTTTCCTTTAGTGATACCAATTACCACACTTGTTTACTCCATATATTTCTCACCCTTTTTGTCACAAAATGCCAAAGGTACGAGCAAATATAGGTCAAACCGAAAGGATCTTACAAATCTCACAAGACTTGCAAACCTATAAGAGTGAAGCACGAGGGTTCCACACATCATTTTTGATAACCAATATCAAAATCAAAACTACAAAGTAATTTTGTTTTGATATGTTACCAAGGAAACAATTTCCCGAATAAATTTTCCCTAATAGTTTAGCAAACCAAAAATCGACTAAGCACCTTAGTTCCTTTGCTAAACCGATTGTACAAATACAATCGCTTGTTCGATAAGACCAAAATAAAGATCAAAATTAACTTTATTATTCTCATCAGGTTCTAATTATCCATATAACTTAGACCTTTCACTTTAAACAAGACAAGTACTAGGTTAGTTAACTAGTATTTCGTGTTAAGGCATTCGATTAGACTTGAATAACTGAATCCTCCACTTCGATAAGTCTAACTAAGATCAGAATTAACTTAGTTTCTCTTATCCGGAATCGAATTGGACTAAACAATTCATCCCGAAACACTTTTGTTAAGCCATAAACAATTCATACAAACCAAAAAAAAATCAACTTGCATAATTATTTATCTCAACCAGAAGAAATTGAAACAATCTTAGACATTAAAGCACCGCAATTGCACCGTAATTTCGTAAGCCTAAACAATTGATACCAAATAATAAAGCAAGATAACAATAGTTTTTCTTAACCGGAAACAATTGAATCACACAAACACATCCATACACACATAATGGAATAACATCAATTGTACCGAAATTTTGTTAAGCAAAAGCAATAGATATAAGCAATAAAATCAGGCTTTTCTTAAACAGAAAACGATTAACTAACAAAGTCGTTACCTCAAATTTCGCATCCTCTTCTCCAATAATGTTTGCATTTTTTTTTTCAAGGGAGAATTGATACCAAAATATCACTATGTTGTCATCCTCTTGCAAGACAAAAGAACAACAACTACCAACCTTTACCGAGAAAGGTTGAAAACCCGTTTTTAACTAATGCAAAGCAAAAGTTGCAAACCCCGAAACACATATGCTTTTATGCTAAACCAAACGATTCAACATATTGTGACTTTTTCACATATTGTTTCAATCAAACCCCTCATGATCCTTTGATAAAGCCTACCAACATGGGCTAGAACTTAATCTTGCTAAACCAAAAAGTCACCCAAACCATAAGGGTTCACATCATATGAGATCGAATATCAAGGTTAGAAAACCGAAATCAAATATCCCATACACATACATAGCAATAAGATAAAGCATTCAAGCACATGCTATGTAATCGAAAACTATCACAAACAAAATTATAAACCAATAATTTTATTCCTAAATAAGATAGTTTTATTCCAAATAGACTTTATTAAAAGAAATCAAAAACTATTGTCTATTTTTTCTCGATTAAGAATTACAAAGATGTATCTTAATCTCTAGAAGAGCTCCCATCATTTACCGAAGATTCCTCGGTGTTCGAATCTTGAGCCTTCTCTTTTCTTTCGAAGATTGAGTCTTTGTTTCGAGAAGATTCAATTCCACAATCGACTTCAAGAGGATTGACTCGAGCAAGTTTTCATTCACGATTTGCAGTTTCCAAAAGATCACGAGCGACTTCAAAATCTCCCATTAGCATAAGCATAAGCTCAAAAGAAATATGATTCTTTTTATGTTTGTTTGAGAAATAACACTTGAACTCAACTGAAAAGGTTTCAAGTTTTCGAAGTTGAGATTCAATGTCAATAGTATTTTCACCCATCTTTGACTGCGGACAAGACATGGAGAGAAGTATCGGTCCTAAAGATGGTTTATATAACAAGTCAAACTTGGTTTCCAAGATTGAGATACCTAATCAAGGTATATTATTGAGAGGATTCAAAAAAAAAAAAAAAAATCTCAAATTTTCCCATGAACTTTCCAAAGATCGAAAGTATTTTTCTAAAAATAGAAAAGGTACTCCTAACACAGAGAAACACTTTTAATATTCATAGATAGACTGTAAAATACAACCTTCATATTCTTGTGCTCCTTTTTAGAACTTCCCTTCTATTTTAATTGAGTACATCTAGGGAAATTCAGATTACCAACATCAGTTGTTGGAGTGAGCTTGTGATAGCTCAGTTTTTGTGGAATATGATCCATCATGATATTTTCGGATATCTTCCTCTTTGGGATTATTTTAAGAATAAACTTCTTTCAATAAGCCACAAATTTGAGTGATCTGATTTAACAAAATGATCAGTTTGATAAACAAGATCATAGGCTTGACTTGAAAACTTTTGAGTTGTGAAAGGATCAAAACTCTTATGTTGACCCAGGGATTTCTTGGAATATGACACCATCGTTTGATGAGATTGTCTCCTGGATTCTATTTTAGACAGTTGATCAACAACAAAACAACATGATCTGAAATCATTTGATTTTGTGTACTTGAGTTGATCTTTCTCTCTGTCTAAGAGATAATCATTGTCATCATGAATGACAGAAGATTCTGACTGGATACTAGTCATAGGATTACCCCTTAAAACACATCTATTTTGATTCTTGTAAGCGATTAGGCTATTAGAATCACAATGATGTATATTAGTTAAGAGATTCTGGGAATTAGAATCACATATCCTTGTTTTAACTAATATAATCTTTTTGGCTTGAACAAAGTCAAGTGCTTCAGATTCAACATCTTCTCAAATCAAAGATTCTCTGACGATCTTTTCGGCAGATGGATAATATAAATTATCTTTTAGATTATATTTTTCTGCAAGCTTTATGAAAAGTTTAATCTTATCACTGTCATCTGATTCTGACTTGTTTGTCACAAGTATTTGTTTTCTTATTAACTCATCATGGTTAATATTTCCTGAGTTATGTTCCATTAGAGAACTAACAATACTGAAATGTTTATCAGGTTTTGAAAACAAACATCCTTTCTGAAGTATATCATCTTCTTGCTCTACGTTAACTGAATCAGACACTAAATTCATTTTCTTATAGGTTGGATCGCACCAAACACAGATTGTTAGGTCTTTTCTTGTTTGCCTGCTCTGATACCAATTGAAAAGACGAGGGTACCCAAATATACCTCAATCTTAAACTTTTGATCACAACCTATACAAGACCCATTGTGTATAAACCTCTTGGAGCAACAATCACTCAAGGAATATTTCATCACAGTGTCCACTTGAAATAGGGTTAGTCCTGGACCGGCTTAACACGTGAATAATTATATCAAACAAGTGGGGAAATCCAATACACTTTGTGTGATTGTCTATGGATGTGAATCGATACAATACAACAACAAATTGTTCACTTGATAAAGGTACGGTAATGGCCGAAACCAATAGGATTGATATCAAGTGCCTTGTTAACGTACAATGTGCAATTTACTTTAATTATAATAAAATAATTATAATGCGGAAATATAAAGTAAATGGCACAGCAAAATTTTGTTAAAGAGGAAACCGCAAATACAGAAAAACCCCGGGACCTTGTCCAGAATTGAATACTCTCAGGATTAAGCCGCTATACAAAATCTAAACCAACTTCGTATAGTTGAGACCAAGCAACTAAACCTATAGTTCACCTAGTTCCGTCTGTATTCCCACGCCTCCGACTTGCAGTAAGTCACCTACTTGGAACAATTCCTTTGGTTCGTATTCCAAAAAGTAAAGGAACAACAAATATGTTCGGTAACAACACTTTTCAATCAAGTGATATGAGTTCGACAAAAGGATCTTTCGTTTATCCCAATAAACTCCTTTGATAGGTACTTAGATCTATCTTATCAACAACTACCAAGGTAATTGTAAAGATTTTGCAATCAATACTCTTAATCCAAAGAATTATATTGATGCCGATCTACTCAACTAATCAATCAAATCTACCACAAGGATAAACCGATTATAGTTGGATCCTATTCCAAAAAAAAAGTATTGTGCACACCAAAGATTATGAACCTAAATCGAAATCTTCAAAGTCTTCTTTGTCTTCAAATTTTCTTAGATCTTCAATAAACACCTTCACACAATCAACTTGAATCTCTTGTGATCAATCACACACGAAATGGAGTCTCGTTAACGTTGGATTATCACAAGATGTCTTTAGAACTACAAACAAGTCTAAAGATCCCCGTCGAAACTTCAATCTAGTTTGAGTGAATCTTGTATCGAAGAGAAGATTCTCAAGCATAAACAAACTAGGTGCAATCAAAGTTCAACCACCGTTAGTCAATCAAATCAATCGAAAACTAATAATAAACTGCAATTATCTAGTTTCCCACCAACGGTACTAATAAAGCTTCTCAATCCCAAAGAAGTCTTTAAACCGAGCGGCCGTAAGAGATTTCGCCTAATTATGTTACTTTCCTCCCGAATAGTCGGCTCCACCAAGTAACAACACAACTAGGTAGTTTTACTCGGCTCTGAGGATTAGTTTGCTTGAAATGAAAACTTCAATATTTATAGACCAAGGAAGTTTGGACACCAAGGAATTTCCAAAACCGAAAATATTCTCAAGATATGCATTAACGCCCAAATTTGGTTTCCATAATTCTTGGAAATGCTTTGTCCAAATAATGACCAAAATCTCAGTAGAAAATATTCAATTAGTAAATGCACATTACCAATTTTAACTTTCTAAAGATATGCATTTATTTGGTGGAAAATAAAAGCATATAAAACTAAAAACCTTAATTAAAAGATTCTCAATTTATTTCGATCTCGGGATTCTCGCTTTAGCTATTAAGGAATATCTTTGAACAATAAGAGATAAGAGTTACTGCACATGTTCAAAGTATGTCGACATCTTAACTTTGTAAATCCTTTTTCATATTTACAATCTTGGAACCGATTTTCCACACTTCCAAACAAGTTTAGAATTGGTTCATCTGACTTCCAAGAACTATGTGATTGATCAAGAACACTCAATCACCAAACATGGGTTTCACGGTTCTACCAAAACAAGTTCCGGTTCTACCTCCATGTGGGTACTGGAATTAGTCACACTAGCTTTCCAAAATTCTGTTGACTAGGTACTAGGATCGGTTCCCACATATATATGGTATCTAACTTGTATTTGGTGCACACGTCCATAGGATCGGTTCCCAATAACTATAAACGTGTTGCACATGTTCATAGGATCGGTTCCCAATAACTAGAAACTTGCCTCACCTCTTATAAGGATCGATTCCCCTTTGTGATCGGTTACACCTCTTCATAGGATCTGTTCCCGAATGATTAGAGTTGGTCATACCAATAATAACAAATCGATCATACCATTTCAGGTGATTACTTAAGATCAGTTTCACTAATAAAAGTCACACCAATACAAAAGTTAGGCCTTGTGAATAGTTTTACCAAGAACACAAGCAAGTCATGAGCGGTTATACTAATCACACATATTGGTAATCCAAAGATTTGCAATGAATAACGAGATACCAATAAGCCTAGCAATTTCCCTTTCGATTCACAAAACAAGTTTATGAACTACTTCCTTTAAACAAATGTAAAACATTGTTTCCTAGGATGAAATCTTCACCTTTACCCATACACATAATCACAATAGTGTTCATATGATTATGTCGATGTCTTATATACGAAGTTCAAAAGATAAGTGTTATACTTCGTATTGTATTCCTTAATACTATGTCTAACTAGAGTATAATCATTCATGCTTCGCAGTTATGTTTTCAATATGCACGACTTGAAAGATACGTTAGGGAATGAAACCGTTCAAGTCAAATATTACTAACCTCAAGAGGAAGGATGATGTCGTCGTTGTAGCTCCTTACTTATTCGCTTCTTCAAGTCTTCATGTAATACTTGTAATGTCTCATATCCTAATACTTTCAGCTAACCTATACAAAGTTGACTCTAGTACATAATCAAGCGACTCTTTAAATGAGTTTTGATTCACTAAAATATGACAACCAAACTTGACATACCAACGCTTGGTGAGTTCAACCGAGCTATGCTCTAAAACAGTCTTTGCTACAAGATATAGATGAGTCGTTGACAAAGGATCTTCCGTTTAATCTAATAAACACCTTTGTCTGGTTAGATCAATCTAACTTTAACTACCTAAATATTAAAGTATAGATTCTCAATCAATCAATATAAATCTCAAATATAAACTATAAAGTGATGTCAATCTTACGAGACTAATCAATCGAATAAATCGATTCTAGTTAGTTCCCACCGATCAAGGTTTGTGCACACAAGATAGAAAACCAATAAGAAATCTTTTTTCGCCTTCAAATCTTCTTTAATCTTCAATAACCTGCACAACACCACTTGAATGTCTTGTGATCAATCACGCACGTAACGGAGTTTGTTAACAATGGATTTTCACAATATGTCTTTAGATCTAACAACAGCTTCTAAAGATCCCATTGATACTTCATTCTAGTCTGAGTGAATATATCAGAAGAGAAGATTCTCAAGTATAAACAAACTAGGTGCAATCAAAGTTTCAACAACCGTTAGTCAATCAAATCAATCGAAAGCTCATAACACTGCAATTATGTAGTTTCCCGCAAATGCATAAAAACCCCGGGACCTAGTCCAGATTGAACACACACTATATTAAGCCGCTACAGACACTAGCCTACTACAAACTAACTTCGGTCTAGACTGTAGTTGAACCCCAATCAATCTCACACTGATCCAAGGTACAGTTTCGCTCCTTACGTATCTGGATCCCAAAGAAGATACTACGCACTTGATTCCCTTAGTTGATCTCACCCACAACTAAGAGTTGCTACAACCCAAAGTCGAAGACTTTAATAAACAAATCTATATCACACGTAAAAGTCTACGATAATAGATAAATCTGTCTCCCACAAAAATACCTACGAGTTTTTGTTCCGTCTTTTGATAAATCAAGGTGAACAGGAACCAATTGATAACCCGGACTTATATTCCCGAAGAACAGCCTAGTATTATCAATCACCTCACAATAATCTTAATCGACTAGCGAAAGAAGATATTGCGGAATCACAAACGATGAGACGAAGATGTTTGTGACTTCTTTTATATCTTGCCTATCGAGAAATCAATCTCAAGCCAATCTTTATGATTGCACTTGGTACGATAGAAACAAAGAAGATCGGATCACACAACTACGAGAAAGTAGTATCGGTCTGCTTCACAATCCCAATGAAGTATTCAAGTCGTTAACCTACAGGGTCTCGATAGAAACCTAAGGTTAAAGGATAATCGACTCTAGATTATACAACTAGTATCACACAGAGGTGTAGGGATTAGGTTTCCCAGTTGCTATAGTTCTCCCTTATATAGTCTTTCAAATCAGGGTTTGCAATCAATGTTAGCTTAGAAACAAAGCATTCAATATTCACCATTAGATGAAAACCTGATTAGATTTAAGCTAATATATTTCAACCGTTAGATCGAAACTTAGCTTGTTACACAAATGAAATGCACGTTTTTAGGTTTGTGTAACCGTACCCAAACATGTACATTTAGTTGGTTCAACAAGAGTTAACCAAATGGTTAGCCATATGAACACTTTCATATCAACCATATTCTTCTTTACCATAACTAGTTCAAATGACTCAAATGAACTAGTTACAGAGTTGTTCAATTGCTTAGATTTTTATAATAGACACAATTGAAACAAAAACGATTTGATTCACTCGAATCGATTCATGAACATTATAGCCACGGTTTGCAATTATGCATTCCTTAGTTTATATAAGTTTAAGTTCACAAATAATCGTTTTTAGAAAATAACCAACTTAAGTACGCGAAGTGGTACGCGGACTTAAGTACCCGGAATAAGTTTGTTTTTAGTTTACAAACTCTAGCACAATTTCTCGGGATGAGAACTTCCGACAGTACGCGGACTTGGTACGCGGACTCTAGTTCCGGTTTTCCGAGCAAGAAAGTACACATACTTTGGTTCAAGGAATAAGGACTTACACACATATGTGTTACCGTTTATATCCTTCCATGGTTATGTAATCTAAACTCTCATTTCAATCATTGAAACATTCTTAGAGGACGTTATATAGTTGTTATTCACAAACCATTTTTCGTCAAATCCATTTTTAAGTGATTGAAACTTAATATGACTTTCGTCACTAGTAAAGATGAACTTGGCCAAATCGAAAGCTTACCAACACATATTTCGAGAAATAGATAAGCGAGATAAACTCGGCTCGAAATAGCAAATGTGTATAATCATAGTCTATATAGAAAAACGACTTTTGTCTCAAGATAGGAGATAAAATAGATAGACTTTTGAGTGATAGATAAGTTCAAGTCTCCACATACCTTTTAGTCGATGAAGTTCCACAAGTTCCTTGAGTAGTTCTTCGTCTTTGTATGATGATCGCTTGAGCACAACTACACTTTCTATCCTAGTCCGAGACTTAGCTAATAGTAGACTAGAAATCAAGACTTATAGTTTTGATCACTAACATTGACAAACATGCTTGAGATAGCAACGCATGCGAGTTCGACCGAGCAATGCTCTAACAATCTTCCCCTTTTTCAATTTTAGTGACAAAACTATCAATACATATGGAATACAAAAATAGATAAATAAACTTTTGTAGCTTCTCTTCACATGCCTGATCTTCTTGGTTCTTCAACATTACTCGAAATCTTCGTCACTTCCAAGTACTCCAATGATTCCAAAGGTTGTAAGTTTAGTATCATCGTTGTTGAAAATTTGTAGCCATAACAATGAGAAAACAAGAATTCTCAATCATTGTTACACAATGTCATAGTATTATTACACAACATCAAAGTTCAATTGCATCACAACTTCGACAACAATACTATGATGATATGTATCACTCCCCCTTAGTCAATACTCCATCTCACATGGAAACCACTCCCCCTTACATAATGATCCGAAAAACATATGTATTTGTAGTGTGAACTACTCATTAATTCTCGCCCTTTTTGTCAATAAAATTGACAAAGGTACGAAAACTAGTGGGATGCTAATGACATTTCCATAGAGACATTTCATGACCAAAAGAAAGTACATATCAGCTTTTTAGATGCAATCATATAGCCGAAGCTAAATGCTTTCATCAAGGAGTTTATAAAGATACAAGATAACCCCTATAATATTCCACATCCGCACTCCCCACAAAGATTTGGAAATTAAACACAATCTCAATTAAGAACTCTCCCCCATAAAATGTTCCCGAAAGAACAACAAGAGTGACCATACTTTCACAAGAAAAAATGGATTTCTTTGGACATAACAAATCACATACGTATATGAATTTGAATCCAAACATACTCAATTAAATTAGCCACAAGAAAACCCATGATTAATCTAATCGGAAATGCTCAACATAAGAGAACTTACGGAGCCGCACAGTATATACATAAAAATATGGATCAGGGAAGATCAATACGGCGGAAGAAACAAGGATTCATTCTATTTTCTATCACTATTTGCACAATGACATACAATAGACATAATCCTTGTAAACAAAAGTTTTATCCTTTCTTTCATCAAAATATGACATAAAAGGCTTTAAATTTTGTAATATCGAAAGTTCATTCATTCTTTTATCAATACATGCATATCAACATATGAAAGACTTAACTTTTGACAAAGTATGGGACAAGCATAGTTCACGGACGCAAACACACATATCCCATAACAAATTGCAATATATGAAACCATAAAGATTAATACTGCAAAAATCATCTTCCAAACAATTTTTTAGAATTTAAACAAATAAACCTAAAAACATGAAGATGAAAACGTTGGACATAGCTATGTGTAATCACAATAATGGCTATTCCAAACTCTAGTTATTCTTCTAAACAAAACAAGAAATAAAATTCTCATCAGAAGATTAACTAGATAAAATAAAATTAACAAGCTAACAAAGACAGACTCCTAAGCCAAAGCCGGACACGAACTGTAATCAAATAGACATTCTGGAATCCTCACGAGCCTTGAGGTCTTTGAGCTTGTGATTGACATCATCCACTGCATCTTCAGAGTGGATATCCTCATTGAGAAGTTCTTTAACATGTGTCTTCATGAGAACAAGGTCGAATTAACCTTTTTCAACTCGCTTTTACCACATCAAGACACTTCATAGTATCAACAAGTTGTTGTTTTGTATCCTCAAAGTTTTTGAGAAAGTCAAGAACCTCATCAGCCGAAATCTCTTCAACCTCCTCAATATCCGAGTAGGAATCAGGAGATTGAGGAAAAGATCCTTCAACTTTAACAAAGGTTCCCTTCTTTTCATCGAATTCGAAATATACCGCATTATCAACGAAGTCTTCAGGTAAATCCCAAGAGTAAGAAGAAGAAGCCATTGATAATAGGAAGCCTAGAGTGAGATAATTCAACTCAACAGATACGTGTATATAAACGAGTTCGGAAAGTCATAGGGTTTACTGTAACGGTTTGTGACAGAACCCAAACCGTACATGAACCCGTAAGAAGAGAGTCCACAAAACCTTTATCAACAGGGCTATTTGTGTTGATGATTACACAACACCTTGTTGCTTGAAAGAGTCCATGCATCTTAGTTCTTCAAAAAACTAAGATTGAAAGCATAGAGCAAAAGAAGAAAATAAAACAAAAAACTACGAAAGAATAACCAGAAAAATACTCATGTAAAAGTGTTAACTGACAATCCATCTAATAACGATAAGAAATTAGTTAGATAATCGAGACACTTTTCCGATAAGTATACCTAACCAATTCTCACTCAACTAGGATTTTCGTAAGTGAGATTTCAACCTTGTGATTAATTAACACAAGTATGAGCCTTTAGCTCATTAAATGAATGTTGTTTTCTGCTATCCTTCTTCCATCGAGACTTTGGAGGAAAACCATTATAATGTGACAAGTTGTCATAAAATTTATTATCAAAATATGATTCATAGTATTGATTCTTACCCGAAGAATTTCGGCTAGAGGAGTTTGACAACCTCGTTGACGATTTCTTTATAACCTTCAATTAACTCCTTTAGGTTATTTCTTATATCATCATCTTTGTTTTTTCTCCTGGAATTTTGTTCACATCAAAAGTAGCATTATCTCCTTTTTTAACGGAAGAAAAGACTTGATCTTTCCTTAGACGATTTTTGTTAAGACGTCTGTTCTGCTTCTGAGCATTTGAGGAACTCATTGAACTGACTTTCCTGGTAGCATACACAGGGTAAGTACAAAAACCAATTGGTTTAGACATACGAATGTCAGTTACACCTTTGAGAATTAAGTCTAAGGTGTGTTGAAGTCGAACAAAATAATTTTTATTCAACCTAGAGTTTCTCTTTTGTTTAACAGAACCTTTTGTCTCGCAAAAGAAACATACTTTCTGATCACAAGTGTGATTAGATAGTGCAGTCTTAACAATCTCGTTTGGAGATTTCTTCCTTCCATGTGATGTGGAAAGTCCTTGATTATAGGAGGTGACTAACATATCTTTTCTGATAGGAAGGGATTCTTATTTTACTTCGAACAAGGAACTTCTTCATTGCGACGAAGTACATGGTATAATAGACTGCTTAGAGCATCATTGAATAGAGAGTTTACTCAAGCGATGTTCAATTTCCAAAGCATCCTTTTTGAGTCTTGCCTCGAGAACCATACGTGAAGAATGATCTTCGCATTTTCTTTGAAATTACAGTATCTTACTACACCAAGAAGATCATTGACATGTTTTTTTAACCGATTAAATCTATCGGCTTGGATTCTAACAAGATTTAGAATCAATTCACTCTCTTCACTGTTTACCTTTCATTAGTAGAGGTAGACTCTTTTGAAGGGTAATCGGAATAACACATGTGTTTTGGGGTAAAACCGATTCTCGCTGTTTTTGGTAATTTGGGGTGTGTTGATGAGAAAAGAATTCAGACCCTAAACAAATGCACTGCACGGAATGCTTTTAGGTTCGAGAGATCAATCAGAAGACTCGGCCAAAACCAAGAAATGGTCGTTTCCGCATTTAATTCGGTCATAAGGTGAAGGAGAAGGGTTGATCTTAGGGAGGGAAGTGGAGAAGGTGTTTGAGATCAGAGTGTTGAAGGTGTGGTTTTTTATGACTTGCGTATCAGAAAATGGTTTCTGGCTACTTGTGTTGATAACACTTATGTTATGTTTTTCAAAATAGATTGAAAATCTATTTATACAAGTCATTTGAGCGTCACCCTGAAGTGGAGGAAGTTAAGTTGTGGAGTAGTGGGGCCGTGTAAGAAGTGGTGATCATCACGTGGTCACATCTTCATCCACTACTCTCATCGTTGTTAACCTTCATCCTTTCCTGACACGTTCTCATAATGGGCGCATTGCACGCCGCACGCCGTAAACCGCCAGACCAATACCCCAGTAAGCATCCCCTAGTTTGTGACATGTTTGATGTCTCGAGTGAATGGGTCAAGTCGTGGACTTTCCGTGGAGAATAACATATGGTGATATTAGGTAAAACAACTAAGTCGTTTATGATGCCGACATAAAATATCGTATGTATTTGATGCATGTGAAGCATCACTTTTAAGCAGCTCAAACTAATCAATTTGTATGAAGCATCGTTATTTTAAAGCTTGATTGAATAAGTCGTGGATAAGCGTCTTAAAGGAGGTAGCATGATCGACCACCTTTGGGTGATCATTTAGTGGCTCTAGGGACACGCCATCACTTGGTCGATCATTGCTCGTGGAGGAGGGATGGCCGGTGATTTCCATGCTAGTTTGTTGGTTTGCTGAAAATAAATCTACGTCGTCCAACCGGGCTGGTAAAGTTGGATGGACGAGATGTTTTACGGCAGTTGCATACTGCCGTTGATGCAACTTAGGGTTTAAAAATCGTGTGGCCAACCCCTCTTTGGGCGAGCGTTTCCAGGAATCGAGCCCTAGTTTAAATAGGACGGTCGGTCATGTGAAAATGTGAGTCGACGGTGATCACATTAACATCTTCGAGACCGCCTAAATCTAGATCTATACCGCTCGTTTAGGCTGGCGAAGATGGGTGGTTGTGATCACTTTGCGGCAGAAGTGTGTTGCCGTAAACCCCAATTAGGGTTTTAAAATAGCCACATCCACCATAGTTCGATCAAACGATTTGGCGTGTTATTGACTTTCCTCGAGCAAGTCGATCAAGTGAGGATAAAGTTGGGCCAGTGGTAGACCCATGTGCACCCCCTCGACTATCTGAAACGCGATTTAAGCCGTCTAATTAGGCTAGCTAAGTTAGACGAACACGATCGATTTGCGACAGTTGTAAACTGCCATAACCCAAATTTAGGGTTTTGAATACGGCGTGTCCGCCGAAAGTTTGGGTAAGTAGTTGAGCACCCTATAGGCTTGCCGCAGACAAGTCGATTATCAAAGGGTAAAATTGGGCCACCGATGAACATGCCGCACTTCCTTATTCGTTTGTAGGAAGATCTAAGCCGTCCAACCAGGCTAGCAAAGTTGGACGGTCGTGATGCGTTTTGAGACTCTTTTAAACGGTCTCGGCTCGTTTGAGCTATTTTATATAGCAGCGATCACCCATGTTTGGGGTCGGCGTTCGAAGAACTTGTGGCCGAGGGAATGGGGGTCGATCGACCGGGAACTAGTGGGCCACTGGTGACCACTATGGTGATTACCTAGTTCTCGCTTAGAGTAGCCTAAGCATGTTAAATCGCGCGGCCAGATCGTGCGGCCATGATTATTTTGAGACTGACATTGATAGTCTAGATTTTCTTTAAGGAATAAATATGTGTTCGATCACGCTAACTTTAATTAAAAAGTGTGTGAACGCGTTGATCTCTTTGTCAGAGAGAGAGAGATGTAGCATGTATGAGTATTTGCGTGCGAGATATCAATACTAGCACTTCGGGAGATTCATGTTACTCTCACGAGAGTGAATATTAATTGTCATGTCGATTGAGAGTTCGGCTTGGAACATAGCATGGAACAATAACAAGCGAATCATGCATTAGTTAATAATGCTGGCATAAAATAATTCACGAATATTTGGGATTGCTACTATGCACACCATTCTCTGAATAAATTTCATATATATATTGAGTT
Source organism: Papaver armeniacum (assembly GCA_023531295.1). Taxonomy (NCBI): domain Eukaryota; kingdom Viridiplantae; phylum Streptophyta; class Magnoliopsida; order Ranunculales; family Papaveraceae; genus Papaver; species Papaver armeniacum. The sequence continues at coordinate 77,342 of JAJJWW010001481.1, read as the reverse complement.
GTTCAATACATGTATAAGTAAAGAGGTTTGAGCACTCCTTACTTTCGAACGGCCTTTATTCCTTTACAGATTACAACACTAAAAATAGGGTTTTACGACTTTGACCTAACTAAAAACCACCATCAACATTAAGTCCCCCGCTAGCACGTAACGGTGACATTGTTGCGGGGTAATCACTAGATGGTGACAGACAAAGAAATTCACAAGAGAAGTTCGATGCACATTACCAGGATAGAGGCTGACTTGGTTCTTGAGTAGGGCACGTTTCCTTTGTACATCGATTATCGTCAGATAGATAAGTATCTACTTGATTGTTATCTCGTATCTGGAGCCTTTATACACAGCAAGTAGAGACTCCTTTTCTTCCCGGGGTCTAGCTGATTTGCGGAATATAAAGAAGACGCTAAGCCTTTCTCCCATCGCAGAATCGCCTTCTTTATTCCGGTATTGCTCCATGTTCATTACGCGATTTGATTTTTGATTGATGATAACGATTTTTTTATATACCAGTTATTGGTATGATCATAACGTCCCTTTTTGTAGTGTATGATGGGAACTGGTGATAATTACTCTTTTACTTCTCCCGAGAGGAGCTTTGAAGTCGACAAACCCAAGGCTAGTGCGTTCGAGGAGGTGATGGCCAAAATAGATCCTCTGCTTTCGTGAAGTTGGTCGTGCCATACATGGTATGTCTCTTCTCGTACCTACGTCTCGTTCGGGAGCGTGTTTAGGCTTTCTTGGCTTCGGCCGGATGGAGGAAGAATGGAGGCGCGACAAAGCGTCTCAGCCGCCTAGCGCGAGAGCTGAAAGGTTTGCAGCTCGGCTAAAGCGGCGAAGGATCAAGCATGAGCGGCCTTCCAGTGAAAACAAGTATGATTACCCTGTCTGTAACGGAATCATCATCCTCGATCCCGACATGGACGAACCAGTATCCTCGAAGGTTGTTGGGGCGGCCTCCTAAGGGAGAGGTCGAAGTAGCTTCAGGGAGGGTACCGGAGCAACCGCCGGAGGGAACACCGAAGTGGCTGCGAGGAGATCATGGTAGAAGCATATGGAGAAAATGTTGAAGCAACTTCCAAGGACGGCGCGTCTCCCGAGGGAATATCAAGCAAATTGCTGAGGGAGGCGTCGGATCAAAAGGGGAAGTCGATGCGGCTTCCGGAGAGGATGCAAAGTGGCTTGTGATGAAGGCGTTGAAAGCCTTCCAATAACAACTCCAAAGGAAGATACTGTTGATCCCTCCAATGACTATACTTCCCTTTGTTGCTTTTATTCATTGTTGAGCACTTTCCATAGTTTGTAGACGCTTCTTTTTATACTCAGTTATTTTGTGGCTGCTGTTTTTCATTGGGTGATTGATTTTTTTTTTTTTTTTAACGATATCTTGGGAACCCTAGCAACATTTCCAGTAAGGTTGTAATAGAATCTCTCTGTTCCATCACGTCGTAACGCAATCATTCATAAGTGATAATGCGTCTTTATGTGACCCTTCATGATGATTGCATGTAACCCTAAAAACAATAAAGGGGATGCAATAATGGAAATCAGAGATTGATCACGAACCTGTCTGCCCTCCAATTAATAAAGTGTTGCAATCCGTCCTGTCTGTCCTCCAATTAATAAAGTGTTGCAATCCATCTAACCGTGTAGTGATTGAGAGGCTGCCCTATTGTTGGAGTGAAACGCTCTTCAGAGTACAAGGTGCCCGCCCTAATAATCACGATTCATTTTCCTCTTTTCTTTCTGCGCGTACTCCTTTAATGTTTCTCGAAAGATATGAGGTGCTTCTTTCTGGTAATCGTGAGGGTTTTAGGTTTGTTCAAGGCTTTGTGTCATGAATCAGGAGCAGAGAGATTTCTAAAAGGAAATAATACTTTGATTAACTGACAAATTGAAACTCTAATTATGAATGCAAACAGTGCAATCATTTTGGAGGAATTACAAATATTGCATGAAAGAGGAAATTGATGGAGGAAATACTAAAGGGAACGCTGGAGGAAAAGGTAGCACATCGTTTCAGGTATTGAAAGGTTTGATCCATCATGAGTGGATTGTCACACCCTCCAGTTTGTCGGCATTGATGAGCTTGGTAGCACTCCTCCTAAGATAACGTCTGCCACTGTGTATGGCTTATCTTCCCTTTTTGTAGACGAATCGATTGAGCAAATACCTTCACCGCCACATCTCCAACTTGAAACGTGGTCGCCTTCATTACCAAATTTCCAATTTGAAATGGATTTGGGTGTTGTACCACCACTTGATCCTTGCACTCGCCGTCTTTGATCGAGACAAATTTTCTAAACTTTTAACAAAGCGTTTGAAAGGACCAACATCCCATTCACATCTCCTAGTGACGGTTGGGTTGTTGATCAGAGCGAGTCCCCAAGACTCAGCGGAAGGAGGAGTGACTGTTGCAAAAAAGGTTGTTCAATAAGACTTACTTGGGTTCGGAATCTTCTAATGTACGTTGATGGGCTCTCTTCGGGTAATTGTGTTACACCGGCAAGTTGTCGATATGGCAATGATAATCTTTGGGGTTTGACGTGCTTGTTGGTAATCCTTTCGCTTATAGACACTCGGCAAAGGACACATCCCTAGCTTTGCTTTGTTGTTATGCACCCACGAGCACCCGGAATCATATCATAGTTCGGTAATCTTTCACAATATGAAACTTAACGCGTGTTAGAGCGTCCCCTATCTTGATTTCAAGTCGATGTACCCATAGGCGTTCTAGATTCTCCTTCGTAATTTTTAATTATGGTTGGGTGATGAATAGCTTCCTCGCTTGAAATCTTTGCAGCCTTTCAGTGGCCTTGAAAGTGACAATATTGGAAATCAGATGCTACATCAATTAGCGTGTTGTCAAACTCGACATCCTTCAAGCGAGCGATGGTTAAGAGTCCCCGCCATTCTCGCGTTTCCCGTGAAGTATTGGTTCCGGAGCTTTCCTTAACCGGAAACAGATGCTTGCCCGATACGATACGATTGAGAGCTCCAAACATGTCTTGACGCTCGTGCCTTAGAGAAATACAATTTCACATAAATGTTCCATCATCGATCGCACAAGCCTTGTGGGACGAGTCCCTGTAAATCATGCGCCTCCCGACAGAAGAGGGTCTCTGTTGACTCCTTCATTTCCTAATTGAAGTTCTCCCGCATCCACCTTCTCTTTGAAAATGCGCTTCAACTTGTTGCGCTCACTAGTTGGGTGATTGACAAACCTGTGATAACGATAATATTTGGGATTCGTCATCTCTTCTTCAAAATTGGATGTCGGAGAGGAGGTAGCTTGATTGCGTCATCTTGAATCCATGCTTCCAGGAGTTCAATGACTTCATCTATTGAAATGGGAAGTCCTGGAGCAGATCTCCACCGGGAGTCTTAGCCGTGGCTTTCCTAGATGGAGTCGCCTGCGTTGAGCTGCGCGTTTGGGTTGTTGCTCCATTGCCGGAGCTTTCCTCTTCCCTCCTTCACCTACCACGCTACGTAAGGTCCAAAGTGTTGTATTGTTTGTTGATAAGACGCTTTGTTTCCTAGGTTTTCGCGTGCATCCTCATCCCCGGCCGGTCCGGCTCTTTCTAAAAGCGCCGGTGCGGTCGTAGCCGATCGTTTAGCAGCCTTCATGGAGTTCGGAGAACGTCCGGAAGCGCGAGTTTTCCAAAGAAGCACGATAGATTTAACCATACCGTTAATGCACGACTCCACCAATTGTGGTTCGGTCACATTTAGGTCGTGACAATCCAAAGATTGAATTCTGAATCTCTTGATGTAATCGTTTGGATGCTCGTTGTTTCACGAAACATTCTCCCCAAGTCCGAGAAAGTGATTTGCTCTGGACACGAAGAAATACTTTTTGTAGAAAGATGTGACAATCTCACACCCAGCTTTGATATGTCGTTTTAGTGCGATATTGTTGTACTGTGTATGCTCTTCCAGAAGCGACTTTGAGAACTCTTTCAAAGGCGAGGATGTGATTGTATTCGTGCCCTCCCAAAGATTCCAGAAAAAGAGAAATGTGTTCGCGAGCGTTACTAGTACCATCATAAAGGGAGAATTGAGGGTAGGAGTATCCTCTCGGGAGAGGAACTCTTTGCACATCAGGAGGATACTGAGGTTGAAGTCTGGTGCAGGTCTACCGGGTTTTCCTTGCCTCGATTTTGGAGAAGTCGTTTCTAGATCTTCACGTGTGATGAAATTGGATGGCCGATTCCTTTCCTGGAGTGCTTTGAGCGACAAGAACTTCCTCATCTATAAATGCATGCCCTATTGAAGTGCTTGCGCCAAGAGCATTGAAGGTACTACTTATTGGTTCCATGGGCCGACGCGGCTCTTGTGGTAATCGTTCTGTTATCGTCTTGAGGAAAGTGAGTACCTCTTTCTGAGTTGAAGCCATGTCTGTCTGGGCCTTAGCGAGAACTTCTTGTCTTTCCATCAAATCGACAATGGTTGGCCTCCTCTGGCTCCTCCAGTCTCTCGTCCGGAGTGGTAGTAGCTCTAACAATGTATGGGGCGTTAAGCTCAAGAAACATTGGGGGCGGGCAGCTGCCCGCTCGTGATTGGAGGTGTTACACCTAAGGGAATGATTTCTGCGCCGCTGGTGTTGGTGGTTGAGGATGTAGTGCCATGAGATGTGTTGATCGTGCTGGTAGGCGGTATATTGGTGTCACCGGCAGGAATGTGGACACTAGGGGTGTTGTCAGCACCAGTAACATCCGAATTTGTCGCTGATCCAGACCTAAGATCCACCATCTTGAATTTTGAGAAAATTGAAAATAAAATTGAAAATTGATCTTGCAATGAGAGATTAATCTCCCACCGTGGTCGCTGCTATTTTGGGGTAAAAAACGATTCTCGGGGCTGCTTTTGGTAATTTGGGGTGTGTTGATGAGAAACGAATTGACTCTCTAAATACATGCATTGCACGGGGAATGCTTTTAGGTTCGAGAGATCAATCTGTAAGACTCTTCCCTAAACCAAGAAATGGTCGTTTCGTATTCAATTCTATCACAAGGTGAAGGAGAAGAGTTGATCTTAGGGAGGGAAGCAGAGAAGGTTTTTGAGATTAGAGTGTTGAAGGTGTGGTCGTTTATGACTTGCGTATCATAAAATGGTTTCGGCTACTTGTGTTGATAACACTTGTGTTCTGCTTTTTCAAAATAGATTGAAAATCTATTTATACAAGTCATTTGAGCGTCACCCCGAAGTGGAGGAAGTTAAGTTGTGGAGTAGTGGGGCCGTGTAAGAAGTGGTGATCATCACGTGGTGACATCTTCATCCACTACTCTCATCATTGTTAACTGTCATCCTTTCCTGACACGTTTTCATAATGGGCGAGTTGCACGCCGCACGTCGTAAACCGCTGCACCAATACCCCCAGTAAGCATCCCCGCCTTGTGACATGTTTGATGTCTCGAGTGAATGGGTCAAGTAGTGGGACTTGCCACGCGAGAATAGCATATGGTGCTTATTAGGTAAAACAACTAAGTCGTTTATGAGGCCGAAATAAAATATCGTATGTATTTGATGCATGTGAAGCATCACTTTTAAGCAGCACAAACTAATCGATGTGTATCAAACATCGTTATTTTAGAGCTTTATTGAATAAGTCGCAGATAAGCGTCTTAAAGGAGGTAGCATGATCGACCACCTTTGGGTGATCGTTTAGTGGCTCTAGGGACACGCCATCACTTGGTCGATCATTGCTCGTGGAGGAGGGATGGCCGGTGATTGCCATGCTAGTTTGTTGGTTTCGGGGTGAAAATAAATCTCGTCGTCCAACCGGGCCGGGTAAAGTTGGATGGACGAGATGTTTCACGAGCTTGCATACTGCCGTTGATGCAACTTAGGGTTTAAAAACTGTGTGGCCCACCCCTATTTGGGCGAGCATTTCGAGGAATTGAGCCCAAGTTTGAATAGGTCGGTCGGTCATGTGAAAAGGTGAGTCGACGGTGATCACATTAACATCTTCGAGACCGCCTGAATCTAGATCTATATCGCTCATTTAGGCTGGCGAAGATGGGTGGTTGTGATCACTTTGCGGCAGTGTGTTGCCGTAAACCCCAATTAGGGTTTTAAAACAGCCACATCCACCATAGTTCAATCAAACGATTTGGCGTGTTATTGACTTTCCTCGAGCAAGTCGATCAAGTGAGGATAAAGTTGGGCCAGTGGTGGACCAATGTGCACCCCCTCGACTATCTGAAACGCGGTTTAAGCCGTCTAATTAGGCTAGCTAAGTTAGACGAACACGATCGATTTGCGATAGTTGTAAACTGCCATAACCCAAATTTAGGGTTTTGAATACAGCGTGCCTGCTCGAGTTTGGGTAAGCGGTTGAGCACCCTATAGGCTTGCCGCAGAACAAGTCGATTGTCAAAGGGAAAATTGGGCGCCGATAAACATGCCTAGCACTTCCTTAATTGTTTGTAGGAAGATCTAAGCCGTCCAACCAGGATAGCAAAGTTGGACGGTCGTGATGTGTTTTGAGACTCTTTTAAACGGTCTCGGCTCGTTCGAGCTATTTTATACAGCAGCGATTACCCATGTTTGGGGTTGGCGTTCAAGCACTTGTGGATAAGGGAATGGGGGTCGATCGACTAGGGTACTAGTGGGCCCGCCTTACCACTATGGTGATTACCTAGTTCCGCTAGGAGTAGCCTAAGCTTATTAAATCGGGCAGCCAGATCGTGCGGCCGTGATTATTTTGAGACTGATATTGTGATCTAGATTTTCTTTAAGGAATAAATATGTGTTCGATCACACTAACTTTAATTAAAAAGTGTGTGAACGCGTTGATCTCTTTGTCAGAGAGAGATATGTAGCATGTATAAGTATTTATGTGCAGATCCCAATACTCGCACTTCGGGAGATTCATGTTACTCTGTGAGAGTGAACATTGATCGTCATGTCATGTCAATATTGAGAGTTCTACTGGGAACATAGCATGGAATAATACCGTTTAATCATGCATTAGTTAATAATGTCGGCATAAAATAGAATTCAGAATATTTGGGATTGCTACTATGCGCATCATTCGAATGAATTTCATATATATAATGAGTTGTTCAATACATGTATAAGTAAAGAGGTTTGAGCACTCGTTACTTTAACTACCTTTATTCCTTTGCAGGATTACAACACTAAAAATAGGGTTTTACGACTTTGACCCTTAACTAAAAACCACCATCAACAACATGTCAACAAGATGTCCTGTCTCGCCCCGAACACTAAGTTCGTCTATATTTGAGATTGACGAGTCTTTCTCTTTTAATAGATACGGTTGAGACAAAAATTTTATTTCTCAGTGATGCGTTTATCGAGATAGTACTCTTGTCCATAGAGTCGATCGCTCTGGAAACAAAGACTTATAAGGTCTTTAAACGTGTTTGCCTTCTTTGATACCAATCGAAAAAGCGGGGGTACAACAACCACACCCAATATTTTGATTAGCAAACTGTATGGACTAACTCCAATATACTTTTAAGAGAATCAACTAGACAGTCAGACTCAATCTTAATAAAAGTATATCAAAGAGTTATATCTCTCTTCTCGATTCAATACTTACTCAAGAAAATAGAAATCTGCGAGTCTAATTGAATACAAGAGAAAACACTTGAACGGTACCAAAGACCAATGTTCAAGGATCAATCAATTTCAATCAACAACCAAAGGTTGGATTTTCCAATTGATCGATTCAAACGCAAACCCGTGATATTTCAATTATATAACAAAATATAATGCGGAAAATAAATAACACAGACACCAGAAGTTTTGTTAACGAGGAAACCGCAATTGTAGAAAAACCCCATGACCTAGTCCAGATTGAACACACATTGTATTAAGCCGCTACAAACACTAGCCTACTACAAACTAACTTCGGTCTGGACTTTAGTTGAACCCCAATCTATCTCACACTGATCCAAGGTACAGTTGCGTTCATTACGTCTCTGATCCCAGCAGGATACTACACACTTGATTCCCTTAGCTGATCTCACCCACACAGAAAAGTCTACGATAATAGATAAATCTGTCTCTCACAGAAATACCTACGAGTTTTATTCCGTATTTTGATAAATCAAGGTGAACAGGAACCAATTGATAACCCGGACTTATTTTCCCGAAGAACAGCCTAGTATTATTAATCACCTCACAATAATCTTAATCGACTAGCGAAAGAAGATATTACGGAATCACAAACGATGAGACGAAGATGTTTGTGACTTCTTTTATATCTTGCCTATCGGAGAAATCAATCTCAAACCAATCTTTACGATTGTACTTAGTACGATAGAAACAACAAGATCAGATCACACAACTACGAGAAAGTAGTATCAGTCTGGCTTCACAATCCCAATGAAGTCTTCAAGTCGTTAAACTACATGGTCTCGATAGAAACCTAAGGTTAAAGGAGAATCAACTCTAGCTTATACAATTGGTATCACACAGGAGGTGTGGGGATAAGGTTTCCCAGTTGCTAGAGTTCTCCCTTATATAGTCTTTCAAATCAAGGTTTGCAATCAATGTTAGCTTAGTAACAAAGCATTCAATATTCACTGTTAGATGAAAACCTGATTAGATTCAAGCTAATATCTTTCAACCGTTAGATCGAAACTTAGCTTGTTACACACAAATGAAATGCACATTTTTAGGTTTGTGTAACCGTACCCAAACATGTACATTTAGTTGGTTCAACAGTAGTTAACCAAATGGTTAGCCATATGAGCACTTTCATATCAACCATATTCTTCTTTACCATAACTAGTTCAAATGACTCAAATGAACTAGTTAGAGAGTTGTTCAATTTCTTAATCTTTATCATAGACACAATTGAAACAAAAACGATTTGATTCACTCGAATCGATTCATGAACTTTATAACCACGCTTTGCAATTATGCATTCCTTAGTTTATATAAGTTTAAGTTCACAAATAATCGTTTTTAAAAAATAACCAACTTAAGTACGCGGACTTAAGTACCCGGAATAAGTTTGTTTTTAGTTTACAAACTCCAAAGATAATTTCTGGGATGAGAACTTCCGACAGTACGCGGACTCTAGTTCCAGTTTTCCTGAGCAGCAAAGTACGCATACTTTGGGTCAAGGAATAAGGACTTACACACATGTGTGTTACCACACAATGTTTATATCCTTCTATGGTTATGTAATCTAAACTCTCATTTCAATCATTGAAACATTCTTAGAGGACGTTATATAGTTGTTATTCACAAACCATTTTTCACAAAGCCATTTTCAAGTGATTGAAACTTAATACGACTTTCGTCACTAGTAAAGATGAACTTGGCCAAAGAAAAGCTTACCAACACATATTTCGAGAAATAGATAAGCGAGATAAACTCGGCTCGAAATAGCAAATGTGTATAATCATAGTCTATATAGCAAAACGACTTTTGTCTCAAGATAAGAGATAGAGTAGATATACTTTTGAGTGATAGATAAGTTCAAGACTCCACATACCTTTTTAGTCGATGAAGTTCCATAAGTTCCTTGAGTAGTTCTTCGTATTTGTATGATGATCGCCATGCAGTCTTGACCACAACTACACTTTCTATCCTAGTCCGAGACTTAGCTAATAGTAGACTAGAAATCAAGACTTATAGTTTTGATCACTAACATTGACAAACATGCTTGAGATAGCAACGCATGCGAGTTCGACCGAGCAGTGCTCTAACAGCTAGAAATGCAAACTTAGGTATTTATAGACCAAGGATGTTTGGACACCAAAGAATTTCCAAAACCGGAGATATTCTCAAGATATGCAATGACTGGAAAATTCGGTTTTCCTAATTTCAATAAATGCTTGTCCAATATTTCCGAAATCTCTCAATAGAAAATCTCCAATTAGTAAATGCACATTACTAATTTTTATTCTCTAGAGATATGCATTAATTGTTGGTAATTAAAGCATATAAAACCTTAATTAAAAGATTCTTAATTTATTTCGCACATGATCACCTTGAGTACTGAGGAATAATTTTTGAACAATAAATGATAAGAGTTATCTTTCGTGCTCAAAGTATTTGACATATTTTCACCGCAAATCCTTATTTTATATTTGTATGGATTTGCATTCTTGAAATCGGTTATACCACTTCCTAACAAGTTTAGAATTGGTTCACTTGTATTCCAAGACTACTATATGATTGATCAAATACCAAATCATTTACATGGGTTCAATCGGTTCTACCAATACTAGGATCGGTTATACCTAATTATGGAAACACTTGTGATCGGTTACATCACTCACTAGGATCGCCACACCAGATTACAAGGATCGGTTCCATCTACACATGGTATTACTTGTGATCGGTCATACCAGTTACCAGGACCGGTTACCAATTACAAGGATTGTAGGATCAGAATATCGCAACATCAATACTTCGCGAGATTAATAAATGACGACATTGCGAGGGAGTCGCAGGGAAGTAAAATAAATGACGCAATGAATGACGACAGCCGTTAACACGAGTAATATATGAAAATATGGCGAAGTTTAAGAGTGTCGCGAGATTGTATACTTGTACGCTTGCGATGTTTCGCAAGCCATTCCCGAAAATAAAAGACAGCTTAGCTGTCATCCACTGTATAACTACCCTATATAAAGGGTTGAGTAAGTCTGTTGAGGAGAGAGTTCTTTTTGAATTGTTAAGCAAGTTTTGAGGAGAGAGAAAGTTTTAGAGTGATTGTAATTCTTTAACTCATTTCTATTTCATATTGTAAAGATTCAAGTACTCAATCAATAGAAATCATCATCATTGATCTTAAATGATTTAATTGTGTATATTCTAGTGAGGGGTGTAGTGTAGATTTCCTGCAACTACATAATAAATAATAGAAACAGGAGTGATTGAAGATAAGAGATTGGATATTGTCACTAAAACGGTAAAAATCAAGAGTATGATGGATAAATTGAAGAAATTTAGAATCATAGAGGGTAATGAAGAATTGGAATGTAATATGATTTCAAAATCAATGGTTAATAAATTTCATGAAAGTATCAAAGGGAGAATACATAAAAGAGATTTTGAAGGAAAGAAAATTATAACAGCAGAGAAGGTGTTACCCTTGAAAGAATGGGAAAAAACAGAGAATTATATTTATAGCAACAGAGATGTCAGGAGAGAATTTAAATCACACATCTCCACTAGTGATTACGATAAATGCCAGCAGAAGAAGAAAAATTAACAAAAACAAAGGAAGAATGGGCAATAAATAGAACTTTAGTGGATACTGAGTTCAAAGAATATAATGTTTTATCATGCATATAAAAAATTGGGGTACAAAGATGAAGAAATGACTTCCGCAACATGTCATGTCTATGGTTTCGCAAATCAAGAATAAAACTTAAAGGGAAATAAAAATACGAATTTTGTTGGGAGAAATTGAAACAAATGTGACATTATGTGTAGTAGATATGGAATCACCATATAACATGTTGTTGGGAAGGCCATGGATACACGCAATAAAAGTCATAGCATCAACATTTCATCAATGTGTCGATTCCTTATGCCGAGTGGAATTGGCGAAATCGGAGGAGATACCGATGAAGGAAGAATGTATCATCAAATCAAGTAAAACATTATGAAGAATAAAGTGAAGAGGCGAAAAGATCGCAAGAAGATGGAAAAAGCAAGAAAAAAGGAAGAAGAGTTTAGAACATACATGGTAAGAGCGGAAGAAGGAAAAGGAATATGTGGTGAAGAAAATGATCTCAAAAGGAAATAAGAGGACCGACGCCCATGGGAGAACCGAAGGCTAGCTACATCGCGCGTAACCAACAAAGGAAGTGAATATTGAATCAAGAAGAACCCAAGATGTTAAAAATTGGGACTAAAATGGAGGCAGATGAAGAAAGAAAAACCATGAAGTGATTTGTTAAGTAGATTATAAAGATATCTTCGCATGGGATATGGATGAAATGCTGGAATAGATCCATCTCGTAGCATGTCATAAATTAGAGATTGATAAAAATGCCGCACCATTCAAACAAAGAATTAGAAAGATCGCAACAAAGATATCATCCTCAAATAGAAGAAGAGTTGCGAAGATGTTTGATGCTGCATTATTAGACAAGCAAAGTACCCGAATGGATAGCGAATATGGTCGTAGTTCCAAAGAAGAAAAAAGGAATAAGAATTTGCATAGATTTCACCGATTTAAACAAAGCTTGTCTAAAAGATAGTTTTCCCTTGCGATATTCCGCAGATGGTTGAATCAAACGGCGAAAATGAAAGGATATCCTCCCTTGATGGATATAAGGGATACAATCAAATTCCTTTCGCCGAAGAAGACCAAGAACATACCGCCTTTTTCGCTCCAAGAGGATTATACTTTATACACAAAAATGCCTTTCTTGCTCATGCGAAATGCCGGTGCAACGTATCAAAGGATGGTGGAGAAAGTGTTCGAACAATGGATACATAAAACACTAGAGGTATATGTGGATGACATGTTAATAAAAAGCAAAAAAGCAAAAGATCATGTGTGAGATTTGAAGGAAATCTTTGATAGGGTGTAGAATACATCCTATTTACTATACAGAGTTTATGCTTTCTTTGCTATTTTTCTTGTAAATTATGTATTTTACGCTTGTTTTGAGTTTTATAGCTACTTTGGAGTCGCACGGAGGAAAAGAAGAAGAAATCACCCGATTTGAGCAAAAAGGGCAAAAAGGTCAATTTACAAAGCGATTGATATATGGAGCCCAGTTGAGGTTAAGGGGCAACCAAATTGGAGGAGTACTAAAACCAGGCCCGTCGAAGGCTAAGGGGGTTGTTATCGTGGTATCCCTTATCATCTACTAGTGGGTGTAATTATCGTGTCCTATCTCAGGGTGTACATATCCTTATCGCCCCAACCCTAATCGAGAGAACTCGTCTCTCATATTTTTCATTTCATTTAAATTTAACACGTAGAGATCGAACTCGAGACTTGGGAGGAATTTGAGTTTGAGTTTAAAATCGAGAAACCGTAATTGTTGGTGATTAATTAGGGTTCGATATTGAGACGTTGTTGGCTTGTGAAATCGAGAGGAGTCAAGTTGACCGTGAATTGAGAGCCGTTGGTGAGAAGAACAATGGGTTTTGGTTGTCGTTGTTGTTGGTTGTATGACTGGATGTGGGCGAGATGAAGAAGATCCGGGAGAGAAAGTCGAGCGATGAAATTGAATGAGTTTCAGAACGGGTTGCTCTGAATTTGTTGGTTTGAGTTCTGGATGGGATTTGTCGATATTGAGACCTCACCGCTGCTATTGAATGGAATCGAGTATGAGACAAGCTTAAAAGGGTATCTCAGAGATTGAATCGGTGAAGTGGAGATGAGGCTGCACTCTGAGGCCGAGAGATTGAATCAAAGATGGCCATGAGCTGAAGATGATATTTAGACAGAGAAGAAATCGATGTTGTTGAGAGATGGGTATAATCGGATTTAGTTGCCGTAGCAAGAATTGCACAGGGAAGATAAGATGGTAGCTGCCATGAACTAAAAGAGATTTTGGGTTGAATCAAAGAAACGGCAACGAGATTGGAGATGGGTTCGTGGCTCAGATGAACCAAGAATGGGTTGATGGTGCTGTTGGTTGAAGTCTCAGGAGAGTGACGCTGTTAATGAATGGGTCTGTGGTTGAACCAAACATGGGATGAAAATGATGCTGATAAGATGCCGATGTGAATTGTGAACCGATGAAGTCGATTGGTAGTAGAGTGAGAAGAAGGAAGTGAAGAGAAAGGGTTTGAGGTTGTATTCAATTGGGTTTTGCCGTGAGAGAGTCGAGTTCTGTCATGAATCGGGAGCAGAGTGAAGTCGATGGTATAGGAATGGCAATGGTGGAAAACTCAAGTGCGAATGGATTATTGTCATGGAGAAGATTGAGCCGATGGCAATTACCAATGAGGCTGGTGATGGTTGTGGTAGATTGGAGGATCTCGGTGTCGCTTGAGCCAAAGTGATGTCGTTGGGGTTGAACAGAGAAGTGGCTGCTCAAACCGGTGATTCAAATGCTATACGGAAAGATAACACTCAACTCGTTGATGAATGAATGCTAAATTAGATGAATGATAGGCTTCTTAATGGTGTGAAGATAATGGCTTGAAAATTTGGCCGGAAATGCCCTCGTAAACAATCGAACTCTCGCTGTTTTCTACACGTGAGTCAAATCCAGGCGATCTGGCGATGACCGATCCGGACGAGTTTGAAGAGCCGATCCGACCCAGCCCAAATCGCCCAACTCAGAAGCTGACTAAGCTAACTCGTCCTTCTTTGACTTTGACTGACGATTGACCGTTAGTTTGACCCATTTGACCGATAGTCTTAACGGAGGACTGACGGAATATTCCGTCGAATATTCCCTTGACGGAGAAATTTTCGGGTAATCGGCGGACTATTCCTACTAGATTCCACCACAATCCCAGCTTTTCCTAAGCAAGCAAAAATTCCAGAATTTTCTATGGACTTCTCTCATGGGTGTGAAGACTTGGACTAGGAATTGGATGGAGAATTTGGCTCAAATTTGGAAAGAGAAGATGAAGAGTTGAGAAAGACTTGAATTTGGAAGTTGAATTGCTAATGGAAATGGATTCTAATCCTTGGAAGAGTTGGAGAATATTGAAGCCTATAAATAGAGAAGTTTTCTACATCTTTTACGCACCTCTCTACACACACAACACTTGTGTTTTTGATAGCTTTTGAAAATTCTTCTTTTTAATTATTTGTGTGAACTCTTGAAAATTCTCCTTTTAATTATTATTCGTGTGAATTTCAAAAACATGAGTAGCTAATTTTATTATTGATTGAGGATGAATTCCTAGTTCTTAATTTATGTTTTGAGTTTTTGTTTTCAATTCTATCTTGAAGTTTTTCACATGATTATCGTTTGTTTTTACTAATAGGAATGATCTTAAAGACATTCATGATTGATTGATAGATTGTTTGGGTGGCCAACTAAATTGATTTGTCGATTTAATCTAAAGCTAGTGAAAGTTAGGGATAAGTAATCGTTTCTTGACTCTTTACATAAGTAGCAAACACGAGACCTTGCGGAGGGATTCCGTAGAGCAATTGTGTGTGAAAACAACGTTAGCAAGTAGACCTTGATCTAAGAGTCTAACTACTAATATTGACCTAATAAGTTCATGAATCTTAATGCGTTTATTTAAATTACATCTAGAGTGATCTACTACTAGGTGGTTTGGTAAATAGAATCCGGTAGTCGAGAACTTCCGTGTCCGGTGATAGAAGGGATTTAGGGGTTTAGCACTGATCTAGCTGCTTTACCTACGGTTGGTGATAATTTGTGACTAATAACAAGTAGAAAAGAACATAACTTGATTCATTGTTTCGTAACGAAGAAGGATTCCTTGGTCTTGTCTCTCTTATTGTTTTCAACTTTCGATTTTAATTGCTTTGTTTATTTTCTTTTGCTTTTTACACCCCCCCTTTCGTGACAACTTTTACAACTAAGATCTCTTGCTCCTCGTGGGAACGAACTTGACTTCCATTATATTATTTTTAATTGAGTGGAAACATTGATTAATTTGATTGCACCTACGACACGCATCAATCTTCGAACAAATGAGACATTTCAATATCAAAGTAAATCCAGAAAAATGTACTTTTGGAGTGGCATCTGGAAAAAATTTAGGATACATTGTGTCAAAAGAAGGAATACAAGTTGATCCGGAGAAGGTACAAGCAATTCGAGACATGCCAACACCAGCAACAGTAAAAGATGTGCAAAAGTTAAATGGGTTATTAGCTTCGCTAGGAAGATTCATCTCGAGATCATCTGATAAGTGCAAACATTTTTTTCAACATACTTAAAAAGGGAACGAAATTTAGGTGGACGGATGAGTGTGAAAAGGCATTGCAAGGAATAAAAGAACATCTAATGGATATATCAATATTACAAAAAGCAGAAGAAGGGGAGGAATTACTAATTTACCTTGCGACAACCTCGCATGCACTAAGTGAAGTATTATTGCGAATGGACGCAGGGGTGGAAAAACCAATCTATTACATCAGTAAAACATTCAATTATGCAGAGAAAAACTATTCAAAAATTGAAAAATTAATTTTGGCATTAGTTTACGCAACGTTTAAACTTCGCATCTATTTCGAAGCGCACACGGTAAAGGTAATGACAAAAGTACCAATTGAGTCAGTGATGAAAAATTCAAAAAGATCAGGAAGGGTTGAAAGGTGGAATGCTCAAGTAAGTCATTGTAAACTCAAATATGAAGTGTTATCCTCACCAAAATCGCAAGTCGTAGCGTATTTTTTAGCAGAATTTCCATTGGAAGAAGATGAGGCAGTGGAAGAAATGATGGATATAGAAGAAGAACATGGAAATCCAAGGGATTTATTAACAGAGCCAAATAGATGGGAAATATTGGTAGATGGATCATCAAATGGAGAAGGTAACGGAATTGGGATCATTATAATTTCGCCAGAAGGCAATAAAATGGCTTTTTCTTTCAGATTGGAGTTCGCGTCTACTAACAATGAAACAGAGTATGAAGCTATAATACATGCTTTGCGATTTGCAATAGAAATGAAGTTGGAGAATGTAAGAATTACCAGTGATTCTCAGTTAGCTATTCGCCAGATAAAAGAAGAGTATACTACAAATGAAGCATCCTTGAAAAGTACAAAAAGCTTGTTGACGAATTGTCAGCGAAGATACCAAAAATAAAGTGGAGACACATATCAAGAAAAGACAATAGACTCGCAGATGCTTTTGCTTTTATATCAAGTATGATGACAGATCCATCTCGCAGATGCATAAAAATACGTACACTTCAATCACCATCAATCAACAAA
This sequence comes from Papaver armeniacum, assembly GCA_023531295.1. Taxonomy (NCBI): domain Eukaryota; kingdom Viridiplantae; phylum Streptophyta; class Magnoliopsida; order Ranunculales; family Papaveraceae; genus Papaver; species Papaver armeniacum. The sequence continues at coordinate 60,511 of JAJJWW010001481.1, read as the reverse complement.
GAAGAAGAGGAAGAAGGTAAATAATGCTCATAAGATGAAACACAAAGATCCCATTGCGAGGATTGAGGACAACTTCATGCTTATCTAATGAAAGGAGAAACGCCAAGAAATAGATTAGAAATGCATAAATTAAAAAGCCGTGCAACAAATTATGAATTGAGAGATCGTGGTATTATACCCGAAGATCCTTTAATGGACCCTCACTCAGGTGTTTAACACGAAAGGAAAGAGAAGCAAAGATTAAAAATGCTACACAAAGGGGGATGCTTTGCAATCATAGTGGCGGAAGATCTTTAGCACATAAGGCGAAAATGCAAGGCTATTATTGGCCATATATGCATGAAGATGCGAAGCAAATATCAAGACGTTGCGAAGATTGTCAAAGGCACGGAAGAAAATACATGCACCAGGTGCACCGTTAACTTCTTCAACAAGTGTATGGCCTTTTGGAAAGTGGGGATTAGACATTGTAGGACCATTTTTACAGTGCACAGCAAAGGAGATATTTGATTGTCGCAATGATTATTTCACAAAGTGGGCGATAAAAGCGGTACAACACATTCGCGACAAAGATATTTTTACTTTCATATTCGAAACATAATATGCAGATTTGGAATTCCAAAGACAATTGGTATCCGACAATGGGAAACATTTGAGTGACAAAATATAGAATTATTGCTAATGCATTTCAAATAAAATGTGGAAATCAACTCCTTTATACCCGCATGCCAATGGACAAAAGCAAAACAAATAAAACAATCGCTGATATATTGAAGAAAAAACTAGAAGGGCATAATAAGGCATGGTGTGAGCAAGTGCATAATGCAAGTATGGGCTTATAATACAACAAGGCGAGAAGCTACGAGGATGTCACCATTTTGTCTAACCTATGGTGTTGGAAGCCGCATTCGATGATTATTATTCCAACAACAAAGAGAGAAGCTTGGGAGAAAAATCTTAGTGCGGGTAACATTTTAGTTAAATTAGATGAGTTAGAAGAAAAAAGAGAAAGAGCACTATAGCATATGGAGAATTATCAGCGAAGATTGGCCAGAGAATATAACAAACGTGTCAAAACACGCGAGTTTCAACTGTGATATGGTGTTGCGAGAAACACCAATATATCAACAGAAAGTGGTGGAAAGTTGGCGAAAAAGTGGGATGGACCTTATATCATCAAGGAGATAGTTGGAACATGGGCATATAGATGAATGGATCCAGAGGCAAAGATGTGGGCCGGAGATTGGGTAGACCATGGAATAGATTATATCTCAAGAAATATTACCCATAGAAGATGGAAAAGAAAAATAAATTCTGGAAATGTTAAATGAATGAAATGATATGAAATGTTCCCGCGACAGAGATATTGCGAAATCAAGAAAGAATGTGCGAATATCTCGCAAATGAATTGACAAATATTAACCAAAAATGAATGATTGAACGAATTGACAGAAATGAATGAGTGAGTGAACGGGACAAACCTTTATGGCGTACACCCTAGTTCGCGAATGATATTTCGTAAGAGGCAAATGTAAGACCTAAAGTGCGTCATATAAGGGGTATCTCTTGACATGGCTCGGAAAAGGTTACACCCGCTCCCGGAACTCGAGTCATGGAGATTTGGGGCCCATGAAAGCCTATCCTAGGAGAGATACCTTGGATTTCCAACTATATATATATAAGGTTATACCGTTGGATGCCCGAGGGTCTCTTCCAAGGAGTCGGGTGTATGCTCAAGGCGCCGAGGTACACGGTTGAGCCAAGAGTGCCCGGGAATTTGAAGTGTCTCGCCATTCTTGGCAAGTCTTGCATATGTTGCACTCTACCCGAAGAAAACTCCACTTAGGGTGCAGCCTCGTAACCATAAACCCTATAGGTATAAGGGATAAGAGGTTCACAAACAATCGGTTGTTGTTAAGACCGGATGGGAGGAGCTAGTCTTGTATGGCCGATGTATGCCTCCTTGAAGGGACAATCAGGGAGATGATAAGGGCGGCACCCTCCATTAGGGAGCCTGATAAGTGTCACAAGACTAAGAATGTCATGGGGCTTTATATTCGCAAGAACATTTAGGCCTGTCATATTGTCACAAATGAAATATCCTGTAGAGGCAAAAATACTAAAGAAATGATAAGACAAGATCAATGGGTCATTACATGAAAGTGTAAGGACGTCCTGCGATCTTGTCGCACGACGTCAATGTCACTTCGGATTTTATGTTCGCAAGAATGTTTAGACCGTCATATTGATGCAAAATGAGGGGTGGCAAAATAAGACCTTTAACTAGGAAGGCAAAATAAGACCACACAAAAACAATGATAAGGCAAGATCAATGGGTTAATACATGAAAATGTAAAGACGTCCTGCCGATTTTGTCGCAATGCTGAATTTCAACATAAATAAAGACAATGGAATAGCAATTATTAAATACCAAAAATCATACTTGTTGAAAGAAAGAAGAGTAACGCAAACGAATACATACATCAAAAAAGATGATTGAAGTACATAAAGGAGCAAAAGTACGAGAAGAAAGATTACAAGAGAAAATCATTTCTCAAATAGTAGCTTTTTCACTAGAAGGAGATGTTGGGTTTTCTTCATTGACTTTATCTATGTTTTCGCTAGCTAATATATTTCCAAAGCAGATCCTTCTTCATTGACAAGTTTCATTAGCGACATCATCATTGACAGCTTTTTTATTAGGAGAGATGGTTTTTTCATTTCCGAGTTCTTCGCCACTATTATAATCAAAATCGCTATCAGGAGAATTAGGAACTTCATCATCACTTACTTCCGTGAGGTTCAACAAGACACGGGATCAAGAGATTTAGATAGTAAAACATTATTCACAAGAACTTCGGCTCTAAGATGAAATTGACGAAGGAGCGCTTTTCGCTGATTTTTACTCTCTATATCTTTACAAATCACGCATATAGTCGAATTTTCTTTCTGCCCTATCGCGAGAACGGGCAAGAGAAGCAGTGAGTATTCCATTCTCTTTGCGAATTTTTGAGTAATCATATTTCAAAGCGGTAATGGAGGAGTGAAGTTTTTTTCGTACTCGCAAAACAAAAAATAAAAGAATTATATAAACAAAAAATATGAAGGCTTGATAAAGAAAAGAATAGATGAGGCAAACAACTTCTATGACTACCTTCCTTCTCATGAGGTAAGATGTTGGATTAGAGCTGAACAACTATTCTCCAAATGATCCATGGCATTGTCAAAATTATCTCCAATTAAACCTTTCGTACGTGATCGCCAACTTTTTCGTTGGAAATCGGTAAAGCATTTTCTTTTGTAAGGGAAGAGTTGGACTTTTCTAGTTTGGAACATTGATCCTTGAATTGGTTTGCTTTTACACTTAAGGTTATTCTACCCCGAATCGCCTTTATCCTTCTCGGAAGTAACTTCTTCAAGTTGGTTTCTCAACGAACAAAGAGATTGTTCTTGCTCTTTACATAATTTTTGACAAACATCATATTGTTGTGAGTAAATCGCCACCTTGTTTAATAGAGTTCGCTTCTCTTGAGAAAGAGTTCCATTCTCATCTGATAAAGTTTCCAACTCCAAATTAGCTTTGGTCAAAGAATAAGAGAGGCGAGATAAGTCATTACTTAATGAGTCTTGTTTCAGCTAAATCGCATTTCATTTAGAAGATTATTTATATGATCAACGGAATATGTATGAAGATTATCTAATTGGTTATATTGCTCCATCCAAGCATCTCTATCAACTCGAACTTCTTCAGCAGAGATTCCAACTGATATATCTCCCTTTTTCGTTTCTCGGTTTAAAGCTTGAAGGGCGAACAAGGACTTGAGTCTTTAAAAAAAAAAAATGGACAGTACAGAGACAAGACAAGAGCATACCTTTCAGTTCTTCATTCTTCTTGCGAAGGTTATCGCGATCCAGTGAAACATTTTGAAGTTTTTGATTCTCAAGATGGAGATTATTACATTTTGCAGTCATAGCTTGGAGATCATTCTTCAAAGTGTTAATTTCTTGTTCCAAGGATGTTTGCGAAACTCTCGTCGGACCAAGGTGTTTGCTCAAAATCTCGCAAATATCGTACTTGATAGGATCGACCAAGTCTTCTTAGCATCGTTCACAATATCTGATAGGACTTTGAAGGCCACATATATTCCTTCTAAATTTTCCTTAGTAAGAGGGATTTGCTCAGAAAAGGAAGTAACAAATGATAGAAGAAGGAAGAGATGAATCATCTTTTGTTAAAGGAACATCACGAGAAGAAGAAATCTCGGGAGGGTTAATGATTGGAGGAATGGTAGAGGCATTAACAATGGAAGAAGAAATAGGCTCATTCGCAATGGGACTGTTATGAGGAGTTGATCTATGAGAAATTCGGCATGTAAATGTTATCTTTGGGGAGAAGTAGTAGGGATTTCTTGAAGATGTCGCAGAGGGAGTTGTAAGTTTGAATGTAGGAAAAGTGACAGAAGGCGCAACGGGTTTAGAATGGCGAGGCTTCTTGGGAGACTTATCAAGATTTTTGCCATCCACTGCGAATTACAAGCTAAATAAGAAACAAGAGGCAACAATATTGTTATTAAAAAATAAATGTTTCTTAAATACCTTGTTACTCGCATGCTTTCTTTAGAAGAAGGATTTCGATTGCGAGCCCATGGAGACATTAGGGTTCACAATGGTGAACTTGGTGGTAGGTTTGTTCTTGCTAAAATAAAATGGCAGAGGAGTCGTTAAAAGAAGAACGGTATCAATATAAAACAACTTCAATAAGAGAGATTAATCACAAAATGATCAAATTCAGCAGAAATTAACGAACCTTGATGCCATAGAAACAAAGATGTGAAGGATAGTAGCAGGAAAACGATGAAGAAGATGATGAAGAAAAACACAGAAAAAAGTTGCAGACGATGAAGAAGACGAAGTAAAAGAAAAGAAATGCTTTCACAAGGAATCCTCCTTTAAATAGACGAGAAAAGAGTAACCGGATAACATTAAATGTGCCGGTAAAAGGAAATTTTAGATACGTGTAAACAAATCATTCCCGAATTTACTAGAATCTTGTCTTAAAAATTGATGGAAAATCAACGATTGCGGCATCTCGAATATTGGTTCTCATGACATTCTCTCCTTCGCAGAGAAGACATGAGAAGAGGCAAGATGTAGGATCGAATATCGCAACATCAATACTTCGCGAGATTAATAAATGACGACATTGTGAGGAGTCGCATGGAAGTAAAATAAATGACGCAATGAATGACGACGGCGAACACGAGTAAGATATGAAAATATGGCAAAGTTTAAGAGTGTCACGAGATTGTATACTTGTACGCTTGCGATGTTTCAAGCCATTCCCGAAAATAAAGGGCAAATTTAGTCATTATCCATCAGATAACTACCCTATATAAAGGGTTGAGTAAGTCTCATGAGGAGAGAGTTCTTTTTGAATTGTTAAGCAAGTTTTGAGGAGAGAGAAAGTTTTAGAGTGATTGTAATTCTTTAACTCATTTATATTTCATATTGTAAAGATTCAAGTACTCAATCAATAGAAATCATCATCATTGATCTTAAATGATTTAATTGTGTATATTCTAGTGAGGGGTGTAGTGTAGGATTTCCTGCAACTACAAGGATCGCTCACACAACATTCGTGATCGGTCACACCAATTACTAGGATCAGTTACACCAATTACGAAGACCGGTCACACCAATTACAAGGATCGATCATACCATCACACGGTGATTACTTAGGATCGGTTACACCAATTAATAAAAAACAGTCATACCAAATCATAAGTCAGGCATTGTGATTAGATATACCAAGATACATAACCTAAGTTAAGATCGGTTCTACCATCTAACACATATTGGTCATCCAAAGATTTGCAATGAGTAGCCGGACTGATGCGTGTCGTAACCACAACAAATTAGTGAATATTTTTCCACTCAATTAACAATGAATATGATGGTAGTCAAGTTCGTTCCCACGAGGAGCAAGAGGTTTTAGTTGTCTTATAATGTCACAAAGTGGGGTTTTGGTTTTAGATTTTATAAAGCAAAATAAATAAACAAAGCAACTAAAAAGATAAAGTTGAAATCAATAAGAGAGGCAAGATCAAGGAATCGTTCTTCGTTGCAAAACAATGATTCAAGTTATCTTCTTTTCCACTTTTTATGAGTCACAAATTATCACCGACCGTAGGTTAACAGGTTCGCTTAGCTAACCCCAAAATTTCTTGTTTCACTGAATAATAGGTCCGCTTAGTTATCAGATTCTATTCTAAAGAACCACCTTGAGGTTCGCTTACAAGATGTAATTCTATGAACGCATTAAGATTTATGAATTTAGGTTTGATACTAGTAGTTAGACTCGGTTCGCTCGGTCCACTTGCTAGCGTTGTTTTCACACACAATTTCTCCACGAATCCCTCCATAAAGTCTAGTGTTTTCTACTTGTGTAAAGAGTCAAGAAACGATTACTTATCCCCTAACTTCTACTATCTTTAGATTGAGTTAACAAATCGATTTAGCGTGCACTCTAAACAACCTATCAAACAATCATAAACACTTATATTAGTAAAAACAAACAATAATCATGTGAAAACTTCAAATTATATTTAAAAACAAAACTCAAAACATGTTAAGAACTAGGAATTCATCCTCAATCAATAATAAAATTAGCTACTCATGGATTTAAAGTACACAAAGAATAAAGAAAAGAGAAAGCAAACAAAAAACCAAAGTGTAGTGTGTGTAGAGGTGTAGAGGTGTGTTGATAAAAGTAGAGAACTTCTCTATTTATAGGCTTCAATTTGCTTCCAATCCTCTTGGGAGTAGGATCCCTTTCCCATTCAATCTCCAAGTCCTTGTCTTTGTAAAATTCCACCTCTTGTCTTCCAAATTCAATTTCAAGAAAATTCCACTTCCAATTCCAAATCTAGGTCTTCAAGCCCTTGAGAAATACTCACACTAAAATATGTGTAATTTTGGGTCGCCGAATTTCACTCCGGTACCACCGGGAATCTACACGAAAGTCACCGCCAGTCACTTTGAATGTACTTCTCTGTTGATCGGAATATTCCGTCTGATTCCGCTATTCTTAATTGTCAAACTAACGGTCTCTAATACCAAGGGAGTGAGTCGGTCGAGTTAGCTTTCGATTCTTCACTGGATCTTACTCAATTGAGTTAAATCGCAAGTCACCGGGTTGACTCATCGGGATGAAAATCCGACGTAATTTTGTTTGTATTCTCGCTAATCTCTCGCCAATTTCGTGCCTTTCTTCTTTCCCCTCAGAATAAATTCCTACACATACATCTATGTATTCACATCTTCCCGCAACAAACCTTCATATCACCACCAAATTTGCGACTTCATTTCTCTCAGGATTCATAATCATCTTGTTTATGGCAACAACATCTCATACCATAACTCATTCTTTTTTAGTGATTAAAAGCATCGAATCAAGTTTTCATTCCTCCAAAACTCCGTGAAAATCAACATAGCAACTCTCCAAACTTCTCAACCTGAAACCCATCTTTCCATTTCTTGCAGAGCAGCAAGCCATAAACCATCATTCTTTCACAGCATATTCTTCAAACTGAATCATCACCCATTGTAGCTCCATATTACAGCTCTCAGATTCGAACCCATCTCTCTATCTGGTTTTACAGCAAACCCTAATTTTTCATTTCAAAAAGCAGCGACCACTTACTTCGACTACAGATCAATCAACCTCCAATTTCAGCTCAAACCCCTTCATCCCGATTTCAACAGATTCACTTTCTTCAACTCGATATGATTGAACCACATCAGATTTCAATTTCTTACTCGATTCAATGATGTTGAGCATTAGTCCCACATTGCTAACCTTCCTAGACTAGATCCTCCTTATATGCATGAGGGCCACTCCACTCATTGCCAATTGGTTTTGAGTTGGAAGCCCAAGTGCTATTATGGTATCGTAGCTAGGCCTAGGCCCCCGTGTGTAGTAAGACCCTAAGACCCTACGTGTGCAGCACTCATGCAAATGGTCCATGTGTAAGGGTTCGCCCTTCACGGAGGGAGGCGTGTTGAGGATTAGTCCCACATTGCTAACCTTCCTAGACTAGATCCTTCTTATATGCATGAGGGCTTCTCCACTCATTGCGAATTGGTTTTAACTTGAAGCCCAAGTGCTATTAAATGATACCACCTTCATCTTCTCTTGAATCTTTCGAACTAACATCGTTGAAATTTTCTTCTCCATCTCCGCATCTCGATATGCTTGACTCTTGAATTTACTTCTCCCTCTCTCGGTTTTAGCAAAGAGTAGCTGTTTTCTCTTCTCGCCATTAATTTCTTGTGCAAATGATTGAGAAATAAGATGATTTTTCTCGATGTAGGGTTAGGCTGAATTTGGGTGCTAACAGCACACCCATCTTCTGGATAAGAGCTACCCAAATTGGCAGCCCCTTAACATGAGCTGGCTGTATTTAATACTTCTCCAAAAGAGTTGCCCCTTAACTTTGACTGGGCTTCAGGTAGTGTTCGCCCATGTAATGACAATCTTTCCCTTTTTGCTCAAATTTGGTGATTTCTTCTTCTTTTCCTCCGTATGACTCCAAAGTACCTAATAACTCAAAAACACGCGTAAAATACATAATTCATAAGAAAAATAACAAAGAAGGCATAAACAAAAGATAATAAATAGGTGTATTCTACACCTATCACGGACCAATAAGCCTAATGATTTCCCTTTCGATTCACGAAACAAGTTCATGAATCTACTTCCTTTAAACAAATGTAAAACATTTTTTCCTAGGATGAAATCTTCATCATAAACCATTCACATAATCATAACAATATATACAAGATTATGCCGATGTCATATCTACGAAGTTCAAAAGATAAGTGTTATATTTCGTAGTTTAATTTCCCAATACTTTGTATGATCATACTATTATGATCATGTCATATCACTAGAGTATTATACAATATGTGCAAGATATACAAACTTTGCGCTTATGTTTCAATATAGCACGACTTGAAAGATACGTTAGGAATGAAACAGTTCAAGTACATATTACAAACCTCAAGTGGAAGGATGATGCCATCGTTGTAGTTCGATACTTCTTCACATTTTTCAGGTCTTCAGAGTAATACTTTTATGTCTCAACATTCCTAGACTTTCTAGTCTAACCTAAACGAAGTTGACTCTAGTATTTAATCAAGCGACTCTAGATGAGTTTTGATACTAAAATGTGACAACCAAACTTGACATACCAACGCTTGGTGAGTTCAACCGAGCTATGCTCTAACAATCTCCTCCTTTTTCAATTTTAGTAATAAAACTCTTATTACATATGGATAAACAAATTACAAAAGAATTCATTTTACATACGCTTGATTCCAAGTTTCAACAACACAATAACCTGCATTTATTCAATCAATAAATGTCGTTGTTGACATTTGAATAACAAAAGCTTTTACTCCCTCTAAAGGTAAGCTAGGTAAATATTCAATCTGAACAATTTTGTTATTCCCCTTTTGTAGTCAGAATTACTACACAACAATATGATATGTTTCTCCCATTTAGTCAATGTTTTACTCTTTCGTTAGATATAACGTTTAAGCACAATTGTCCTTTCCTTAGTGATTATAAATCACTTGTTTACTCCATATATTTCTCCCCCTTTTTGTCACAAAATGACAAAGGTTCGAGCAAATAAAGGACAAACCGAAAGAATCTTACAAATCTAAAAGACTTGTAAACAACTTATAAGAGTTAAGCATAAAGGTTTTACATACCAATTTAGAAAACATTATTATAACTGAAACGACAAAGTAATTTAGTTTCAATATGTTATCAAGGAAACAATTGGTCAAGCAATTTTCCCTAATATTCTAAAAAATCGATTAAGAAACTTAATTCCCTTGTTAGAACGATTGTATATGCACAATCGCTATTTCGAAAATAAAGATCGGAGTAACTTTATTTCTCTCATCATCGACCCTGCAACTATTCGAGACAATAACTTAGACCTTTCCCTTTAGACAAGACAAACACTAGGTTAGTTAACTAGTCTTTCTTCTCAAGGCATCCGATTAGACTAGAATAACTGAATCCTCCAATTTGATAAGTCTAACTAAGATCAGAATTAACTTAGTTTCTATTATCTTGAATCAATTGGACTAAACAAATGATCCCGTATTTTTGTTAAGCCTAAACAATACATACAAACAAAAATAAATTGACTTCACACAATTATTTTCTTAACCTAAGCAATTGGAAACAAACATAAACATTATAGCATCGCAATTGCACCGATTTCGTTAAGCAAAAACACTTGATACCCAACAATAAATAAGATACCAAACAATAAACAATTGGACACGTTTTCTTAACCTAAACAATTGAATCACACACACATCCATACACAATAATGGAACATATCAATTGTATCGAAGTTTTGTTAACCAAAAGCAAAATATATGCAATATAACATGCTTTTCTTAAACATGAAAACGATTAACTAACAAATTCGTTACCTCAAATTCCATGACCTCTTCTCTCCGAAAGATATATCATTAAGCGGTTCAAATACTTAACTCTCCCCAAACAGGTTGTCATCCTCTCGCAAGAACAAAAGAACAACAACAACGAGATATTCACCTTCTTTCTTTTCAAAACTCTTTTGTTAAGAGTTAATCCTTGCTTCAGATTCAGCAAGTTTCTATTCCAAAAAATGGACCTTTTCAAGAGAAGCCTCACACTCTTTCTCTAACAATATTGTTTGAAATAGACTAGCACTTGATTTGTCTTCAAGACCCTGTATTTGTTTAGAAGCAACTTCCCTCAAATTTTCTTGATCTTGACAAAGCCTTTTACATTCATTAGTTATTGCTTTCAACTCATCCCGGGCTTTCTCAAATAGCTCGTTAGAGATATTTAGCCTATTTTTTTTAAGTAAGCAATTGCTCACAAACTGATTCTGAGAGTCGTGTGATCGTCTATGGATATGAGATCGAGACAATACGACAACAAGATAACTTGTGTGATTGACTATGGATACAAGATCGAGAAAATACAACAACGAAGTATGTTACTTGATAATAGGTTCTAATAACCAAACTCTATAGATCACTATCAAGTAATACTGAGTTAACGTATATGTGTATTTTACTTTATTATAATAAAAAATTATAATGCGAAATCAAAAGTAAAAGACACAACAAGATTTTGTTAACAAGGAAACCGCAAATTCGAAAACCCCCAGACCTAGTCCCGAGTTTTGAATACTCTCATAATTAAGCCGCTATACAAAATCTAAACCAACTTCGTATAATTGAGATCAAGCGAGACTACCCCTAGCTACTTAGTTCCCTCGGTATCCCCGCGCCTTCGAATACTAGAGTCACGCATGTGAATAACAAGTCCTTTGGATCGTATTCCAAACAACAAAGGAATAACTGCTTGGTAACCACTCGATAAATCTTTGCTACAAGGTATAGATGAGTCGTTGACAAAGGCTCTTCCGTTTAATCTAATAAACTCCTTTGTCTCCGTTAGATCAATCTAACTTAACTACCGAAAATAGTCAAGTATAGATTCGCAATCAATCAATATAGATCTCAAAGAGAAACTATAAAGTGATGACGATCTCACATAACTAATCAATCGAATAAATATGATTCTAGTTGTATCCTGTACCCGATCAAGGTTTGTGCACACAATTCACAAGATACGAAAATCAAAAATAAATCTTTTTCGTCTTCAAATCTTCTTTAATCTTCAATAACCTACACAACACCACTTGAATCTCTTGTGATCAATCACGCACGTAACTGAGTCCTGCTTGGATTATCACAAGATGTCTTTAGATATGACCACAATTCTAAGGATCCTGTAAATACTTCGATCTAGTTTGAGTGAATCTAATATCATAAGAGAAGATTCTCAAGAATAAATAAACTAGGTGCAATCAAAGTTTCAACAACCGTATGTCAATCAAATCAATCGAAAACTAACACTACGCTTATCTAGTTTCCCACCAACTAAAGTATCGTAAAGATTCTTGATCCCACCGTCTAAACGAGCGGTCATAAGAGATTTCACCTAATTAGGATACTTTCCTCTCCGAATAGACGGCTCCACCAGACACAACAAGAAATGAAGTTTGCCTGGCTCTTAGGATAGTTTGCTAGAAATTCAACCTTAGGTATTTATAGACCAAGGATGTTTGGACACAAGGAATTTCAAAACCGAAGATATTCTCAAGATATGCAATGAATGGTAAATTCGGTTTTCCTAATTCCAATAAATGCTTGTCCAATATTTCCGAAATCTCTCAATAGAAAATCTCCAATTAGTAAATGCACATTACTAATTTTTATTCTCTAGAGATATGCATTAATTACCGGTAATTAAGGCATATAAAACCAAAAACTTTAATTAAAATATTCTTAATTTATTTCGGCATAGGATCACCTTGAGTACTAAGGAATATCTTTGAACAATAAATGATAAGAGTTAATGCCGTGTTCAAAGTATGTTGACATCTTTCACCGCAAAACCTTATTTCATATTTACATGGATTTGCATTCTTGAATCTAATATACCACACTTCTAAACAAGTTTAGAATTAGTTCACTTGTATTCCAAGACTAGTTATGTGATTGATCAAATACCAAATCACATACATGGGTTCAATCGGTTCTACCAATCACTAGGATCGGTTATACCTAATTATGGAAACACTTGTGATCGGTCACTAGGATCTTGGTTCCATCTACACATGGTATTACTTGTGATCATTCCACACCCGCTACTGAGGACCTACTACCAATTACAAGGATCACTCACACAACACTCGTGATCGGTCACACCAATTACTAGGATCGGTTATACCAATTACTAGGATCGGTCACACCAATTACAAGGATCGATCATATCATCACATGATGATTACTTAGGATCGGTTACACCAATGAATAAAAAACAGTTATACCAAATCATAAGTCAGGCATTGTGATTAGGTATACCAAGATACATAACCTATGTTAAGATCGGTTCTACCATCTCACACATATTGGTCATCCAAAGATTTGCAAAGAATAGCGGACCAATAAGCCTAATGATTTCCCCTTCGATTCATGAAACAAGTTCATGAATGTACTTTTTTTAAACAAATGTAAAACATTATTTCCTAGGATGAAATCTTTATAATAAACCATACACATAATCATAAAACTATATATAAGATTGTGTCGATGTCATATCTACGAAGTTCAAAAGATAAGCGTTATACTTCGTAGTCTAATTCCCTAATACTATGATCATACTATTATGATCATGTTACATTACTAGAGTATTATACAATATGTACAAGATATACAACTTCACATGATTATGTTTTCAATATAGCACGACTTGAAAGATACATTAGGAAATGAAACAACTCAAGTCAATATTACTAACCTCACATTCTTGAGTCTTCTGGAGTAATTGTATGTCTCAACATTCCTAGAATTTCTAGCCTAACCTAAACGAAATTGACTTTAGTATTTAATCAAGCGACTTGGATGAGTTTTGATACTAAAATATGACAACCAAACTTGACATACCAACGCTTGGTGAGTTCAACCGAGCTATGATCTAACATGCGCTGTATCAACCTATGTGGCAACAATGAATACATCTCAATCATGTCTCGTACTTTCTTAATTGGAGTCTATCTAATCAATGCTTTACTCTCTTTCAGAAACAACACAGTACAATATTTATATACTGATTTTTTTATGGAGTGCAGCGTTTATATATTATTTTAGCATCGCAACGTATATGGATTATATTTTTCTAAAATGACTACCCTTGCTAATAAAATTTCTAAATTTTAGGCAAACATGTGTATGAAGGCTTGCCGAATACAAGTTAAGTACACATTGAGCTGTTGCCGTTGCACTTTCAGATCCATTCAGAAGGTGTCTATGCACGAACTACATGAACTATATCTGCATGCCTGCAAAGAAAGAAAAAAAAATGCAACATCAGAAACATCTTCAACCTCAAAATATCCAGTATAGTTGTTACGCACTGCTCAAAAAATCCAGTGCAGCTGTTATGTACTGTATATTCTATTCTAGTCTCGAACATACTGCTGGGTAGTAGTTTGAAGATGGGTATGCAGTAAGAAGAAAAATTACTTCAATAAAAAAATCCAATATAGTTGTTATGCACTGCTCAAAAAATCCAGTGCAATTGCCATGTACTGTATGTTTTTTTCTAGTTTCAAACATACAGGGTTGGGTAGCAGTGGAGATTACTAGCATATGATTTTTCAGTATACCAAATATGATTTTTGGGTGTTGCTATTCGGAGGGAGTTGGCGCTCAGCTTGTCGCTCACTGCCAACTAAAAACTCTGGTGTAAGTTCTACTAATAAAAAGTTTGATAATAAGTTAAGGAAATAAAAAAAAAAAAAAAAAAAAAAAAAAAAAAAATATGTACTCAATATATTCCCAATACATCGAGTATGCACTCAACTCAATCCGATTGTAAACCATTTTCACACTAGTATCATATAACCATGGTGTATTGTAATTAATAAGAGAAAATAGCCTTACCAATTTTCTTGACCAATTTTGCTTGTATTCAAGAGGAATCCTCAACAAAAATGGTAGTACCCAGACACAAAAATGACAGCATACCAGCCAAAGAATGGCCAATTACTCATAGATACAACCTACTGGAATATAATTAGCAACATGATTATCGAAGAACCATGGTCTCCATTTGCCTAAAATTTTATAACCAGGAGACCTCGCCCCTTTGTTACTCCAGATATATGCACTGTGAATCAACAAGAAAATAATAAAAGTAATTATGACAAGCAGCACCGGTTACTGAATTACTGGTATACAATCACTTCTAATATCACACAACCGTGGCTTAATCCAAAAGGACCCTCAACAGTAGATAAAGAGCATAATCACCTAAGACACTTAAATGACTACACCTGTTACCAAACTAATGCCAAAATCACCCTCAACGATGGATAATGGCAAGAAAACAATTATCAATCCAGATAAACTATCCACCAAAACCAATCAAAATCTGCCATCACCACAACAACCTTCACAATTACAGTCAATTACCAAATCACAACCAGTCAAAAAATTTATGCAGTTTAGAAGAAACACATATTTGTAAACAGACATAATACTGGATCTGGCAGCACTACATTCCCAATGGATACGAAATATACTCAATTCATCTCAGTATATAAAATACGCACTCAATTCATTCTCAGTATATCAAGTATACACCCAGTTCATTCTCAGTATGTCAAATATACACTCAGTTTGTCGTTCTCAGTATATCAAAAATGCATTTAATCTCAACAATCAACATCTATTTCCATGCACAGATCAAATCAAAGCAATCCAAAAATCAAATCAATTATACTTGCATTCATATTTCTTCTAGAATTCACCAGTAACATGTCTCTTCACAAAAGTAGTCTCATCCTGTTAGGTATCAACATCAAATTTCATGTTACAACTGTAATTCCACCAAAAATCCATCAAAAAACAAACAAAACAAAAGACCAATTACCAATTCCACCATTACTAACAGTAACTAGACTATATTGTCGTTAACCGAGACAACTTTGTCTTTAAAAGCTTAAAACCAAAGTCAATACAAGATCTAAACATCAGATTAGAGACAGTGAAAATGTTGCTCATCAAAATCTTTCAAAAATACTACTTTAACCACATCGTTAGCATTAATAGTCAAAACTGTTACATTTCCGATCGAGATTAAGATTGAAAGATATATTGATTTTCAGCAATAAACCTAAAAAAATAATCAAAAGCTTTAGATCAAATCATTGAGAATTAAAAGAGGATTACAGATCTAAATATTCATTGTGAATTGAATCAATAATTCGAAATGAATTTAAAATTGTTAGGTTTTTGAGACTAATAAATTAGGAATCAGAATAATATGATCTGAAAACTTACCTTGTTTTTTGATGAATCATTCAATAAAACTCGATGGCGATGCTTTCTTCATTAACAAAGTTGTTTTCGAGATGAATTTATTCAATTCTCCATCGCCATAACTCGAGCTGTGTAGCCTGTAGGAATAAAAAAATGAAAATAGCCATTTAGGAGGGATCTGATTGTATCTAGGGTAGTTTTGCCATTTAGAAAAAGGCCTTTGTAAACTTCGCACGTGTAATGGACCCTGGAATAATTGTTTTAGGCTCTTAATGGGTGGAACTGCCATTAACTAGGCCCATAATGTTAGTACCTATTGGTAATTCCTACAAGGCTAGAGGGACGGGAAAACAAAAACTTACATGAAAAATACTAGAACCCCCCTACTATACGGATTCAATATATAAAAGCCCCACAAAATGGATCATTCATCATGTAATTCCATACTTTAGGAAAATGCTTTACTAGGCCCAAAATATCAAATTTTCTTCAGATCTGGCCCATAATTAATTATTACGAATTTTAATAATGACAACACTAAGCTTTTGAATATATACAAGAGGAAAATCATGAGAGCTTTTCATTTTTAGTTTTTCTTTCTCTCTCCATCCTTCTTCAGCTACTTTCAGAGATATTAAAACTTAAATTACCTACAACTGATTCAACAACACAAACCTAAATCGAGATCGACACATGTCTAATCAATCGTTCAAACAACAAATCCAGTGAAAAACACATCAAATTCTCACTAGATCTTGAATTTTAATGGAGTTTTTGTGCAGTAATGGAGAATAGTTGAGTAAATTCGTAAATCAACGAAGAACTCAAGATTTAATTAACAAAGACTAAATAAAAGATAAGTTTCTTTTGTTGTATCCTTTTCATTTTTTTCATGTTTTAGTTTTGAATTTTTTTATTAAGATTTCAAAACCTAAAACTTCGATTCTGATTCGCTTTATTATCCGATTTATGATTAGCATTCGATCTACTTTCGCCTTCTATTTCTCTTCATTTTGAGTTAGAAATTTCGAAAAAAATTGAAAAAGAGTTTCCAAAACTTTTAGGGTTCTTCACGAGAATCCGTCGATCTATTCTATCATTTACCTGATTGAAAATCAGACTCCAGATTTGTAATCCTCATGTGTGAATCTGTGTTACCCATTTAATATTTTTGTAAACGGTGTAGTTTAATTTTTTTTCTACTTGATTTGATTTGTTGATTTTGTAGATTTCTTTGTGCTGGATTTGAAAATAGGAGTCAATTGATGAAGATTTAGCTTCTGTTCAGATGCAAGTTGTAAGGAAGAAGGTGAATTCATTTACCGTTGTGAGAATACGCATATACTTATGTTGGATGAGTAGATATGAAAAGTTTTTTATCATTAATTGTTGTTGTTCAATTTGTTTGAGCATATTTGAAGCTATAACAATTTCAAAACAAGATGAAATTGTGAATACGAATCACAAATCAAAGAATTTTGTTATGTGATTATTATGCACAACATGTGTAACTTTCGTTTACACATCTAATTTGCATGTGTAACTTGCGTCTACACATCCGATTAGCTTGTGTAAATTTTCTCTACACATCCTGGATAGCTTGTATAACTTTCCTATACACATCAAATTAGTATGATAAAGAAATATCCTCATAATAATTATTGAAAACCACATTCTAGATCTCAATTACATGCCTCAAATAAGGTGATTGTGCATCCATTTTATGTTAATTGTTGGCTTACACTACCGGTTTTGTGTAGGGAAAAGGAATTCACAGAGTTTTATGTTGTTTGTGCGAGTAGAGGAATGCAAAGATGTATTCTTGAAGTTCGTCCTTCAACAGACTCGAGTGTTGAAGTTTTAGCAACAATCTTGCTCAAACAGATAAGATGATTTTCATTTACTTAAAATCAATCTAAACTTATATATCTCCTAAGATGGATACCCTAACTCTTAACATAGGAGGATTTGAAGTCGGTGGTAAATAAGCCGATTCCTCTTTTTTCTTATATGACATAACTTGTTTTATTTTCGATTTTTATGAATAGTGTATTTTGTGTACACATATATAGTAATATGACATGTTATGTGTTGTTTCGTTAATGTGTATGGGTAATTTGAAACTTAGAAATTATCATAAGGGTATGGATCTTGGAATTTTGATGTTGTGTTGGTATAATTATTAATATGAAAGATATTCTCTGTGGTTCATAAGAAAGGTGCTAATGGTGGTCTTAGTAGTTGGAGGTAGTGTGAGGTGGAGGATTACATAGAGGAGTTAGATTAGGAGGTAGTGGTGGAATTGTCGAGTATTATATCTACTGAGTCTCTGTAACTTTGTATAACATTTAGTAACATATCTGGGAGTGTGGGAGGATATTGGTCGAATTAAGCATCCGTAATCTTTCGGTTACATTAGAAAATGCATGCGTAACTCTTAATTACACTAGGAAAATGCATGTGTAACTACCAATTACACTAGGAAGGTGCTGATG
Organism: Papaver armeniacum; assembly: GCA_023531295.1. Taxonomy (NCBI): domain Eukaryota; kingdom Viridiplantae; phylum Streptophyta; class Magnoliopsida; order Ranunculales; family Papaveraceae; genus Papaver; species Papaver armeniacum. The sequence goes on along the minus strand of JAJJWW010001481.1, from coordinate 42,044 downwards.
ATTTTGCTAGATTCAATGTGAAATCTAGTGAGACTGTGGTAAAAAAAGTAAGAAGAAGTAGAATTAGAACCAGAACTATGAGTAGTGGTTGTTTCGGTCTTTAATTCCTTCCACTGCCTTCTTTCATTGCTTTTAGATTCGGATATTGATTTTGGTTTTCACTTTGAAAATTTTAGGGATCTTGTATTATGCGGTACCGACTATTGTGTTGCAATTTTCAAATATGATGCATTGTTTCATAAGACCGAGTGAGAAGACCACCTGCGCTGGTTTGGGCATCTCCAGCGAAGACCGCCCGATGCTCCAAGTACGAGTAGGCCGCATCAAAGCGCAAGTGTAAGGAAGGATGCAACGCCAAAGGCCGACCGAAGCTAACTTGGGACGAAAAGTGCGTGAACGACTCCGAAACCGAAATCTTTCACCAGCAAAGCCATCGGATAGACAGACTTGGATGGCGGCAATACGCGTGGAAGAGGTGGGTTTCGGGTATGTGAACTAACAACCCTTCCCCTTTATTTCTTGTTTTATTTCTTTACAACTCAATCGAGAACACGTAAAGGCAACCCCGCAGCTTCGTGAAGGGGGAATCCCCCCGTAGCGATGCGTAGGCGAGAATTGTGAAGGGGAGCACCGGTAGCTTCCGCAACCGGCCCAGTGTAAGTATATCCGCATTAATAGTCGAGAATTCGTAATCCCATTAACACGGTGACTACCCACACTTAGTCCAAAACATTCACAATCCGCGACGCGGTAGCATCAAGTACCTTTGCTTGTCGTAGTGCAAGTTGTGCGAGGCTCGGACAGCCGGCGTAAAACACATGTTCAACTCTTAGGAGATATTCTCTAGTCGACCCAAGTGCTTGCTACCGGAAAAAGACTTTGGATTTGGATTTGGCATTGTTTCATAGAAGCATGGGATTCATATTTACGGGAATAGTGTGTCGCTGCCACCTCGGAGGTAAAAGCTCAACCTGTTGACTTAATCATTTGTCCTTCATATGAGATAATAATTCTTGAAAACCACATTTAGATCTCAATTACATGCCTCGGACAAGGTATAATAATGATGCATTGTCTCAGTTACGGAATGATTGACGATATAGTAACTTTTGCTATGTCACCTTCATGTGAGCCTATTTGCTATTTTAATAAAGAAACCACCATTCGTAGAAAGAATTTCTCTCGAGTTGTTTTTCCTTGTTTTAATCCCCTCCCATGTATATCTTTTGTAGTTCATCGCATGTATATTTGCTTGTAAAAGGTAGGATAATACCGATTATTAGACTCGATTAGATACATGTGTAACTCTTAATTACGCAAGTGAGATGCATGTGTAACTATTAGTTACACATGCTAATTAGATGTGTAGCTACCCGATTATACATGCCAATTAGATGTGTAGTTTCTAGTTACACTTGCTAATGGTGATGGGATATAAAGGTTATGAATGTGTAACTCTCATTGTACAGGTTAGACGCATGTGTAACTCCTAGTTACACTAATGAGACACATGTGTAACTCCAAGTTACACTAGTCATATGCATGTGTAACTCCTAATTACTCTTGTAGTTATTCTATAATATTATTTCATTCTTTTTGTTCATCCAATCTAATTTCATGGATGTTTATTTTGTTACAGATATGGAAGCATTTTGTAATGAGAAAGACAAGAAGGGAAGGAACAATCTCAATTAGAGGATTTCGTGGCTCATTTCTAAGATTTCGTTTTACATATTTAGTGTTCTAACTCGTTTATTGTATTCAATAACAGCCAATTAATAGATAAACAAAAAATTTATTGTAAATGAATATTAAAGAAATACATATCTTTTTTGTATATATATATATTTTTTTTCTTCTGATGTGTAACTGTTGGCTATGCATGCTATATGCATGTGTAACTTGTGGATACACATGCCATATGCATGTGTAACTTCTCGTTACACACTTTTGAATACATAACATGAATGTGTAATTTTTATGCATGTGTAACTTCCGGATACACTTGCAATATGCATGTGGTCTGGAGGTGGTGGTGGTGGTGGCTCACAGGCGGGGTGGTTGCTCGGCGGTTGGTGGTGGTGGCTCGGGCGGTGGTGGCTCGGTTGGTGGTTGGTGGTGGTGGAGGCGGTGGTTGCCTGGAGGTGGTTGGCGGTGGTTGTGGTGGCCTGGAGGTGGTGGGAATATCATCGCATTATATTTTAATAATTTTGGGCCTAGATTTAAATTTTATTTAATTATGGGCTTGATAATATGCATAAGGGTATCAATGTCTTTTTAATAAGAATCGTTTTTTGGGGACCATGGTTTTTTTTTTTGGGACCATGGTTTTTTTGGGGACTAATGTGTTTGGTTAGGAAATATTTTTTTGGTAACCAACTTAGGTTCCTATTGAGAAATATTTTTTATACGTAACCGAACTATTGTTCCCATTAGGAAATGTTTTTTGTTAAACCGAACTATTGTCTTGGCTTAGGAAATGTTTTTTTTGCAACTAACCGAACTTATGTTCTGGTTGGGAAATGTTTTTGCAACTAACCGAACTTATGTTCTATTGGTAATTGTTTTTGTAACTAACCGAACCGACCAGTTCGGTTAGGAAATGTTTTTGCAACTAACTGAGAACTTACCGATTCGGTTTTGGTAATTGTTTTTGCAACTAACCGAACTTATGTTCGGTTGGGAAATGTTTTTTGCAGCTAACCGAACTTATGTTCGGTTGGGAAATGTTTTTGCAACTAATCGAACTTATGTTTTTTTGGGAAAGGTTTTTTGCAACTAACCGAACTTATAACTAAAAACCATGGTCCCAAAAAAAAAAACCATGGTACCCAAAAACGGTTCTTTAATAACTCCTAGATTTAAACTTCTTTAAACTAGGGGCCTCATATTATGGGTTATCCATGGGTTGGGCCTTAGCCTAATTTCCCCAACTTACATTTTGTTGATTAGTCCGGTAAACCTCGCGAATTCGTTTAATCTATGGTCCATCCATAAAAAACATTTAATTCCAAGTTTTATCCATTAAAAGCCTTTCCCAACTTACATACCGGTACACGGGTAAGGGGCCCAAAGGCCTCAAACCATTATCCATCCGGTTGATTCATTTGTTCCACTTCCTTCCTCCTGTTCTTCCATTTTTCTTTGGGTTTCATAGGAGGAAGATCTGTTGATTAGGGTTAGGTTTTGGTTTTGTAGGGAATATCAATAACAAGAAGATGACAATATCAGAAGATGAAGAAGATGCAAACTTGGCTCACTTTTTAGATACTCGAATCAGAGGTTATGAGGATGAGGTTCATCACTTATCATCATCGTCACCTTTCAATAACAACGTACAGGTATTTTTTGTGATCTTTTACACTTATTACAATCATCATCAAGATTTCGCTTTTAATATTTTAATAGGGATTAATATTGTTTCTTAGATATCTCTTAGGTTTCTAATTTAATTCATTTTCTTTTGGTTGGGCCTTGAATTTAAATGCAAAGATGCAAACAATTGTCAAGAATTTGTTGTGCTATAAGAATTATTGAATGGGTCAATTTCCCCAACATTATCATCACCGGTACACGAAAAGAGATTTCGGTAAGGATATCTCTTTTGGACCAGGCTCCTAATTTAATTCCAAAGGCCTCAAACCATTATCCATCCGGTTGATTCATTTGTTCCACTTCCTTCCTCCTGTTCTTCCATTTTTCTTTTGGGTTTCATAGGAGGAAGATCTGTTGATTAGGGTTAGGGTTTTGGTTTTGGGTATCAATAACAAGAAGATGACAATATCAGAAGATGAAGAAGATGCAAACTTGGCTCACTTTCTCGAATCAGAGGTACTCTCTATTTCTGATGAGGATGAGGTTCATCACTTATCATCATCGTCACCTTTCAATAACAACGTACAGGTATTTCTACTTATTACAATCATCATCAAGATTTCGCCTTTTAATATTTTAATAGGGATTAATATTGTTTCTTAGATATCTCTTAGGTTTCTAATTTAATTCATTTAATTATCTATCAGGATGACGAGGATGGCACGGAAGAAGTAGAAGGAGAAAAATCTTGTCTTTCCCCTTTATCTTCAAATAATAATACAAATAAGAGATTGCGCGAACTACCTAAGAGCAATGTTGGTGGGTGTGTTACTCATCATCAAGGAGAAGGAGGATCAGAGAAGAAGAAGAGACAAAAGGAACCTTTTACTACTACTGGTACCAGTAATACGACACATGATGATGATGATAAAACTCAAAATGCTAGAAGATTTCCAAGCAGGCAGATTTTGATGCTGAAATGTAGCACCCTAGGGTCAAATTTCAGCATGATTCCTTCTGAATTGTTTCATAACATTCTCAAATTCCTCTCTTCTGAGGTTAGTACTACTTTCTTTACCCCTTATCTTCTTTTCCTTCTTAAATTGCTTTCTTTTTGGTGTCATCTATCAAGGGGATATCTGGTTTGGTGTGCAGGATCTTATCGCCTGCTCCTGTGTCTGTAAATATTTGAACTTTGCTGCATCTGATGAGTCGCTATGGCGCCGACTGTGAGTTATAGTTCTTTTCATTACTATATTTTGTTATTCCATTCAAATTTGGTCGGACTTAAAACACACTGACTCAATCAATTCATGTTTGTGACTTATGATCTCACACACATGACGTTGTATTAGCATTTGCCTGGGATATACTGAAGTATCTCAGGACCAAAGTTTAAATGAAAGAAAAGAGCTTTTGATTTTAAGGTGGGTGAGAATGTAAGAAGGTTGAACCATTTGACGTGTATGGTTTAATTAGTGTCATTTTGGGCAACACTTCCTCCATTTTTTTCTATTTTTCAAGATATTTGAGAGTTTAGCTTCAGTTTAAGCATATTTTATATTTTGTTCCGTTCTTAATTTTGCCTAGGCTGCTGCTAAGTTCAATATTCATCTCATAATTTTAATTACAATCTTTATATTTATCAGTTAATTGTTTTGAATGAATCCTTTAAGCATCAATAATCTGTTCCTTATAACAACTTAGACTCACACCTCCCTGTGGACTAGACCCTGACTTGCCATACTACTATTTTATATATTTTGTAGAGTTAGGAACTTATTCTTGTTAGGTTGTCAACCTCATCAATATGTGAACAGATAGTTTAGTTTTGAGTTATTTTCATTGACATGGTTGCACTTGCGCAATGTTTTGAGTGTCAATGTCGGGTATGAACAGTGTTTTTAAAAAAACGTTTTGAAGCGCACTTTTTAGCGGTTCACTAAAAAAACGCTCCAATACGTCCGCATTAATACTAGGTTATATGAAGTTATATTTTCTAGAGAAAACAAAGGAATATTCTGGAGAGAAAACAGGGATTTAAATCCCCAAAACAAGTCCCAACGTTTCTTTCTTAGGTTTTCTGGAGAAAAAACAGGGATTTAAATCCCAAAAACAAGTCCCAACGATTTCCTTAGGTTTTAGTATTAAAAAACCCTAAAAACTACTCAGCCAACTATTTAGAGACTCCAAAACCAAAGAACAAGTCAGTATGACATAGGCTTAGTTAGCTAGTTTTTTTTATTTGTTATGCTCCCTTTATCACGGTGGATAATTATGTTACTGCATTCTGCATATGCATAATTAACTAGTTAGTTTATTTATTCCTTTTATCATGGATTATTAGATTGGTTTTTGGTTTTGTGTTAGTAAGTTTCACATAGATATCTATAAGTATTTTTTTTTTTTAAAATTTTGTGAAGCTACGCTTCAATAACGTTTTGAAGCTACGCTTTACTAGGTTAGCGTATCGCTTTACGTTTACGTATTTTAAAACACTGGGTATGAATACAGATATTGTGACACGGTGTTCAAAAAAAGTAGGAAACAGGGACACAGAGGTCAGGATCAAGTTTACGTTCGTAATCTTCTTATAAAATAAATTGCTGCATTCATAATTATACTAAAGTATAAGGACCCATCTCTTCTCTTTCATTTTTTTGTTTCGTATATTTTCATAAGCTTTATCGGACTAAGCTGCCAGAATATTCAGTTTAAATGCTAATAAAGCTGTTGCAGTGTCCGTGTGCGTCTGTTACGAGTACCAACGTCAAGATGGGTCCACACTGGTGAATTTTGAAAGATGGAGTATTATGTCGTAATTACACACTTACTAAAACCTTAATCCCAAGTAATGTGCTATACAAAATAAGTAATTGTAGCTAAACCAGGACCATATTGTTGACCTTCTCATGCTAGTGCGTCCATGCCTACCGATACACATTTTCGCATCTATGGATTTTCTATTAACATAGTAAATATCCACCTATAAAATTCTGCAGGTATTGTATGAGGTGGGGTCTGTTATCTCCTACCAACAAGTTACGTGAATGCGCCTGGAAAAAGCTTTACATCCAGGTTATTATTTTTTATAGATCCTGTTGTCCATTCATTATAATCTGCACCTCATTTTCTATCTTCATCCAACCCCATCTCAGTCGGCAATTCTGAAGGGAATATTTCACAAAATTATTTGGGCAACCACACTAAAGCCTGAACCTTAGTCCCCTTTGAATGAATAAGAGTGAAATCAGGCGAAAGCGATTAGGACTCCTTCCTAAGGTAAAAGTATGTCGCCCTGAACTTTACTTCTTTTTGCAGCGTGATGAAGAGGATATGGCTGAATTTGTTAGGAATACTCCTTCTGAGTTCAAAGAATATTATATCCAAATGCAGGCGGCCAAGAGAAGCCAAGCACCTCTTCCTTCACAAGTAAGAAAGAATCTAGAAATAATGAGCTAATGTGTAACTACTATTCAGTTGCTTTTGCTGAAAAGAAGTAAAATGTCACTTTTTTGGATTGCTTAAATCTAGTCATTTGACCTGATATTAACCTAATAATCTGTTGCGAGTATATTCTGACACCTGACGGTTTGCAAATGGATATTTGAGGAATTATAGCACGGAGTTTTATTAGTACTTTGGTGAATAATATGGCAGAACCTTGGTAGGATCCATTGTTTGCATGATGGGTCTAGGCCCCAAATGGCATGCCTGATAGAGGCATTTGAGATACTTTGTTTTTTTCCTTCAGTTTAATCTATATTTGTGTATCAAGCTTATGATGTTTAGAGGCTATCCTTATATTTGTGGTTTTACATGCGAAGGTGAACGATGACCACATAATTCTCGATAAAACAGTTGCTGATCAAGTGTCTATATGGAGAACCATCAGAGGCTTGCCTGACGAGGTTGTTGCTGGCCATGCTTGTTCTGGGGACACATGCTCCTACTATCAAATTGGGGAACTTTTTCTCTGCGAGAAGACCGGGCGCGTTCACGGTAAGGAAGCACTGAATTACAGATCCCCTACGTTGATATCTATAAGTTATAAAATAATGCTGGAATTCTTAAGCCGTCACCGTGGGCATATTCCTCATGGACCTTGCACTGCTCGCAAGATCTTTATGTTCTAATTTCTAAAAAATTTCTAATATGCCAACTGCTGAGTTGAAGCTAACCTCTAATAGTAGTAGATGAAACTTACATGCTTAAACATTTATTGTTGTTTTGGAGAGAGGTACTTTAGTTGTTAGAACTGTACTATAATCAGAACCTTCATTCTGCACCAGTCTTTCATGCCTGTTTGTTGTTTAATAGACATTTTCTGAAAACAGAATGCTAACTCACCTCATTTTCTGATAAGAGTTGTCCGCAAAATTGTCATAGTATATTGCCTGGAAATTGGAAACTACTAAATATGGTTTCTTTTATACTGGATAGGATAGGCAGGTAATTACTTAGACTACATGCGGCTTGTGAGTCATGTTGTTGTTTGTTCTCTGTTTCCTTTGCAGTATGTGATGACACTTGCAGGGAAGTTGTATTGGATGCTTCTAGTGGCACTTTGGTTTGTACAATTTCTGGGCACTGCTTCGATAGATTGCTCTCACCTTCAGAAATAGAACCAGATGCTGTGAGTGAAAGGCTCTTTTCTTGGTTTTTGTTTTGTACAATTACTGTGTTCATCTTGACCCTAACAGATGCCTATGACCTCCAACGTTCAATTTGGCTAGTATTGCCTTGCAATTTGGTCTTACGAGGCTTCGTATTAAGTTCAGGGTTCAATCTCTCCCATACATCATTTTCTTAAAAAATCACTCTTTATTTTTTTATTTTGATTAAAATTTTCTTAAAAGATCACGTTAGGAGGAACTTTATAAGAGCAGAATGCATTATTAGTGATCCATGCACCACTTTCTTTGCCCACTATGAAGCAAGGAAAGACTGATAGGGGTAGCTTTTGAGCATGAGTTGTGATGATTGGTGCTTGTGGCCTAACTAACTCCTTTTCTACTACTATAAAATTCAGGAACAACAAGGTGGTGGAACAGATGAAGCGGAGCCATTCATGGGATCTGGCCGATTTGGTGTGTGAGACATCTTCAAGTTGCATGTGTGTTGTACTAAAATAAATAGGAATCATGACTACTGTTATTACCCGTGTGTTATACTAAAATAAATAGGAATCATGGCTACTGTTATTACTACCACTAACTTTGTTGTGGTTATGGACAGCTCGGGCGTATCTGCTGGGATATAACTGTGCTGATGAAAAGGAGCTGGAAGCAGTATCGAGGTTTTGCTGATCATGTAGCTGTACTTGTGTGTACGGAAGAGATGTGTATTCTTGATAAATCTTGTACGTAGGTGTTTAATAAACCATTGTAAAATACTTTTGCTTACAGCATGTTTGTTTTTTCCACTATATAAATAGAGGTTTACCTCTATACCTATATAAATATCACTATATAATGTCTCTTAAAATCATGTTTGTTTGACCACTATCTAATAACTCTATATTGTGTACCCAATTTTATATGTTTCTCATTTTACCCTTATATAATTCAAAAAATCCATGAAGATTCATTACAACCAAAGATGTTCAAAAATTCCAAAAAAAATGTATTAGAAAAATACAATCAAAGATGTTCACTTTTTCCAAACTTAGACGAAAGTATCACTTTTTCTCAAACGGGGCAAAATATCACTTTTTTTAAACTAGCAAAAATATCACTTTTTCCCCGAAACTAGTGAAAGTATCACTTTTTCTCAAACGGGGCAAAAATCACTTTTTCTGAAACGGGGAAAAAAAATCAATTTTTTGAAACGGGGCAAAAATATCATTTTTTCTAAAACGCAGCAAAAATATCACTTTTTTCTGAAACGGGCGAAAATATCATTTTTTCTGAAACGGGAAAAAAATCACTTTTTCTCTCGAAACAGGCAAAAATCATTTTTTCAGAAACGGGGCAAAAAATATCACTTTTCAGATTCGGAGCAAAATATCACGTTTTCTGAAAAAGGGCAAAAGTATCACTTTTTCTGAAACGGGGTGAAAAACTCACTTTTTCGAAAACGGGCGAAAAAATCATTTTTTTCTCAAACTAACAAAAATATCATTTTTTCTAAAACGGACGAAAATATCATTTTTTCTGAAACATGCGCATCACTTTTCTGAAACAGGGAAAATTTATATTTTGAATTAAAAAATTATTTTTAGACATTATAAGTTTGTTCGAGGGTATATTAGTCATTTGAAGGTTTAATAGAGGTAGAGGCTCAAAGATAGCACCTAATTGGTGCTATTTGATTTCCTCTATATAGATAGAGATTTGCCTCTACCTATGTAGAGGTAGTGGAAAAAACAAACACCAATATAAATGGGATCCACCACTACATAGAGGCTAATAGAGGTTAGCCTCTACATAGAGGAAAACAAACATGCTGTTAGACTTTAATCCCGTATCGGGGAATAAACCTTTGTATGGTTTTCTTCTAAGAGGCCAAACGAGGAGACACGCATGTGAGAAGTTTTCTATTTTTTTTCTAAGGGAGTTTTCTATTCAAGGGAGTCAGAGTTAATCAACCAATACTAATTATCTATGTGAAAATCATTGAGATGACGTGTTAGGGTAATTCCTATAGGATGAGAATTGTCCAATTTGCTCCCGGTATGGAATAGGCAAACATGAAAAGTGGTAAACCAACACATTTGAGGGTTTGCCCATTGGAGTTCGACATGAGATGTTCGTCTCTTCTTGCGTCGCGTGTTCAACCGCTGGCGTCTGTTGTCGAGCGTCTCTAGCCGTGCGTTTAAAATTATGCTGCCAGAGCCGTGCGTCTAAAGTTATGCTGCCCAACGGTTCCATCCAACGGCTCTCTTTGAATTCTCTATAAAGACTAATTTTTCACATTATATAAATTATTATACCTCCTTCAAACCTCAAATATCACACAGTCCTCTTCCGATTCAAGATATCTCGACCTTTGTTAGTTCGTCGAGCTCGGTATATTATACTCGAAAAAAAGATTTAGCTATTTGTAGAAACTATGTGTTACAAACTCAGCTTGCTGGAGCACGAACACCGATTATGAATTTCTGGCGAAGTATTTACAAAAAATTCTGCAGCGACACCTGATGCGTGTCGTAAGTGCAACAAATTACTCAAGATATTTTTCGTTAATTAACTAGTAATATACCGGTAATAAGGATCTTTCCCACATAGAGTTGTGTAATTGATATGTTATTTGGATCTACAAAAATTAAAATAAAAATAAATACTAAAGGGGGATTGGTTGAATAATTAACTAAAAAAATAATAAACAATAAGATGAAAAGATGATTATGAATCATTTGCCCTTACCAAACGTTTACTGAATTTGTATACTTATCTATCTTTCGCTAAAATCATTTATCACCCTTTCGTCTAAATCATTCATCACCAACCGTAGAATAACAACTAGCTCAGTGCTATCCCCAAAGTTCCTTGTATAATCGGATACCGAAGCACTCGAACACCAGATTATATCCAACTGATCCACCAAGTAGTAGCGCACTCAAGGTGTAACCAATTGAAAGGTTTAAGTTATGTGAACCTAGATTGATCCCATCAGTTAGACTCTTAGCGCAAGGTCCACTTACTAGTGTTGTCTTCACACACAATTGCTCCACGTAATCCCTTTGCAAGGTCTCGCGATTTTACTTATATAGGGAGTTATTCGACTATCACTTATCTCCCAACTTCTACTAGCAATAGAACAATCAATAGATCAATCTAGTCTGCATCCCAAATCAATCCAAGAATTATTCATAAACCCTAAATACAGTGAACACAAATGATTCCCATGTAGATTTATATAACCAGTAAAGCTTCGCGCTTAGAACATTGAATTCGTCCTTAATCAAATAGAAATTAGCTACTCATGATTACACCGTTTCCCGGTGTCCCCTAAATGGGTAAACGCTAAAATATTGAATGAAGAACAAAGGTACAATTAGTTATATGTTTTTAGATCAAGAAGTGCTTCTTATATAGGTATCAAAGTTGTAGCGCCCATGCTCGAATCCCGTGCAAACAAGGTTGCCGAAACTTGTCAAATTTCCATAAATCGACGATTTGCCAAGCTTGGCCGTGAATAGAATGGATAATATAGCCATTGAGCTTGCACAGGTAGATAAAGGACCAACCCATTAATTATCATTGGATTGTCGGTGGCTTGTCAGCTTCGTGGAAGTGACGGCATATTCTCTTCCCTTTACTTCGTATTTCTCCGGTTAGCTCTATATAAACCGTATAGTTCTCTGTAATTTTTTGATTTTGCATCTGAGTTCTCCGGTTAACTTCCCAAGACATCACCTCTCCTTAGATTTCCCGGGACTCTTTCTCCAACTTATCCTCAATTGCTCCTCTAAACTCTCGGGTTTATTTAAAAACTACTTCCCTGGATTACTGCTCTCGATTTCTGTTCTACTAAACTCCAAAACTCCATCACCTTCACCAACATCAACTACCATCGTCGAGGCATGATATCAGCACTACCAGTTCCCGTTTTCCACATTGAGTTCTATCACCATTGATGTCGTGATTATTAAGAGTTAATGTAATGTTCAGCTGCATTTTAGTATGCAGTGAACTTTGTTCACGTGAACAAGTGTTGTTCACACAGTATGTTTAGTCTACATATTAGTATATAGAGAGTCTTAGTGTAATAACCCAACCCTCTACCGATATTGTCCCCACTTAGCCACTGCGGTTACCCCAGTAGTGTGGGTTTTCAACGGCATCGTTGTGGTAATCCGACATCAACTTCCCGGGATGTCACCTATCCTCAGATTGCTCCCGCCAAGCACGCTTAATTGCAGAGATCTCTGCCACCTATGGAGCCAAATGTGCTGAAAAGGCCTCAGTGTTTGGAAATGACAAACCATTACATATATTCCAATCGGTGAACTCTACCTGCCGAATCGGGGTATTACACTTAGCATAATAGAAATGAATGGACGGTAGAGGTCCACATGTCTCTTTCTAAGGTGAGAAAATATATATTGAAAATAAATAATGAATTAGAAGAGAAGGAGAGGAGCTACTGCCCCCTTCTCCATTTCAACCAAAATCACTCAAAACAATCAATTTAATCAAAGACTAACAATTGGTATCGAGCCAAGATCAATTGAATTTGATATTGGTGAGTAGGGAAAAATCAACCAATACCCAATCAATCAAAAAAAAAAAAAAAAAACCAGCAAAAACAAAGTTTTTTAAATCTAGATTTAGAAAAGAAAAAACCAAAATTTTCAATTAACCTCAAATCAAATCAATTGCAAGTAGTAGCAACTCAAATATTTATATTCAACAACCATCAAAATACAAACACCTCTAAATTCCAACCAAGAGATTATTGTAATCAATTAGGTTATCTTTGGAAATGCATATTTTTCAGTTAAATATATACCAAATGATAGAACCCTTCAGACATGAAGCAATGTAAAAAGAAAGGGGTTTCTCAAAAATTGTTACCTCAGAGTAGTTTGATTGGTCAAAGATGTATGTTTTGGTGGAAGAAGATTGAAACTACATGGAAAGAAAATTGAGCGGAAGTATGTTCTTGGATTTATTTTATTTTTTTCTTTTTTGCAATCTCTCTCTCTCTTTTCCAATTTTGTTTCTGATTTTTGTTTGCTCAAAAGTGGAGAATTAAAGTTTTTAAATCCACTTCTCCTACCAGATGTAAGCGGGAGAGTCAATTTTTTAATTTTGTGAGAAGGTACGTTTATTGATCTCAATCGATCAAATTTATCGTTTTGATTTTGACTTTTGAGCCGAGAAGAAGAGAATACGTAATTCATTCTTTCTCAATTAAAGCGTGTATTGATGGAGTCTACCACAACCGTTGGGTTTATCAATTGGGAGGGAAAATCAAGACCGCTCTTTATTTTTCCTAACTTAGCCAAGATTCGTTTTATAATACAAAAAGCTAAGAAATAGGGAGAGAAGAATATTTAGTTAGGGTATAACACGCGTCGTAACGGCACAACTCGACGGTAAGAAACTTTTTTGTGTACTGATTTTGACTCGTGTCATTTATTGATAGTTATCATGTAATGTGACATTTCGATGATTTTTTAAAAAGACATGTATTTCAACCGAGCTATTTTATAATTTAGACGATCAAACACATCTTCTACTTTATGATGTTACCCGTTTTGTGGCGACACGCTAGTATATTACTACTCACCAACACCATGAACCACCAAAATACCACATGATGCCACTTCTTTCTCCGTCATTTTGTGGAGAAAGTAATAAAATAATAATAAACAGAAAAGAGAAAGCGCAGAACCGGACCATAGGCCGGTCGGTACCCTTGCCACCATGGCCGGCCGGTCCCACTCATTCCTTAATCCATATTTTGATTAATCCTCCACTTGGTTAATCCTGCATATTTTGGTAAGTCCTCCATACACCGCCCATAAGGTCTCTCCACCACCAATGGCCGGTCCTCATACCCATTGGTTGGTTGGTCTCTCTACCTATGGGTATAGAGAGACCTTATGGATCCACCACTCTCTAAATTAGGGTTTCGTCCAAGCATAATCCTGATTAGGTCTGAACAACAATGATTCTCATATTGATCCAGTTATCAATATTTTAACTAAATACTTAATGTTCGGTCTTGCTATCATTTTTGTTGCTCAAATCCAAGAAGTAATGTTTCATTGGTCGACCATCCATTTGGTCGATCATCCAATATTTCATTGGACAACCATTCACTTGATCAATCATCCAATATATGCCAATATTTTAATACCTCCACTTTGTCATTTGGCTACTCATGACACGGTGAGTCGAGGATTATATTGACTCAACAACATTTGATTTCCTGTCAAATACTTGACATATCATAATACATATTGGTCCATGATCGATCCAGCAATCTCATCAGACCGACATTCATCAATCCAAATTATACGAGTATCATTGCTGCCTCGGTCGGCACAATGATATGTCATAATTCATCGTACTCAACGCCTAAGCATCATTAATGTCCCAAAGAGACACTTTATGCTTAATCCATATTATTGATGAGTCACAGAGCATGTCACATTCTTCATTGACAATTATGCTCGACTCATCAAAGCTAAGACTCATGGTCTAGCCAAGTCAATAATTGACCAACTAAATACTCGTATGCAAAGAAGACTTCATATGAGACATCAATTATGTCACATGAGGGGATATTACTAGGGTTTTAGTCTCTGGAGGCCTACAAAGACGTGCGATGTAACAATACATCCACGATGAGAAAGCAGTAAATCGTGATGGCAGTTGAAGGAGTAAGTGAAGTAGTGGATGGAAAATAAACCAAGTCTCCCACGCAATGCGGAACTGGTTAAACCACGATTTATTACTTCCCCACTCTTCCACTCCTCTTATACCGTCACCTTACTGAAGATCAATGTTTTAACTACTTCTGCAATATATAGGTTCACCAACCTATGATTTAAGAACAATCGAACTAAACTGATCAGAACTTACCGTAATCCAATTTATGACATTCTATCATTATCAAACAAGCATAAGCCTTTTTCTCGATCCAATACAGAGAATTTAACACATCCACAATCCATCAATTATCATTGATCTCACAAATTATCAGTTTCATTCCTACAGATCGATCCTCATCCGTTTTTATGGCCGAATTGACTCGAATGACTATTTTCTTGTTTTAGGTCGAGTCTTACCAGATTGATTTCTCAAATTCAAGTACTCATGTACAAGACATCTATTAAACGTTTTAAACGATTTGCTTAATCGAGGATTGCATATTCCACGAATCTCCACTTTTACTCAAAAACTAGTAAATGGTTTTTAGACATCAACATATTGGCAACCACAATGGGAGATTAATCTCTCGGTTGCAATCCCAATTTGTCAAAGATGGTTGATCTTAGGCCAGGTTCAGTTACCAATCCCAACCCTAATCCGAATAATGCTAGCACTAGCAATAACGGTTATACCCCTGTCACTTATTAAATTCCCAATAATGGTGCTACTAATACCACCTCTCAAGTCAACAATACCCCATATGAATACCGTCATCATCAACAATCCCCTCTTCGGTCGGCCACCTAAAGAAATCAGAGATGATCCACTATCATAGCTGATCTCATGAAGGTGCAAGAAGTTCTCACTAAGAATCAAGTGTGAAAAGACGAGGGTACCCAAATACACCACAATATTTTATTTATCAACCTATAAGTCCTCTAACGAATGTGATCGTCTATGGACAAAGTCGAGACAATACGGAAATTCGGTTTACACTTCGTGTGATTGTCTATGGATACAAGATCGAGATAATACAATAACAAGATAACTTGTGTGATTGACTACGGATACAAGATAGAGACAATACTACAACAAAGTGTGTACTTGATAATAGGTTAGGTAATAACCAAACTCTATAGGATTACTATCAAGTATTACAGAGTTAACGTACAAGTGTAATTTATTTTTAATTATAATAAAAATAATTATAATTGCGGAATAGAAAATTAAATAACATAGTAAGATTTTGTTAACGAGGAAACCGCAAAATGCGTAAAAACCCCTAACATAGTCCATTTTTGAATACTCCCGCAATTAAGCCGTTATACAAAATATAATACCAACTTCGTATAGTTGGGACCAAGCGACTACCCCTAGCTACTTAGTTTCGTATCCCTGTGCCTTCGAATTCTAGAGTCACGCACGTGAATAGCAAGTCCTTTGGATCGTATTCCAAACGGCAAAGGAAGAATCTGTTTGGTAACACTGTAATCAATCTTGCTAAAGATATATATGAGTCGTTGACAAAGGCTCTTCCGTTTAATCTAATAAACTCCTTTGTCTGGTTAGATCAATCTAACTATAACTACCAAAATAGTCAAGTATAGATTCACACTTAATCAATATAGATATCAAAGAGATTTATAGAGAATGCCGATCTCACACAACTAATCAATTAGGTCTATCAAAGATAAATTGATTCTAGTTGGATCCCAGCCGATCAAGGTTTGTGTAATAAATCCACAAGATATGAAAACTAATAAGAATTCTTCTTCGTCTTCAAATCTTCTATTATATTCAAATACCTACACAACATCACTTGATTCTCTTGTGATCAATCATGCACATAACGGAGTCTGTTAACAATGGATTATCACAAGATGTCTTTAGATCTAACAACAGTTCTAAAGATCCCGTCGATACTTTAATCTAGTCTGAGTGAATCTTATATCAGAAGAGAAGATTCTCAAGAATAAACAAACTAGGTGCAATCAAAGTTTCAACAACCGTTAGTGAATCAAATCAAATCGAAAACTAGTAACACAACAATTATTTATTTTCCCACCAACGGTACTCGTAGAGCTTCTTGATCCCACATAAGTCTTTAAACGAGCGGTCATTTCACCTAATTAGGATACTTTGGTCTCCGAATAGACGACTCCACCAGAAACAACAATAAATGAAGTTTGCCCGGCTTTTAGGATAGTTTGCTAAAAATGCAAACTTAAGTATTTATAGACCAAGGATGTTTGGACACCAAGGAATTTCAAAAACCAAAAATATTCTCAAGATATGCAATGAATGCCCAAATTAGATTTCCTAATTCCAATAAATGCTTGTCCAATATTTTCGAAATCTCTCAATAGAAAATCTCTCGATTTGTAAATGCACATTACTAATTTTTATTTTCTAGAGCTATGCACTAATTAATGGTAATTATAACATATAAAACCAAAAACCTTAATTAAAAGATTCTTAATTTATTTCGGCACGGGATCACCTTGATTACCAAGGAATATCTTTGAACAATAAATGATAACGATTCTCGCTCGTGTTCAAAGTATGTTGACATCTTTTCTATGTGAATCCTTATTTCATATTTACATGGATTTGCTTCTTGGAATCGGTTCTACCACACTTCCAAACAAGTTTAGAATTGCTTTGAAACTATTCCAGGACTACTATGTGATTGGTCATATACCAAGTCATAATGGTTAGTTGTGATCGATCTTTCCAAGTCACATACATGGGTTCGGATCGGTTATACCAATCACTAGGATAGGTTCTACCTAAACATGGTATATGC
Source organism: Papaver armeniacum (assembly GCA_023531295.1). NCBI lineage: Eukaryota > Viridiplantae > Streptophyta > Magnoliopsida > Ranunculales > Papaveraceae > Papaver > Papaver armeniacum. Next base: position 24,593 of record JAJJWW010001481.1, on the reverse strand, counting down.
TTATGATCGGTCATACCCGACCACTAGGATCGGTTACACCAATTACAAGGATTGGCCACACAACACTTATGATCGGTCACACCCAGTTACCAGGATCAGTCACACCAATTACAACGATCGATCATACCATCTCATGGTGATTACTTAGGATCGGTTACACCGATTACCAGGACCGGTCATACCAAATCATAAGTCTAGGTATTGTGATCGATTATACCAAGATACATAACCTGACTTAAAACCGGTTCTACCAACTCACACATATTGGTCATCCAAAGATATGCACTGAATAGACGGACCAATAAACCTATTGATTTCCTTTTTGATTCACGAAACAAGTTCATGAATGTACTTCCTTTAAACAAATGTAAAACATTGTTTCCTAGGATGAAATCTTCATAAAACTATATACAAGAGTATGTCGATGTCATATCTACGAAGTTCAAAAGATAAGTGTTATACTTCGTAGTCTAATTCCTTAATACTATGATCATACTATTATAATCATGTCTCATCACTACAGTATTATATACAATATGTATAGTATATACAACTTAGCAATTATGTTTTCAATATAACACGTCTTGAAAGATACATTAGGAATTAAATAATTCAAGTCAATATTGCTAACATCAAGTGGAAGGATGATGTCGTTGTTGTAGTTCGTTACTTCTTCACATTCTTCGTGTCTTGAGAGTAATACTTGTATGTCTCAACATTCCTAGACTTTCTAGTCTAACCTAAACGAAGTTGACTCTAGTATATAATAAAGCGAATCTAAATGAGTTTTGATACTAAAATATGACAACCATACTTGACATACCAACGCTTGGTGAGTTCAACCTAGCTATGCTCTAAAAATCTCCCCTTTGTCAATTTTAGTGACAAAACTCTTATTACATATGGAAGCTAAATAATTCCTTATACGCTTGATTCCAATTTTCAACGGCACAATAACCTGCATGTATTTAATCAATAAATGTCGTTGACATTTGGATAACAAAAGCTTTTACTCCCCCTAAAGGCAATCTAGGTAAATATTCAATCCAAACATCTTTGTTATTCTCCTTTTGTAGTAAGAATTACTACACAACAATATGATATGTTTCTCCCCCTTAGTCAATGCTTTACTATTTCGTTAGATATAGTGTTTAAGCACAATTTTCCTTTCCTAGTGATTAAAAATCACTTGTTTACTCCATATTTCTCCCCTTTCTGTCACAAAATGACAAAGGTTCGAGAAAATAAAGGACAAACCAAAAGGATCTTACAAATCAATAAGACTTGTATACAACCTATAAGAGTTAAGCACAAAGGTTTCACATACCATTTTAGATAACCAATATTAAAACCGGAACTACAAAAGTAATTTAGTTTCAATATGTTATCAAGGAAACAATTGCCAGAAGCAATTTTCCCTATAATCCAACAATTTGACTAAGATACTCAATTCCATTGTTGGACTGATTACGAATGCACAATCGCTTGTTTCGATAAGACCAAAATAAAGATCAGAATTAACTTTATTTTTCTCATCAGGCTCTAATTTATTCAGACAATAACTTAGACCTTTCCCTTTAGACAAGACAAACACTGGGTTAGTTAACTAGCTTTTCTTGTCAAGGCATTCGATTAGACTTGAATAACCGAATTCTCCAATTGATACGTCTAACTAAGATCATAATTAACTTAGTTTCTCTTATCCGGAATCATATGGACTAAACAAATGATCATGTATTTTGTTAAGCCTCAAACAATAAGAAAATAATTAACTAACAAATAAAATCGTTACCTCAATTTTCGCAGCTACATTTCCCCGAGAAAGATATATCATTAAGCGCAAGTTCAAATAAGAACTCCCCCGAGTGTGTTGTCATCCTCTCGCAAGAACAAAAGAAAAACAAAAGCAACCTTTACCGAGAAAGGTTGAATCGGTTTTAACTAATGCGTGCCAATATAAAAAGTTGAAAACCCGAAACATATATGTTATGCTTAACACAACTCATGTAAACACAAATCGATTCAACATATTGTGACTTTTCACATATGAGTTTCAATCGGAACACCTTATGATCCTTTGATAAAGCTACCAACATGGGCTAGAACTTAATCCCGCTAAATCAAAAAGCCACACAAATCATAAGGGCTACATCATATGAGATCGAATATTAAGGTTAATAAAAAACGAGATCAGACATCTCATAAACCGAAAACACATAGCAAAAACATAAACATTCACTAACAGGCTATGTAATAGGTAACTATCACAAAAATTATAAAATAATAATTTTATTCATAAATAATTGATAGTTTTATTCAAAATAGACCTTATACAATTTATGAAATAAATTAAAAAATTGATGTCTATTTTCTGTTTGAGATTTAAGAAGTAGAACACTCCTTATCTTCGAGACATTTTTGACATTCTTTTCTAATTTTGATTCTTGGTCTCCTTCGCCCTTCCAAAACTTTGCATCAATGTCCAGATAACCCTGCAGAGTTTCTGGATTCTTACGAGCAGCAAATGTTAACTGTTTATGAATATAGTTTAATTGTCTACCAAGACTCTTAAGATGAACCAGAAGATTCCCAGTCCTTTGTTAGATTTCTATGAATTCCCTACTTGGGATGGGGAAAAAAAAGCTGTTTCTTTGGTTTTTTGGGAAATAAAGAGACGAGCGTGTCGAGACTCCTCGAACCGAGCAAACCGCTCAACCTCACACACGATGCATCACCGCAAAGTGGGTGCTTAGATTCGAGAGATCAATCTCAGTAGGACTCCGGCCTAAACCAAGACAATGGCCGTTCCAGAGTCAATTCGGTCGCAAAGAGGGAGATGGGTTGATCTGTAGGAGGGAAGCTGAGAATTGTGTGGGATCAGTGATGATCAAGGATTGTGGGTGTGTTGAAGGTTTCTACAATAATTGGTGAACTGTTGAGTTCGAATAAGTTCTGATAGATTGATGAATTCTTGAAAGTAGTTACTCGAGAAATTCATTGTGGAAGATTGCTTTGATAGCTAGTGATCATTCGTTGTCCTCAATCATGGATTCGAGAGACTTATTTATATTGTCGAGTTGTGAACACCTTGAACCCCGTAAGTGTGACGGTTTCATGAGTGGAAGAGTGGGCAAGTGGAAGATCGTGGTAAAGTCAGTTCCATGTCTTGTGGAGACTTGACGGATCGTGCACCCACTACTTTGCTAACTCCTTCAACCGTTAACACAACTTACGCACATTTCTCGTCGTGGATGAAATCCACGTGCTGTAGGCCGCCAGACCAAAACCCTATTTGTTATCCCCCAATTTGACGTAATTGATGTCTCACGAATCGTGGAGTCTCGCATGACGACGTGTATTTAGTTTGTCGAGTTGTTGACCGATTAAACGATGAGTCTAGGTTTTGTTGAATCGAGCATGTTTGACAAATGCTCAAACATTCATGAATGTTAATGTTGCTCAAATCCGAGCCAATATTGTAAATTCGACGAGTTGTTGAATATTGATGAGTTAATTGAATATATGTGGATTATTCGAGCAACTGAGCAAGTATTGCTCGATTCGACGAAATACTGATAAATTACTGAATATTGATAGTTGGATCAATATTCGAGCAACTGAGCAAGTATTGCTCAATTCGACGAATTACTGAATAGCGAGAATTTGACGAGCAATTGAGCAAGTATTGCTCAATTCGACAAAATAATGAATGTTGATGATTTGACGTACAATTGAGAAAGTATCGCTCAATTCGCAAATTATCGAATGTTGATAATTTGTCGTGCAATTGAGCAAGTATTGCTCAATTCGACAAATTATCGATAAATTACCAAATATTGATAGCCGGATCAATAGTTGAGCAACCGAGCAAGTATTGCTCGATTCGACGAAACATTTATTGGTGACGTGACCCAATAAAATATTAAAATATTAGTAAGCTACCAAATATTATATGATTAATTCAGATGTTAGTTGCTGAATCCATCATAAATTCATTAGTGTTTGAATCGTGCTCAAAGTGATGATTCGTGGAGCATTTATTCAAAACCCTAATTTCAGATTATAGTTGATGAATCGCTGAAAATAGGTCATGAGTGATAGATGGACCGACCACATGGGATGATGGGCATCCATGTGGTGCCCGGTGCTTGAGTGAGCACGCACCAGGGTTCTCAGTTTGAGAGTTGGTGAAAGAATGATGATTAAATGCCAGTTTCATCATTTACTGAAATATTGCTGAATTCAGCATTAGGTGATAAAACCTAGAGATGAGAGATAGGGACCGACCAAGAGAGCATGGTACCGGCTCATGGTGGTCATGGGACCAGTTGTTGGTCATTTGAAGAATTCTCCAGTTGATTGGAGAGAGTTTGGGCCCAGTATGAGCAATTGAGCAAATTAGGTCAGAACTATGAAAACATGTGGGACCGTCTTTGTGCAAGCCCTAGGAATGACTCTGGTCGGTTATGAAAGCATGCACGCATTTCCATGGTGCCCGTGTCTCCATACCGAGAGTTTCAGTATTTTCTGATGTGCGTTCGAGCGATATCGTGAATTTTCAGAAGAGTTCCATCTTGACTGAAATTCTTGATTTTTGTTGGAATTAGCATGTATGCTCAATTCATCAATATTTTGAAAATATTAAAATAAAAGTGTTCTAATATTTAAAATTGTCAGAGAGGCTAGCCGGTCGTGTAACTATGTTGGCTTTTGGTTTTTCGTGATTTGAGCAATATTTGAGAAAATATGAAGAAACCATGAATTTTGCTCATACCCGGAGATTCATGAATTGAGGGAAATAATTATAAAAGACTAATGATTGTAAGGTGTGGGACCGGCCACGGCTAGGGCATGGCCGGCGACTAGGTTGCCCGGTCCCGCACACCTTTCCCCATTTTATATTATTTTTCATGAATCCTTGAAGTTATGGAGAATCCATGAGTTTTGTTGAAAACAAAGGAGTTTCGTGAGATTAGGGAATAATAATTATAAAAGCTAAGGATTGTGAGGTGTGGGACCGACCACGGCTCGGGCATGGCCGTCCGGCTAGGTTGCCCGGTCCCGCACACCTTTCCTTATTTTATAATATTATTTCATGAATCCATGAAGTTATGGAGGATCCATGAGTTTTTGTTGAAACGGAGGAGTTTCATGAGTTTAGGGAATTATAAAAAGCTAGGGATTGTGAGGTGTGGGACTGTCCATGGCTTAGGCATGGCCGGCCGGCTAAGTTGCACGGTCCCGCACACCTTTCCCTATTTTATAATATTATTTCATGAATCCATGAAATTAGGGGAATTCATGAGTTTTGCACAAACAGGGAAAGTTGCTAAATTGAAGGAGTTTTTCATGAGTTCATGAAAATAACAAAATAGGGCAAAATAATGGAAGAGGCATGGGACCGGCCACGACTAGGGCATGGTCGGCCGGCTGGTGGGCCCGGCCCCTGGGCGCCTCTTATTATTTTATTATTATTTGTTGATTTCTCCTATTTTGCATAGGATTCCTCATCTATCCATATTTTTGGATGCTCGTTTGTGCATCCGGGTGCTCAGTCGTGCATCATTGTCGAGTACACTTACACCATTTTTGTGGGGCTTACTCAAAGGATGATTCGGATGCCCTGGTTTTTGAGTATTCATTGCTAATCCATGAAATTCGGTGTAGAATAATTCATGAAATTGAACAATAAAAATGAGTAGTTATTTATTATCAATTCATAGGATCACCGTGGATTCGACCATGAATTCGGCATAATAAAACAGGCATTACCATTCCATGGGATCGTGGATTCGACCATAAAATCGGAGTAATAAAACTATCTATTACCATTCCATGAGATTCGTGAAATCGGAGTAATGAGATAATACAAGTCGTTTATTGCCATTCCATGGGATCATGCCGTGGATTCAACCATGGAATCGGAGCAATTGTTATTTCCATTCCATGGGATCAGGCCGTGGATTCGACCATGGAATCCGAGCAATAATAGATTATTCTGGGAATTCGGTGGTGAATGTCATGGCGGAAATTAATCTATTGCGAAGCTTGATTAAAGCGTCATATCCATTCCGAATGGTGCATAGTCGAGGAGTCACGAGTGTTGCTTACGACTGAAGGCGTTAGTGCTCTCAATCTACGGAGAACCACCCGAATCTATACACGGTCTCTTCACATAGTCGGGGACGGTGAGTGTCACCGACGTCCTGAAGGCGTCCGCCGCCCAACTATTCTTCTATGTGGAGAGAGGTATCTCTCCTGGATTCAGGGAACATTGAGTGCCACCGACGTCTTGAAGGCGTTAAGCTCTCAATCTACGGAGAACCGCCCAATTATGTTATTCGCATATAGTGCACGACGAAATGCCAAGGATCGAACGCTCGCCTTGTGGAGGCTTTTCGAAAACATATTCATCATGGTTTCGTAAAATATGAATCGTTGCATGCCTGAAAGCCGTGTCAAAAACATGCCTCATGATTTTACGGTTTTGTCCTTTGTTGAAAATCCACCATCAACACCTACAACAATTTTTTCTTTGGTTCGACTCCCAATCATTCGAATTATGACCTTTTTAGAGACAACATTAGTGCTTCTCATGTCATCAAAGTCATCTCCTATCGTGATTTCAAAGATTTTGGTAATGATACATGGAAATCCAAGATTTCTCTTGATTCCTGGAGATGAAATAAAATTTGATATCTTGATCATTTGACTGATAATGATACCACAAAGATCAACTTGGAAATCTCCTTCCAACAGAAAGTAGACAAGTTCTGCAAATTATTTATTCCAAACTGACTTGTCTCTTGTACTTGCAAATAGAGTTGCTATAGCAAGTTTTCCAAAAACCTTTATATCTTTGGTTGGTAATCTACCTTCTTCCTAGTCAATCTTCTTTCCAATGATACGGGTTGAAATGGTATCGTGTTCAATTTCAACTCCGGTAATCATTTGATTACATTCTACATTTTACTTGATGATATTTGAGATCGTCTTACGATTGACATAGTGAAGATCACAACCAACAAGAGTAACAAAGGTAAGCTTCTCATGATTAATATTGTGAATATTAGCAAAGAAAATTCTTACCAAATCGGGTGAATATTTTTTAAAATCAAAAAGTTTTCCCCAGTTTAGATCTTGAACAAACTTCAAGTAGTTGTTATCTTGGACTACCGAATCAAACCTTTTCTCAGCAGTAAACTCTATTCTTTTAAAAGTTTTATATTTCTCAAAACATGAACTATCAACAAAGGAGGTGAGTTCATGTTTATCTTCTATTTTGTAAGGAAAATAGATTTTTTTCCAACTCATCGTATCTAACAATTTCGTCGTGAAGCTTTTTATATCTTGATTTCCTTTTTCCCATATTTCCAAATATCGAAGATATATGAAAAAACTTAGTTTAGGTTCCGAACAAATTCTCCCAGGATGTTACAGAATTAGTTTAATTCTTTTATAGGGAGTGGAGATATTAATTTTCAGAAACAACTAGTTTTAGGAAATCCTTCAAAAATCGGAAATCTTAGTTTGTGGGGAAACAAATCCGATTTCGCAACTAGGTCTTTCTTTTGGAAAAATGATTTTTCTTGGATCGGATCTTTATTGTGGATCAATTCTATATTTATGTCCAAATACTTGTCAACTCTATAATTACCAGAACTTGATAATATCTTTTGAAATTCACTCAAGAATTTTCCAATAGATTATACAATGACAAATTTGATCATAACAAGATATTTGTAAAAAATATATTTAGAGTCACATATCCAGAAATATTTTAAAAGATCGCGTGCTTCATTAAAACAATTGTGGGGTGTATGAAGCAATCCTTTGTTAATAGAGTTATTAGCCGAAAAATCATCCTTAACAATGTTAAAAGGATTCCAAAATCACAACCTAATTAGCGATACATTGTCAGTTTTAGATCTGAAAATGTGCATATATATATTTGGGCAACAAATCCAAAATATATTTAAGATCCCGAATTTTTACTATAGTCATGGTTCGTACATAGAAAACTCTCAAGTGGAATCTTATGCATTTTTAAGATAAAACATGTCACATAGAAAATTGTATCGGTGTTACTAAACTTGTTAGTAATTCTTACCATGAGATACAATTCTATGATATCCAAGGGATTATGTAAGTCAACAGAGACATACATAGACATAATCCCAATTCATAACAAATTTAGGAAAAGAGTATTATATACTTCATTCGTGTCTTCCACCACGAGTCTTTGAAGTAGTCAAATCCTGCTACTACGTTAACTGAATCAAACATTATATTCAATTCTTATAGGTTGGATCGCACCAAACATAGATTGTTAGATCTTTTCGTGTTTGCTGCTTCGATACCAATTGAAAAGATGAGGGTACCCAAATATACCACAATCTTTTATTTATCAACCTATAAGTCCTCTACCGAATGTGATCGTCTATGGACAAAGTCGAGACAATACGCCAATTCGGTTCCCACTTCGTGTGATTGTTTATGGATATAAGATCGAGATAATACAACAAAAATATAACTTGTGTGATTGACTATGGATACAAGATCGAGACAATACTACAACAAAGTGTGTACTTGATAATAGGTTCGGTAATAACCAAACTCTATAGGATAACTATCAAGTATTACGGAGTTAACATACAAGTGTAATTTACTTTTAATTATAATAAAAATAATTATAATTGCTAAATATAAAAGTAAATGACAAAACAAGATTTTGTTAACGAGGAAACCGCAAATGCAGAAAAATTAACCCCGGGACCTAGTCCAGTTTTGAATACTCTCAGAATTAAGTCACATACAAAATCTAATGCCAACTTCGTATAGTTGAGACCAAGCGGACTACCACTAGCTACTTAGTTCCCTCGGTATCCCCGCACCTTCGACTTCTAGAGTCACGCATGTAGAATCAGAATATCGCAACACCAAGACACTTGTGAAATCCATAAATGACACACTGCGAAGATATCGCAGATGGCTGGTATAAATGACGCAACGGATGACGACAGCCTGAACACGAGAAAGATGTGAAGACCTGGCGAGATTTAACATTTTAATACTTGCGAGAGTGTCGCAAGTCAGATCCGAAAATAAGGGACATCTTAGCTGTCATCTGATGAGTGCCAAATATTGCATATTTCTACATCTATTTATTGGCATTTAACTCATCTTTTGTGCTCGTAAATCGAGATATTATCCCAGTTACTCGTATTTTCCTTGTTTTCAAGAATAAATATTTGTACTAATTAACTTTGTGTTTTTAGGTAGTAAATAAAGCTCGGAGAAATTGAGGAGCCAAAAGAGCGGAAAAATGGAGACGAGCGTCTATGGAGCAAAAAGCCAAAGCCCGCGCGCGCATCAGTTGCAACCCAACAAGTAGCAACCCATTTACAAGACATGGGCTTGAGCAGTCCAAGACACGACCCATAACACGGATCCAAACCAGTTCCTTCTGAGCCGTGAGATCTCGCCCATCTGCACCCGACGGTCGCCCTATCCATCTCATCACCACTCGCTGCACCTGATCAACACCAAAACCACCTATACCTACACCCATCGACCAAAACCCCATTTCTCTTTCTCTTTCTTTCTCTCTTCCCCGACGAGAAAACCCGTAGCTCCATCCCCTTCTTCCCCCGACCATGGCGGACCCAACACCACCTCACCATCGCCACCATTTCCTTCTTCCGACAACCTGCAACAACACCAAGACCAAAGAACCGCCTTCACCACCTCTCTAGGTCTAGCTATCTCTTTCTTAGCTTCTCCCATAACCCTAGAAGCTAAATTAGAGATAGTTGGAGCTAGGGTTTCACCAACAGCTCATTCATAGCATGCGAGCCGAATTAGCGAGAGGGAATAACCATTTCGGGCGGTGATGGTGAGTGTGTTTGCAATTAATTCCGATTTTGAGTGTTAGAAGGAAATTAGGGTTTGCATGTATAAATAGAGGATGAGCAAGTATGTAAAAGGGTTATGCCTGGATTAGCCGATTGCACCAACTCTAGTTTAATTTGTGTGTTTAATTATGTTCTAAGTTAATTTACTAGGGTGTTGATGAAACCCCTAATTTTCATGTCAAGCATATCTATCTTTGATTGTATTCTTGTTGAGTTATAATTTGTTAGGAGTAGTAATTAACCGATAAGCTTGCAAGCTGTGATGAGTTGTACCGTAAGAAGACAACTCATAATAGGGGTTAGTTAGTAAAATTAGTTAATGAACATCTATGTTAGACCTTCATGGGAAGGCACAAGAACACAACTTAAGATACATTGCCCGAGCATGAGATTAGAGGTGGATTCACTACCCCGGTGTTCTCCAAATTGTTACAATCTATTTGTTGCCTTAGCTTAGAGTCACGATAATTCGAGTCGTATCGACACCCAAACAACATTTGTGCTATTTCCATAGAAAATCGCTTAATGAAGCTTAAGATCAACTTAACAGTAACCCCATCTCCCCGTGGATCGACACAGTACTTGCCCTTCCTCCAATAGGCACTTTGTGCACTTGCAGTATAACATGTAGGCGAAACACATTTACAAGCCTACCAAGTTTTTGGCGCCGTTGTCTGGGATTTGGTAGTGTTGCTTTGTTGATTACTAGCTTTCTTCACCGAATTTGATTCACCCTCAGTGCATATTTGCTTTGAATTATTGTTTTTAATCCTTTATTAGTTTAACTCACTGTTAGTTTTCTTTTTCTGCATCTTCCATTGCATATTGTTAACTATATCATTGCATTTTAGTTAATTTATCTCACTTGCATACTTGCATATCTACATTCTCTTAGTGTTTCTTTTTAGCTTGCACCTCATCCGTGCATATCGGGCCAAAGATCTGGCCTAGACCGAGCTCAAGCTTGCCCGACTTGGTCCGTCACTACATCGTCTCAAGGCAACTTTGCATCAATTTTCAGCATCCGTAGCTTAGTTGGAACATTAGTTAATTCTCTAGGCTTTCCAGCCTTGAGATCATACTTCCATCTCGTACATATCATCGGTAAGTTTACTAGTGTAGTGTTTAACTTTTCTTTGTCACCTTGTTGATACCGTTGTTTCACTCAACATATGGTTTAACCACAATTGCTAGATTCCCTGTCACCCGCACTTAAGCTTGAAACTTCAAAGCTCGAGTTTTCCATATCTCAAAGCAACATTGTGACACCCCCTTTTAAAATCACTCAACCTTTGGTTGTGCTAGCCAATCCGTGAGAACTAATTTTTCCCAGTGTCGGTCAAATTACTCTCGGGCTTATACTAGTATCAATATTGGTCTCTTTGCTTTAACCCGCACATTTAAAGGAACCGAGATTTCTTTGTTGAGCTAGCGGTGCCTGTCTTTGCGAAGCCGAGCAAACCCGGGGAAAGACAAGGGGCGAGTAACAACATAGCCATTGTGGCTAAAACCGGTTGGTCATTCTCAAATCTGTTATACTTTATATCTGTGTGATGATCCGTGTGCAAGCATCTGGTGATATTTGAGCTTTACTTTGGTTAGATGGACTCATTATTTATGCATTGCATGATTTGTGAAACTAGCAGAGTGTGCTGCCCTGCTGAATATTGCTCGACCTGTGTATGCATAACTTATTATTTGGCCAACCTCGTGTTTGAATCCTAGGCCTTGTTCACATGACAAATTATCTACCCTGCTGAGCAACCATCTCTAATTGTCTCTGTTAAACTAGTTGCCCGAACATTTACGTGACACTTGAGCAAACTTTGAAAACCCGAAATGTGTGTTGTGCTTAATATGTCTTGTAACTCCTTGGCCTCGACAAGGCCTGCGCTTAGCTCCATTTTGTAGTCGTTGAGCTTAAGCTGCAACCTGGTTAACCAAGTTAGCTTTTAGCCCTAGTTGACATCAACCGAGAAAGTTGATATCAACCGAGATAGTTGACTTCATCCGCCCCGTGCCCGGTGTGTTTTATTCGATCAATAAAGCCATTAACGGCCTTGTGTGATCATCTCAGTGTGACCCCGTTGGCATCATCTGTGTATCTGTGCATATCAAGAGTAGCTGAATTGTTGTATCCGAGTAGCCTCTTTGAGTTGTGCATCATATCCATCTCGTGCATCCGCCCTGCATCTTTGCACATGATTTGTGAACTTGAGTAGCATGCCGACTTGTTGATTTAATGAACCCTTAATGTTTTGAATAATGTAGCATGCTTCCTTGTTGAGTCTTTCATCCTTCTTTCAATTTGCTATCTCGAACTTATGACATCTATGCTTGCATAATCTTGATACTCTCGACCTAAGCACCGAGTTTCAAAAATTGTTGGTTGCCTGACTAAATTGTTGTTGACTCTGTGTGCATGCCCCTGTAATAATTGGGTAACATATCTGCTAGCTAAATTGCTACAACATTGTGAATCTCCCAAACTCTGCAAAGCCCTGTGCACCTCACCCAATTTTTACTCTTTCTTGTGCACCTGAGAACCTGTGCTGAAGCCCACATAAACCGGGTCATGCAACAAATCGAAGCCCACACAACCGGCTGTGCATTTAAAGAACACCCAAAGAATTACATGTGTCTTGAATTCTAAGAATTGGTGTGTCGCCCCGTGGGCTTAGCTTTCTTCTGTTTTGAGAAATCATTGGTTGTTTGAGTGATATACATGCTTGATGTGTGCTAGGCTATGGGTGCTTCTTTTTGAGTTCAAATTGAGTTGCTAGATCATGTCAGGATTTTGGTTTGCAACTGGGGATGAAAACAGATCCATCATAGAACATGCTTATGGCCATGCTTCACAATATGAACCACCCACAGACCATGATGTCAATAGTTTTAGGGATTATTATGAACCTTTTCTAGGTCATGAGCCTCATTATGAAAACCCTAATCATTATTCACACACGTGTCATCAACCGCCATGGGAGGTTGAACAATGCTATCCTCCAATGAACCCTTGTATGCAGTCGATAATGGAGGATATTAAACTCATAGAGCAAAACAATGTTATACTTGAATGGAAAGCATCACATGATCATCCATCTAGCAACATGTCTGAGTTTCCCTTGTGTAGTGAACCCTGTGCACAACCATATAATGATCATTCATGTGAAGCATGCATACCCACTAGTGAAGACCCCCTTCAATTGAACAACTTAACACGTTCTTAAGGATGAATCTCAGTCACTTACAAAATGTAGAAAAGGAGTATGCCCTTAGTCAATCAACTAACACTGAATATGAACCTAATCTAGAGGTAAATGAGTGCACTGGAAATGCTACAATTTTGAATAGGGAAATGCAGTTTTGTTATGATGATGATGATGAATATGATATGTTAGAAGAGCATGTGTATCTTTGAAAATATGGTGGAACCTTTGGGTTCGAGAGACGTTAAGCGTCTCTACTGTGAACCTTATGAATGATGTTTCTTCTAATATTCAGTCCATACATACATGTGATTTTGAATTGGGGTTTGAACAATTGTTCGCTGAAAATGAGCATGCTACACAACTTGTTTGTGACTTAAGAAAGGATGAATCTTCTGTTGACACTAATGTTCTTATGGATCATGATATTATTTTTGTGTCTCGATTCCCCGCCCTTGTCACAATATGTTGCCTCCTCTGATTTGCCTATGCATGACACAAAGCTTTTGGATAATGATGATTATGACATGGAGATTGATGAATTGTTCTATGCAAGTGAGCATGATTTACCTGCTGTCGACTTTAGGAAAGTGTGTAATGGTGCAAATGATCTTATACACGAAAAACAAACTTAGATGTACCTACTTTCTTTCCTAAGTCACAGATTGAAACTCCTCCACCAAACCTAGATGTGGTTTGTCACAAAATATCTAAACCAACTATTCCGAGAGTTCCTAATCTAGGCCTAGAGCTTTGTGCTTCCCAAGTCCTCTTGACTATTTTGCATCTAAGTATAACACCTTTAGGGAACCACAGTTGGAATGTGTATGTCTCACTTTGTTCTTAGCAAAACTTATTTTGAATTAGACCTTGTGCATGATGTACCTTTAAAATTGCAAGATTTTGTGCTCAAAAACACATCTCCTGACAAGTTTAGGTTTGGGGGTAACTTATTCACATATGCAGTCTTACTTGCACTCTCATGTTATATTTGTGTAAGGCTATTGATGTTTGTGCATATCATCTTTTGGGTTGATCCTCAACTCTTTAGATTGTTGGTGTATGGTGAATTTTTCTTGTATATAATCCAGTAGGTCTTGTTAAATTTTCTTCCTTGAATCGGTTGAGTCTTCTTTTGCATATATTATGCTAATCCAATATGATCTCGGTGAGAATGTTAGATTCTAGCCTTGATTAATGAAGCTCTAACCTTGCTTTCGCCGACATACCTAGGTAATCTCTTCCCTTTTCTCTACTCAACATAGTTCTCTTGGTATGTGACTGTTTTAAATTCTTATCATCTCGTTGACACATTGAGGACAATGTTTGATTTAGGTTTGGGGGTGCATTTGCATATAGAGTTTTTAGTCTTTTGTTCTTGAAAAAAAAATAAAAAAAAATTAAAACTCTTTGTAAATACTTGCATAAAAACCTCCAACTTTTAGAGATCTTAGAGTCACTAGCATGCTTCTAGCTATGTTTACATAGAGAGTCCGACCAAATAACGTAACTTGGAAGTCTTGGAGAACACAATCGGGTTTCTTAGTTGATTAGAGCGTTAAAGTTGGATTTAACCATACCGGGAGGGCGAATTAGGTGTCTTGTATAGATATTCGGTAGTAGAATTGTGATCACCCATAGTGGAGACTACCCATTTTACATCAAGCGAGGCACCGACCTTCATTTTTGTGACTTTCTAAAAAATCATTAGAGTGTGTGTCACCGTACGTCAATTCCGGGTAGGAATGGTGAGCTACCCAACTTCGCACCACTTTCAAAGACTATTTTTGATCTCTTGAGTGCTAATTTCGTCAATCATGAGGGTGACGTTTAAAGATGAAAACTCCTTCTTGTAGTTCGATTTGCAGTTAGCATCACTCTCTCCCTCTCAACAACATCAAAAAATTCATAGAAACACATCATCGTCAGCAAGCGGAGCATCATCAGAATATTTGAAGAAAAGTTGAAATAGTCCAAGGTTTACATAAGAAAACAAGATGAGAATTAGTGAAGTTTATGAAATCAAGACAATACAAGTTGTGAAAAATTGAGTTTTATTGTTTTATTGTTATTTTCATTCTATGTAAAAAAAAAAAAAAAAAAAAAAAAAATTGTAGTTTATTTATTTTCCGAGTCTAGTTACCACCATATTCAAAAAAGTTTATTTATTTGACAAATAACATTGTCAAGTTTTTGTGAAGTTCAGAAGTTCGTCATCAACAATTGAAGACCGAAGACCGAAGATTGAAGACGTTTCTATGAATGCTAAGAGAGAGTGATATTAATTGCCGATCGGGTGAGAAGGTAAGTGAGTACTCCCATCCTTGCTAATGGTTGATTTCCTTTCTTAGAGATCATCAAAAAAGATTCTTTTTGTCCACAACTCGTGGAGTTTCCGAAATTATTTCGGAAGGTTATCCTTCTCATCTTCAACGTGTGCGGGATTTCTCTCTTTATTCCTGCTGCACACATGAGAGACTAAAAGCGGTCTTTTTGAGTGCAATTATCATAAAACCCTATTGGTGAGGCGAAGTCGAGGCTTGTGATCACTATCGAATCCGAATTCTTTCATATAGTATGGTTATTTCTCGCTCAACTCTTAAGGATGAGAATGCGTTCTTTGGTAGTTCTAACTTCGTGTTACTAGCATGCAGAAACTCTATGTCCTCATAGATCCTTGGATGCTTGAGACTCTTTTACACTCTGAAGTTGGAGAATGTTTTGTGGGTACACCTCTGGTAAACCCTCATGAGACTACACCTCGTCCACTAGGGACACCTAGGGGTTTAAAGGCTTAGTGCATACGCTAAATGCATTCGAGAGACCAGCGACAGTGGTATAGTTAGGATTTCCTAATTTCTGTTTCACTTGAGGACAAGTAAAATTCAGGTTTGGGGGTATTTGATGAGTGCCAAATATTGCATATTTCTACATCTATTTATTGGCATTTAACTCATCTTTTGTGCTCGTAAATCGAGATATTATCCCAGTTCGATATTTTCCTTGTTTTCAAGAATAAATATTTGTACTAATTAACTTTGTGTTTTTAGGTAGTAAATAAAGCTCGGAGAAATTGAGGAGCCAAAAGAGCAAAAAATTGGAGGCAAGCGTCTATGGAGCAGAAAGCCAAAGCCCGCGCGCGCATCAGTTGCAACCCAACAAGTAGCAACCCATTTACAAGACATGGGCTTGAGCAGTCCAAGACACGGCCCATAACTCGGATCCAAGCCAGTTCCTTATGAGCCGTGAGATCTCGCCCATCTGCACCCGACGGTCGCCCCATCCATCTCATCACCACTCGCTGCACCTGCTCAACACCAAAACCACCTATACCTACACCCATCGACCAAAACCCCATTTCTCTTTCTCTTTCTTTCTCTCTTCCCCGACAGAAAACCCAGAGCTCCATCCCCTTCTTCCCCCGACCATGGCAGACCCAACACCACCTCACCATCCCCACCATTTCCTTCTCCCGACAACTGCAACAACACCAAGCCACCAAAGATCCGCCTTCACCACCTCTCTAGGTCTAGCTATCTCTTTCTTAGCTTCTCCCATAACCCTAGAAGCTAAATTAGAGATAGTTGGAGCTAGGGTTTCACCAACAGCTCATGCATAGCATGCAGAGCCGAATTAGCAGAGGGAACAACCATTTCAGGCAGTGATGGTGAGTGGGTTTGCAATTAATTCCGATTTTGAGTGTTAGAAGGAAATTAGGGTTTGCATGTATAAATAGAGGATGAGCAGTGTATGTAAAGGGTTATGCCTGGATTAGCTAGTGCACCAACTCTAGTTTAATTTGTGCGTTTAATTATGTTCTAAGTTAATTTACTAGGGTGTTGATGAAACCCCTAATTTTCATGTCAAGCATATCTATCTTTGATTGTATTCTTGCTTGAGTTATAATTTGTTAGGAGTAGTAATTAACGATAAGCTTGCAAGCCTGTGATGAGTTGTACTGTAAGAAGACAACTCATACTAGGGGTTATTTAGTAAAATTAGTTAATGAACATCTATGTTAGACCTTCATGGGAAGGCACAAGAACACAACTTAAGATACATTGCCTGAGCATGAGATTAGAGGTGGATTCACTACCCTGGTGTTCTCCAAATTGTTACAATCTATTTGCTGCCTTAGCTTAGAGACACAGTAATTCAGTCGTATCGACACCCAAACAACATTTGTGTTATTTCCATAGAAAATCAGTTAGTGAAGCTTAAGATCAACTTAACAGAGAACCCCATCTCCCCGTGGATCGACCTATACTTGCCCTCGCCTCCAATAGGCACCGTGCACTTGCAGTATAACATGTAGGCGAAACACATTTACAAGCCTACCATCATCCACTATGTAATGTCCTATATAAAGAGCGAACAGGCTTAAGAAAGAGAGAGATCTTTTTCGATAGTAGAGAGAAAGTTTAGAGGAGAGAGAAAGTCTAGAGTAGCAATTATATTCTCGATTTCAATTCCTTCTTGTAAAATTTCTAACTCAATTAATAAAAAGATTGATTATTGATCTTAAATATGTGTTAAATAGTATGAATTCTTGTGAGGTGTGTATTGTGGGATTTCCCGCAAGTCTTGGCTTATCTTTTCGGCCCGAAGAAAACTCCACTTAGGGTGCGCCTCGTAACCATAAGCCCTATAGGCAAAAGGGATAAGAGATCACTGAAAACAACTGGTTGTTGTTGAGACCGGATGGGAGGAGCTAGCCTTGTGGCGAAGTACGCCTCCTTGAAGGGGCAACCAGGGGGTAAGATAAGGGTGGCACCCTCCATTAGGGAGTCGATAAGTGTCTTAAGACGCAAATGTCATGAGGCTTTATTTTCGCAAGGAAATTTAGGCTTGTCATATTTGTGCGACAATCTGAAGAGGCAATAATACAAAAGATAAAGATAAGACGAGATCAATGGGTCAATACATGAAAGTATAAGGACGTCCTGTGATCTCGTCGCAAGACGGCAATGTCATGGGGCTTTATTTTCGCAAGAATTTTTAGGCCTGTCATATTGTCGCAACAAAAATTTCAAAGAAAAGAGTTAAGGCAAGATCAATGGGTTTTTGCATGTAAATGCAAAGATGTCCTGCAATTTTGTCGCAATAACAAGAGGTGGCGCAATAAGACCTTTAACTAGGAAGGCAAAATAAGACCACATAAGAGAAAAAGAAAAAAGGAAATCTTGGAAAAATCAAGACTTCCTTACTTGCGAAAATTAAGCGAAGAAACATATTTGCGATATTGAGGCATGAATACATATCATTTTTTTTCAAAATAACTTGCTCAATCTTTCATTTGAATGCAAATAACGAGAGGCAAGTATGGGAATGTATAGAATAAAAACATGTTATTTGTCTTCATATGATAGATTTACGCACTCATAAAATGAAAGGTTGATAATATATTGATTAATTTTATTGCAAAAAAAGAATTGCTCATTTAACATGTGCAGAAAGGAACAACAAAGGTAGAGCTTGTATTTGAAGACCCAAGAAATTCGCAGCAAAAGAGTACAAAAATAGAAGATTAAAAGGTGAATGTACGAGATATTACAAAAAGAGAAGGAAGAAAATAGAAGTATTTCTCGTCTGATCCTTCTTCTTCATCATCTTCGTCAGATCCCTCTACTTCTTCATCTCCATCAGACTTCTCTTCTTCGCTAGCATCGCTATCAGAGATATCCATAGAAGGCACATTCTTGGAAATTTCTTCAAGAAGGCAAGGATATGCAGAATGAGGGATACTATTGTCGTCGCATACCATTTTAATAATCTGATTGCGAAAAAGAGTAGCATCATTCTTAAAATTCGCAACAGTAATCTGTAGTTGCTTCTTCAACCTAGAGTACTTATCATCTCGAGAAGAAAAGTTCTTTGCGAGCTACTCCTTCTCAGACTCAAGTTCTTCAATTCTTTTACGAAATCTCTCTTCAACTCCTGCGAATATGTGACAATGAATCAGCAACTTAACAACAATTTCATGAAAGACAAACAGTTAAATAGAGAAGAACAATTAACAACCTTCTCTGTCAGAAATCATATCCCTAACCAAAGCCGTATGCTCAGCTTGAAGACTAATGTTAACACCTAAATTATTTCTGGCATCATCTAGAACTTTCGCAGCCCAAGCGAATTCATCGTCATCATTTATGAGAAGAAGGGAGCGAATTTGATTCTCTCTTTCGCTAAGTATAACATTTTTGCGGATAGATTCATCTCGTTCAATTTGAACCTCAAGAAGAGTCTTTTGGAATTTCGCTAATGCTTGAGCACCTTGACTAGCGATGCGATCTTTATCATCTATGAGATCACTGATTTTGGTTCTTAAAGTATTAATTTTCTCTTTAGAATTAAGATAGAGACGCTTAAATTGGTTGGCTAAGCCTAAGCTAGATCTATGATCAATTTCTAAGAGGCGAAATTTGGATTGAAGTTCATTTAGAGGAAGAGATTTAATCTTGTCATTTGAAAAACTATTCAAAGAATTGTTAAGGTGATCAAGAAGGGCATTGTTATCCATAGGGTTGGGAACGAGTGAAGAAGAATGGCTTCGTCAGAAAGATTATAAACGTCTGCGAAAATGGTAAGTCGGATGAGGGAAGATAATGAGAGAATAAAACAAAGGAAAAAGAAAAGTTTCATACCATAAAGTTGTTGATTGGCACTTTGAATACTAGATATCTTATTCTTCCTGTGGAAGAATCGGCTTCTAATTGCTTAGTTTTCTCGCGAAGAGTAACAGCTTCAGCTTCGAATTCTTCACTTCTCTTGCGAAGAGTAGCAGCTTCAGCTTCCAATTCTTTATTTTTTTTTGCGAAGTTGAAGATTCTTCTTTTCGAGAATACTGCGCCTCTTCTCAAGATCTGAGGCAACAACGAAGGAAGCTCTCCCCGTGCAGAAAGGAAAATAAAGAAATTATCAAGATATAACTTAAAATCAAAATTATGAAGAAATAAGGGAACAAAGACATACCAAGACACTAAGCGAATCTCGTAAAGCGTGGAGTTACGATCCGGAGACCCCATGAAGAGAATCATCACCCTCTAGCAAATGAGCATCGCAGATACTCGCGAGAGCTTTACATGTACTAGAAAGACGATCATCTCCAATCCCTTGCATGGAGTCAGAGAAAATGCTGGACAGTTGTGCCATAAAAGATTCAGTTGGAAAATTCTCCTTTGCGAGAGAAGCGTCAACATCATCACTGTCTTCATCATCAGAGCTTTCGCTGGATTGAAGATTTGAAGAAGAGAGAGAGTGAATCTTTCGTTTCTTTGAAGGGGGGGCAGTGGATTTCTCCTTGCGAAGAGAACCTTTACCCTTACCTTTGGTCTTCGCAATCTTAAAACTTTCTTCTTCTTCAACAACTTCAACACCAACCTTCGCACACGAATGAAGATAAGAAACAGAGGCAACAATATTGTTAAAAATAATAAAGAAAAGTATTTCTTACTTCATCCGTGATCGAACTAGCCAGTCGCTAGGTACTTGGCTTAGCAGTCCTTTTGTAGCTTTTTCTCAACTTTATAATCCGAAAAGTTCGCAAGATTAATAGGTATAAAAAGGAGTGAAGATTATAAACTGAGCGAAATTTAGGAAGTATACCTCTTTTGCTTTTTCAGACCAGTTAAAACCCAAGGTTGATAATTGGCGAGATTCGCAGGGAGCACATGTGAACCTGAAATGTAAGGTCCTTTCAAAACCAATGGAAAGACGCACCATCTGTCGTCTTTAGAGTGACGAGGAACATTGTTCTTGCCGAATGCCGCCGATATCCCGCATAAGTATTTTATCGCCGGCGACATTCTCTCTTCTCTTCAAGCGAGCACCCCAAAGTTTTATCATTCTTCATATTTATTACTTCATAGTTTTCGAAGAAGCTTTCCACCGTATATTTTTCGGCGAATATCTCTAAGTCCACAAATTTAGGATCTCTGACTTCTTTTGGGTAAAGAGATCCCTTACCAAAGACCACGGTTGGCAAACTCAAGCATTAAGCGGATACAATCCCCGCTCGGTTGGTAGATGGCTCGCGAGAATTTCGCATGGGCAAGAATTTCATAAAATAAGGGAAG
Organism: Papaver armeniacum; assembly: GCA_023531295.1. Taxonomy (NCBI): domain Eukaryota; kingdom Viridiplantae; phylum Streptophyta; class Magnoliopsida; order Ranunculales; family Papaveraceae; genus Papaver; species Papaver armeniacum. The sequence continues at coordinate 3,395 of JAJJWW010001481.1, read as the reverse complement.
ATCGGGGGTCATAGAGAGGAATGGGAAGGCCAGCGAGAATATGACCTAGCGAAATTATGATTTCCCGATCATCACAATGATGATCGAAGAAACGTTTTAGCGAAAAGAATGGATTTAGATTCTTGATTGGGAATAGTGGTTAATACGAAACCCTTCTCTTCGAAATCTTTCGCACTTTGTCCAGAGAAGTTTCATATTTACGACCAACTCGAGGCATTTTCAAAGTATGGGAAAGAAGAGAAACCGAAGATCAAAAGAAGTGAAAAGGAAAAGATTTACAGTAGCAGAAACGGAAGTTACGGAGAGATGTTGAAGAAAAGTTGCAGAAAAACAAGAAGGAAAGTAAAAAAGAAGAAGAGAGGAGTAAGAAAAGTATATATAGAGAGAAGGTTTCTCGAAAAGGCAAACATATTTAATGCGAAGAGTAGACATGAACGGTTGAGAAAAAGCGGTTGAAAAGACGTGTCAAGAAATGGATGGAGGAAGAGATACATGTAATAAATTCTGCGTAAAAGTACAGAATCATGTCAATACTGAAAAATATGAAAAAATGAACAGCTGCGGCATTTTGAAAGTACTAATTCTCATGACATTCTCTCTTTCGCAGAGAAGACATGAGAAGAGGCGATATGTAGGATCAGAATATCGCAACACCAAGACACTTGCGAAATCCATAAACGACACACTGCGAAGATATCACAGATGGGTGGTATAAATGACGCAACGGATGACGACGACTTTACCAACACGAGAAAGATGTGAAGACCTCGGCGGATTTAGGAGTGTTGCGAGTGTAGATGGGGCAAAACGATTTGCAGGTTTTTATGGAATTGAGGAGACGACCGTACGGAGGAGACTCCTTGAACCGAGCGAAATGTTCAACCTCACACAGATGCACTGCAAGAAGGGAGTGCTTTGAATTCGAGAGATCAATCTGTAGTACTCCGGCCTAAACCAAGACAATGGCCGTTTCGAGTAAATTCGGTCACATGAGAGGATGGGTCGATCTGTAGGAGGGAAGCCGAGAAATGTGTGGAATCAATGGTAATCGAAGATTGTAGGTGTGTTGTGAATTTCGAATATGATAAGTTCTAAAAAATTGAAGTTACTCAATTGATGAGTTGTTGAGCTCGTGTTGTACGTAAGACGTGAGATTCTCGTTGTTTTTTCAATCATAATTCAGGGACTTATTTATATTGCTGAAATTGTAGACACCATGATCCCATGAAGTGTGACAGTTGATGGAGTCAAGGAGTGGGGAAATGGAAATTGTGTTTGAAACCAGTTGCTCATCGTGCGGAGACTTGGTCGATTTTCCATCCATAACTTTGTTAACTCCTTCAACTGATTGCAAGACTTGCTCACATCCCATCGTGTGTTTGAACACACGTGCCGTAAACCCGCTGCACCAAAACCCTAGTTAATATCCCCCATGTAACACGATTGATGTCTCGTGTGATTGTGGAGTCACGCAAAGCGTACGTGTATTTAGTTAGTCGATTCTTTGACTTCATGACTTCATGGGACGATGAGTCCTTGTTTTGTTGAGTCGAACGTGATTTGGAAATGTTCCGAGACTCGTGAATTGAACATGTCTATTGAGACAGAGATATGATGTGTGAATAAGTTGACATGAGCAAATATTGCTCATTCGATGAATTGTTGAATATTGATAGTTGAACCAATATTCCTTGGTTTGAGCAAATATTGCTCATCTGAGCAAATGTTGCTCATTCGATGAATTATTGGTAGTATGACCAAATAAGATACTGGTAATTGAACCGAGTATGATAAATAAAATGCTGATCACGGGATCAACGTAAAATTATTAGCGTTTGAATATGGAATTATGAACCTTGGACTCAAAACCCTAATTTGATCAATTGATGATTAACTGATGGTTTATTGAAAGTTAACCACGGAGCTGAGGAGGGACCGACTACATGGGATTATGGATCAACCTAGGGATGATCATGGGGCGGGTATGGCAATCCCAGTCACTGCCCCGTTCGTTTAAGAAAATACCCATACCCGCCCCGTTACCCACACGAATTGGGGCGGGGCGGGTATGGAAAAAACCCATATGGGGCGGGTTTTCTATGGATTACCCGTAACACTGAGTTAATACATAAAATAATTTATAATCAAAACTTAAATATGATTCAAACAAAAATAATAACGTATGAATAATGCATTCTAAAATTTTAAATTCAAAATTCATTTTAAAGTGAACAAAAGAATCTTTAAATGACTTAATAGTTTTTCTACTTGTTCCTTTCTCATTCTATCTTCGCCACGTTAACCATTTCATTAGTTGCTTCATTTTTTCTATTTTAAATTTTAGAGAATGTATTTGATCACAACAAAGGAACAAAAATGATAAATATACAAGAACAATCAAAAATATAATAAATAAAAGAAAGCTCGACCAAGTGATGTAAAATAAAAATTCGATACAAATTTTTGCATAAAAGTCTAAACACTTATATTATGAAAGCTACGGGGCGGGTATGGGGTGGGGACCTTGAATCCGTCCCCACCCCATCCCCGTAGCTTATGTTTCGGGTATTACCCGTACCCGACCCCATCCCCATTTATGCGGGTAAAACCCTACCCAAATGGGGCGGGTACCCACGGGGATGGGTTTGGGTGGGGCAAATGGCCATCCCTAGATCAACCATGTAGCGCCCAGATGCTCACGTGAGCAAATATCAAGGTCTCCTGAAGACCAGTTGATTTAATGAAAGAATGATTAAATGTTTGGCTTAATCATTTTTAAAATAATGCTCGTCTGAACCTTAGGTAATAAAACCTAATTAATTATAAAGAGGTGAGGGACTGACCAAGGAGTCATGAAATTGGCCCTAGGTGGTCACGGGATCGACCGATGATCATTCTATGAAAATTCGTAATTATTTGAGGAGTTTTGGACCTAATACGTGCAATTGCGCAAATTAGGTCAAATGGTGTAAATACGCGGGACCGGCTCCTTGCGAGCCAAAAGCCAACCTTGGTCGGTCAAGGTAACATGCTCATGTCACTAAAGTGTTCGTATCTCAGTTCTGAGAATTTTGATATTTTCTGGTGTGCATTTGAGCAATCATTTGGGAAAATATGAAGAAATCAGGGTTTTTGACGAAACCGTCAAAACTTCATGAGATGAAGGAAAAATAATAAAAGTGAGGGAATCATGAAGTGTGGGGCCGTCCATGGCCAAGGAGCTTGGTCCCACATGTTTTTTTTCCCAATTTTCATAATTTTTTCATGATTTTAGGGAAATATGATAAAACCAAGGAATTTGTTAAAACCAAGGAGTTTTTGTTGAAATCAAGGAGTTTCCATGAGATGAAGGAAACAAAAATATTAATAATAATAAAATAAGGGCGTGTGGGACC